>JAHRHZ010000065.1:10773839-10856872 GCA_024137785.1 Ginglymostoma cirratum
TTTCTGATGAAGGGTTTAGGCCCAAAACGTCAAGTTTTCCTGCTCCTATGATGCTGCTTGACCTGCTGTGTTCATCCAGCCCCATGCTTGTTATCTCGGATTCTCCAGCATCTGCAGTACCTTTTATCTCTGTTGAAATCATTGTTGATGATCGTAAAACCCCGTCTGGTACACAAGTGTCTTTTAGGAAGGGAAATCTGCAATTCTTATTTGTCTGGTGTACACACAAGTCCAGACTTTCAGCAATGTGACTGACTTTTAACCGCACTCTGGGCACTTAGGAATGGGTGATAAATTCTGGCCTAGCCAGTGATGCCATGACATGAGGTGGCACGGTGGCTCAGTGGTTAGCAATGCTGTCTCACAGCACCAGGGACTCAGGTTTGATTCTAGCCTTGAGTGACCGTCTCTGTGGAGTTTGCATATTCTCCCTGTGTGTGCATGGGTTTCCTCTGGGTATGCTGGTTTCCTCCCACAGTCTGAAGATGTGTGGGTTAGGTGGATTGCCCATAGTGTCTGTGGTGGGAAGTGCAAAGAGTAGGGTATGGGTGGGACACCTTTTGGAGGGTTGGGGTGGATTTGATGGGCCGAATAGCCTGATTCTACACTGTAGGGGATTGTATGAGGGGCATGGATAGAGTAAGTAGGCATGGTCTTTTCCCCGGGGTGGGGGAGTCTAAAGCTAGAGGGTGTAGGTTGAAGGTGAGAGGGGAAGGATATAAAGGGACCTAGAGAGGCAACTTTTTTCACAGAGAAGGTGGTGTGTATGTGGAATGAATTGCCAGAGGAAGTGGTGGAGGCTGGTACAATTACAACATATAAAAGGCATCTGGATGGGTACATGAATCGGAAGAATTTAGAGGGATATTGGCCAAATGCTAGCATTTGGAACTAGGTTAATTTAGGATGTCTGGTCAGCAAGGACGAGTTGGACTGAAGGGTCTGTTTCCGTGCTGTATATCTCTGTGACTCTACATGGTACCAGACCTGTTAAGCTTTTCCAGCAACTTCTGTTTTTGTTCCTGATTTACAAAGCATGGGCAGTTCTTTCAGGTTTATCAACCTGAACAGCGCTGTTAGCATTGCTGCCTCACAGCGCAAGGCACCCTGGTTCGATTCCAGCCTGAGGCAACCTTGTATGCACATCCTCCCCTGACTCTGTGGGTTTCCACCGGGTGCTCTGATTTCCTCCCACAGTGCAAAGACAGAACCATTCAGTGCAAAAAGAGTCCGTTTGGCCCACCAAGTCTGTACTGAACCTCCCCGTAATCCCTATAACTCCACATTTTCGCCTAGCCTGCACATCTTTGGACTGTGGGAGGAAACCTGAATACTCGCAGGACACCCCCACAGACAGGGGGAGAACAGGCAAACTCCACACAACTGCCCAAGTCTGGAATCACACCTGGGTCCCTGGTGCTGTGAGGCAGCAGTGTTCTTGACTATGTCATTCCAAGATGTGTAGGTTTGGTAGATTGGCTGTGCTAAATTGTCCAGGGTGTGCAGGTGAGTTAGCTACGGTAAATGCGGGGTTAAAGGGATAGGGTGAGTGTGTTGGTTTGGGTAGAATGTCCCTCAGAATGTTGATGCAGACTTGATGTTTTGAATAGCCTCTTTCCACACTCCAAGAGCTCTTCGATTTTATGATTCAAATGGAAAATGGCAACTTAAATGCACCAAAGTCAAACATGTTTGGAAAAGCCAAGAATGTAGCTGGCTTCATTCGATCTTGGATTTCCGGTTCCCCACTTGGTATTGGTTTAGTGTTGGGGTGAGCGAATCAAGCTTGTGGTCCTGCCAATCACACCCACTATCATAGTGTGGGAATGCCAGGGCAGGAGACTCCTAACACTCTGTAAGACAGTGTGTGTGTGTGTGTGTGTGCGCGTCTGTGTGTGTGCGTGTGTGTGTGTATGTGTGTGTGTGCATGTTTTGTGTGCGTGAGAGAGGTGGAGACAGTGTGTGTGTGTGCGTGTGTGTGCATGTGTGTGTGCGTGTGTGTGTATGTGTGTGTGTGAGAGAGAGAGAGTGTGTGTGTGCATGTGTGTGTGTGCGTGAGAGAGGTGGAGACAGTGTGTGTGTGAGAGAGGTGGAGAGAGTGTGTGTGCGCATGTGTGTGTGTGTGAGAGAGAGGGAGAGAGAGTGTGTGTATGCGTGTGTGTGTGTGAGAGAGAGAGTGTGTGCGTGCGTGTGTTGACTCTGTAACACAGGCCGAGTGAGAGAGAGCTAGTATTGGTATGCAGAGTGAGTGGGGGCGTGCAGTAGATAACAGTAAAAGCATATAAAGCAAAATACTGTGCATGCCGTAAACCTGAAATTAAGAATTGTAATTATTGTGAATACTCAGTCTCATGCTTGATGTTAGCGTTCCTGGAATACCCACTTTCAGGCAGGTTTAACCTCTTCTCAGATGCTGCCAAAGCTGCTGTGTATTTCTGGTCTTTTCTGTTTCATTGCTTGCTGACACTGTCCGGCCTATACGTGGGACTCACTGGGGCCTTGAGCCTGTGTCTTGGGCTGGAAACCTAACGACTTGTAAATGTTCCACCAGCACCTTTTAACTGGAATTTCTAGAGACTCCCTTTGGCACATACGCAAGATGCACCCTTCCTGGCTTGAGCATGAGGTAATTAAGGCAAGCAATCTTTTGCCTTCCAGTTCTTTTGCAGGAACAACTCCGGATACTGTTGATGCCGACGTCCCACCATGATTGCTAGAATGGGTGCCAATTGAGCACATTTTTACCCAGCATTAATTCAAACTCAGCTCTGAATTACTTCCTTTGACACTTTGATTACTCAAAGATATAAAATAATTGACCATGAAATGAAAGACTTCCACTTATATAATGTCTTATCATGTATATATCTATTATAAACATCGCCAAGTGCTTCACTCAGTACTAACTATTTTGATGTTGTGTAGCTGTTAGTCTCAAAGTCATTTTATTTGCCAAGATTATACAAATACCGGTGAGAGAAATGACCATCTAAGTTGTGTCAGAGATAATAGGTACTGCAGATGCTGGAGAATCTCCAGGCATCTCCAGGCACTACAATCAAGACTCCCCCAGCTCAGAGCCTCCCTCTCCCAGACCAGCAAAGGACCTCTCCTGTTTTTTATTCTTCGTAGGATCCACAACCTGAACTCACAATTCTACTCAGCTTTATTGGACACTAAAAACCGTAAGTACAGTAAACTTACTGATGCCCACCACCCAAAATGGGCTTCCCCCACTCCCCAAATCCCCAACCCTACCCAGGACCTCCCCCACAATGTACCCGCCGCCATTGGCCACAAGGCCACTGTTGGAGAACCCACAGATGACGTCACATCTGCCACCGCAGGGTACACTATTTCCGGGTCAGCGAACGCCACCGCTGCTGAAACCACCGCCTCCGTCTCCGAGACCAACACCGCAGACACTACCGTCATCGCTGCTGCCGCCGCCTACCACGGTCCGCCCACCACCGACGCCGCTCCGCCCTCCACCAACGCCGACACAACTCCGCCCACCGCCAATGCCGACGCAACTCCACCCACCGCCGACGCAACCCTGCCCAGTGCCGACGCCGACGTAACTCCGCCCACAGCCGACGCCGACAATGCTCCGCCCACTGCCTCCACAGCCAGGAGCTCCAGAGGAGACAGCAACACTGAGCCCTGCCAAGTCTTCACTATCACGAGACCTCCCCCTCACTGAGGACGAATGGTCAGTCCTCAGGAAAGGGCTCACCTTTGTCCCCCTCCACCCACATATCAACGAATACCGCTCAAGCTTGGATATTGAGCAGTTTTTCCGCCGCCTCCGCCTCCACGCTTACTTCTTCAACCGTGAATCTAACCCTCCCTCTACTGACCCCTTTTCCCGCCTCCAACACAGGCCCTCCTCCTGGACACCACCCCAAGGCCTCCTACCCTCCCTTGACCTCTTCATCTCCAACTGCCGTCGAGACATCGATCACCTCAACCTCTCTACCCCTCTCAAACACTCCAACCTCTCCCCGCAGAACGTGCAGCCCTCCGATCCCTCCGCTCCAATCCTAACCTCACCATAAAACCCGCGGACAAGGGAGGGGCAGTCGTAGTATGGCGCACTGACCTCTACATCGCTGAGGCCAGGCGCCAGCACTCCGACACCTCCTCCTACCGCCCCCTGGATCATGACCCCAGCCCAGAGCACCAAACCATCATCTCCCAAACCATCCACAACCTCATCACCTCAGGTGACCTCTCACCCACCACCTCCAACCTCATCGTTCCCCAACCCCGCACCACCGGCTTCTATCGCCTTCCCAAAATCCACAAACCTGAATGCCCCGGTCGACCCATTGTCACCACTTGCTCCTGCCCCACCGAACTCACCTCCACCTATCTAGACTCCATTTTCAGCCCCTTGGTCCAGGAACTCCCTATCTACGTCCGTGACACCACCCAAGCCCTCCACCTCCTCCAGAACTTCCAATTCCCCGGTCCCCAACACCTCAATTTTTCTACGGACGTCGAGTCCCTATACACCTGTATTCTCCATGCAGATGGCCTAAAGGCCCTCCACTTCTTCCTGTCCCGCAGAACTGACCAATCCCCCTCCACTGACACCCTCATCCTCTTAGCTGAACTCGTCCTCACCCTCAACAACTTCTCTTTCAATTCCTCCCACTTCCTACGGACAAAGAGGGTGGCCATGGGTACCTGCATGGGCCCAAGCTATGCCTGCCTCTTTGTAGGTTATGTGGAACAATCCCTCTTCTGTACCTACACTGGCCCTAAACCCCACCTCTTCCTCTGTTACATTGTTGACTGTATCGGCGCCGCCTCGTGCTCCCATGAGGACCTTTAACAGTTCATCTAACTCACCAACACCTTCCACCCCAACCTTAAGTTCACCTGGACCATCTCTAATACCTCTTTCTCCTTCCTGGACCTCTCTGTCTCCATCTCTGTCAACCACCTAGAAACCGATGTCCATTTCAAACCCACCGACTCCCACAGCTACCTAGAATACACCTCCTCCCACCCACCTTCCTGCAAAAATGCCATCCCCTATTCCCAATTCCTTCGCCTCCGCCGCATCTGCTCCCAGGATGAGGCATTCCACTCCCATACATCTCAGATGTCCTCCATCTTCAAGGAACGCAACCTCCCCCCCGCAGTCGTCGAGAACGCCCTTGACCGTGTCTCCCGCATTTCCCGCAACTCATCCCTCACACCCCGTCCCCGCAATAACAACCAAAAAAGAATCCCCCTCATCCTCACGTACCACCCCACCAACCTCCGGATCCACCTCATCATCCTCCGACACTTCTGTCATCTGCAATCCGACCCCACCACCAAAGACATTTTTCCCTCCCCACCCTTATCTGCCTTCTGGAGGGACCACTCCCTCCGCGACTCCCTTGTCCGCTCCACACTCCCCTCCAGCCCCACCACACCCGGCACTTTTCCCTGCAACCGCAGGAAGTGCTACACATGCCCCCACACCTCCTCCCTCACCCCAATCCCAGGCCCCAAGAAGTCTTTCCACATCAGGCAGATGTTCACCTGCACATCTGCCAATGTGGTATACTGCATCCGCTGTACCCGTTGTGGCCTCCTCTACATCGGGGAAACCAAGCGGAGGCTTGGGGACCGCTTTGCAGAACACCTGCGCTCAGTTCGCAACAAACGATTGCACCTCCCAGTCGTGAACCATTTCAACTCCCCCTCCCATTCCTCAGACGACATGTCCATCCTGGGCCTCCTGCAATGCCACAGTGATACCACCCGAAGGCTGCAGGAACAGCAAATCATATTCAGCCTGGGAACCCTGCAGCCCAATGGTATCAATGTGGATTTCACAAGCTTCAAAATCTCCCCTCCCCCAACCGCATCCCAAAACCAGCCCAGCTCATCTCCACCTCCCTAACCTGTTTTTCCTCTCACCTATCCCCTCCTCCCACCTCAAGCCCCACCCCCATCTCCCATCTACTAACATCATCCCGCTCCCTTGACCTGTCTGTCCTCCCTGGACTGACCTATCTCCTCCCTACCCCCCCACCTACACTCACCTTTACTGGCTCCATCCCCGCCTCTTCGACTTGTCTGCCTCCTCTCCACCTATCCTCTCCTCTATCCGCCTCCCCCTCTCTCCCTATTTATTTCAGAACCCTCTTCCCCTCCCCCATTTCTGATGAAGGGTCTCGGCCCAAAACGTCAAGCTTTCCTGCTCCTATGATGCTGCTTGGCCTGCTGTGTTCATCCAGCTCTACACCTTGTTATATAAGTTGTGTGGTTTGTTGGGGGAATGTTGCATACAACACTGACAACACCGACTTGCATTTATATAGCGCTTTTCATGTGATTAAAAGTCCCAACGCGTTTCAGAGGGCTGTCATCAAATAAAATCTATCGAATGTCTACTGACTCCAATGATCTGATATAAATGCCAACTGCGTTTGCTCACTCAGGTCATTAAGAATGTTTACAGCACACTTGCCTTCATTGCTCAGACCTTCAAGAGTAGGAGTTGGAACGTCATGTTGAGGTCGTACAGGGTGTTGGTGAGGCCTGGTTAAGAAACTCAGCAGGACTGGCAGTATCTTTGGGGAAAAAAAGCAGAATTAACGTTTTGAGTCCAGTGACTCTTCACTGCCTGACTTTCAGTTCCGATTCTAGGACCCATTCTAGGCTGAAATGATAACATATTTGCACTGGAAAGCAACTAGTGTGTTCATGGAAGTGTGTGTGTGTGTGTGTGTGTGTGTGTGTGTGTGCACACATGTGTGTGTGTGTTTGTGTGTGTCGGCACTTTCTCTGCATACTTGCCTCTCACATCTCCTTTAAACATTCCCCCTTTTACCTTAAACCTATATCCCCTAGTAATTGACATTTCTACCCTTGGACAAAGACTCTGACTATCCATTCTATCCATGCCTCTCATAATTTTGTAAACATCTATCAGGCCATCCCTCAGCCTCTGACATTCAATTGAAAACAAACCAAGTTTGTCCACTTTCTTCTCAAGCTATTCAAAACCAGGTAAAACATCCTGGTAAATCATTTTTGCACCCTCTCCAAAACCTTCACATCCTTCTGGTACTGTGATGACCAGAAATGTACTCAAATATTTCAAACATGGCCTAACTGAAGTTCTATACAGCTGCAACATGACTTGCCAATTTTTTAAACTCCATGCCCTGACTGATGAAGGCAAGTCTGCCATAAACCCGTCTTGACCACCTTATCCACTGATGTTGCTACTTTCGTGGAACTGTAGACCTGAACACCGAACCCTTTGTACGTTAATGCTTCCCAGGGTTCTGCCATTTACTGTATACAAAGCTTTCAGGAATGTGATTTATTGTATTCGTGTGACGTAGGCGTTGCCAGTTCAGTTCGTGTTTATTGCCTATCCCCAGCTGTCCAGTGAGCATTTCCCATAATGAGATTTGAGCCCATGTTCCCAAAGCATTATCCAGAGTTTCCCGATTACTAGTCAATTGACTTTCCCAGTATATCACTGCCTCCGTGATGAAAGTGAACAGGGTTTGAATATCCAATTGGGTGATTATAAATCAATCAAAACACCTTTCGCCATCCATCAAAGTATTATCGTTATATCTAGGAAACAGCGCACTAAGGTAGTGAATAAGCAACAAATATTCTAATGTCCAATGATCTCTCTCCAGGACTGCTCCCAGAAGATTGACATTTAGTTCCTGAAGATTCGATAGTGATTTGGTGACCCAAGGTGTAAATGGCTGCAGGGTCTCAGGAGAACTAGAGAGCTTGTAGCATTTCTCCCTGAGGCTTGTTATTAAGAGGACTTTTAAAACTCACCAGCTCTGACTCACATTCAAATACTTGAACTGCAAGACTACTCTCGTCATCAATCATCCTCTTACTCATCCGTGCTGTGTTTTAACAGTTCCCAAAGCACATAATATTTTTTAAAAATGCAACAATTGAAAAGGTTTGATGGAAGGTTACAGACCTAAACATTAACTATTTATTTCTCCACATTGTGTAGTACTGAATACAAAAGCAGAGATGTAGTGTTGGAACTATTGAAGACGCTGATAAGGTCATAGATGGAGGTTTTGCACACTGTTCTGGTCACCACATTATAGGAAGGACATAATTGCTTTAGTGAGAGTAGGAGGAGATTTGCAAGAATGTCGCTAGGGCTTGAAAATTGCAGGTATGAGGAATGACTGAATAGACTTGAGTTCTTTTCCTTACAACAGACGAGGCAGAGAGACGACTTAACTGAGAAATAAAAAATAATGAGGGAGTTATATGGAGTTGACAGGGAATACCTGTCTCTCCTAATGCATGGATCAAATACTAGGGAGCACATATTTAGGGTGATTGGTTATCGATTAAAGGGTTCATGAACAAAATAGTTTGCACCCACAGTGATGGGTCTCTGCAATTTATTGCCTGATTTTGTGGTTAAGGCAGAAATCTTCAACTCATTTAAAAGGAGCCTGGAATCTGCATCTGAAATGCTGTAACCTGCAAAGCAACAGGGTAGGTAGTGGTCATTGGAATTAAAATGGGCTAGTTTAGATGGGATGGACAGAATGGTTCTATGCTAACAGACCTGCTGAGCATTTTCAGTCTTACTATTTCAGATTTCCAGCAGTTTTCAGTGTTGAATATTTTGATTAGTCCCAAAGTCTCTCGATATTCAAACAATTAAAGTGTAATAGCATAATCAATTCATCCTTAAACTGAACCTCAAAGCTATGAAATGTACTGCTCCCCTCAGTTATCAGCCAAACCTAAGCTTTGCATCATCTGCATGTGTCTTTTGGTGTTGACTTATCGCATCTAAACCATCCTCCTTAAACATGATGTCCACTTCAATGGGCTTTTGCAATTCAGCTTGATTTCCCAACTTAATGGAATACATCTGTGCACACACTCAGTGATGAGTGAGCTGACTGCTTTTATTATTCTGCCTGTGTTGTGAGTGTTAAGGGATTCAACATTAGAAAATACATGTTGCCAATGCTTTTCATGGACTGACCCAGATATATTCATCCTGTGGGATCTGATTATGGATAAGACTGAATTTTCTAGTTTGATCCACAGCCCATTTAGTTAGCAGCTACGTTATCACTGACGGAGCAAGCTCTCAGGAGCTTAAGTATGTAGAAGGAAATGCAAGCACACTTCCTGTCAAATATTACATTTGAAGAGTTCGAATAGTTTCTACTCCATTACTACAATGATAATTTTCAAGGCTTGTTACAGTAGAGTTCTTAATCATCAAAATGACTATCAACCAGTATTTTCTTTAAGAAACACAGGAAGTGGCGTAGGCCATTCAGCCCCTTGAACCTGTTCCAACATTCAATGAGATCATGGATGATCTATGATCTAACTCCACATACCAGCCTTTGGCCCACATCCTTTGATATCTTTGCTTAACAAATATGTATCTATCTCTGATTTAAAATTGATAACCAATCCTGCATCCACTTTCATTTGTGAAAGAGAGTTCTAAACCTCTACTGCCTTTTGTGTGTGGATGGCCTTCCTTCAATCTCTCCTGAAAGATCTGGCCCTAATTTTTAGACCATGTCTCCTAGTTCTAGAACCTCGATCCAGTGGAAGTAGTTTATCGTCACCAAATTTGTCTTTTCCAGTTAATATCATGAAGACTTCGTTCAGAACACACTTTAATGTTCTAAATTCTACAGAAAACAGGCCTAATCTGTTTAATCCCTTCTAATAATTTAACCCCTGAAGTGCAGGCGTTACTCTTGTAAATCTATGTTGTACTCTCTCCAAGTTCAATATATCCTTCCTAAGGTGTGGTGCCCAGATCTCTATTTTTTTCTACATTCTACTTTTTTATTTATTCTGTGAAGCCAATGCTTAACTTTTCAGCTGTGTTTCTCTTATTACTTTGAACATAAGTTTCTGTACCCAGGTACCTTTGTACCTAAGATGGCACTGTGATGTGGCGACATTATACACTGTTCACTGTACTCCCGTACTTCTGAACCTGAGTGCACATAACAACAAAATCTAAATCCAGTCTAAAATCTGATCTAAACTAATCAGATCTGCTCACAGTACTCCAAATGGGGTCATACCGGTGTCCCAGAAATTACACTTTTCTTTGTCAATAGAACAACACAGGGGTGGCACAATGGCTCAGTGGTTAGCACTGCTGCCTCACAACACCAGGGACCTGGCTTCAGTTCCACCCTTAGGCGACTGTCTGTGTGGAGAGTGCATATTCTCCCCGTGCCTGCGTGGATTTCCTCCCACAGTCCAAAGATGTGCAGGCTTGGTGGATTGGCCATGCTAAATTGCCCATAGTGTTCAGGGGTGTGTGGGTTATAGGGGGATGGGTCTGGGTGGGATGCTGCAAGAGTCAGTGTGGACTTGTTGGGCCGAAGGGCCTATTTCCACACTGTAGGGATTCAAATTAAAGGAGGTGCAGGACCTGTGCAGTGCGTACGTCTCCAACTCGAAGGTGGGGAACTCAGAAGCGATGGCACCGGTGGCAACAGAAAAGGAGCACATTGCCAGGACCCGAGGTGGAGGGATGGCATTGGACGGCTGCAACTGGAGGAGCAGGGAGGGTGAAGTCTATGGAGAGGGAAAGATGAACTTTTCAAGCTGTTTCAGTTTTAGTAATATCAATTTAGTGTTAATTTATTCAGTATTTTACCATTTGTACAATTTATTCAGTAATGTATTCTGTAATCCAAGTTGGCACTGGAATGTGGTGACATTATCCACATTTCATGGTACCAAGGTACAAGTGACAATATTAAATAAATAATAAAATATTGCATGAAAAACTTGCTCATCTTATTTGATGAGCTATAACTGAAAGAAAGAAATATGGGTTCAGAGATAGTAGGAGCTGCAGATGCTGGAGAATCTGAGATAACAAGGTATAGAGCTGGATGAACACAGCAGGCCAAGCAGAATCAGAGGAGCAGGAAGGCTGACATTTCGGGCCTAGACCCTTCTTCAGAAATGGGGGAGGGTAAGGGGGTTCTGAAATAATTAGGGAGAGAGGGGAAGGCGGATAGAAGATGGATAGAGGAGAAGATAGGTGGAGAGGAGACAGACTGGTCAAAGAGGCGGGGATGAAGCCAGTAAAGGTGAGTGTAGGTGGGGAGGTAGGGAGGGGATAGGTCAGTCCAGGGAGGACAGACAGGTCAAGGGGGCGGGATGAGGTTAGTAGGTAGGAGATGGGGGTGGAGCTTGAGGTAGGGGGAGGGGATAGGTGGGAGGAAGGACAGGTCATGGAGGCAGGGACAAGCTGGACAGGTTTTGGGATGCAGTAGGGGGAGGGGAGATTTTGAAGCTTGTGAAGTCCACATTGATACCATTGGGCTGCAGGGTTCCCAAGCGGAGTATGAGATGCTGTTCCTGCAACCTTCGGGTAGCATTGTTGTGGCACTACAAGAGGCCCAGGATGGACATGTCGTCTGCAGAATGGGAGGGGGAGTTGAAATGATTTGCGACTGGGAGGCACAGTTATTTAGTGCAAACCGAGCATAGGTGTTCTGCAAAGCGATCCCCAAGCCTCCTCTTGGTTTCCCCGATGTAGAAGAGGCCACAATGGGTACAGCGGATGCAGTATACCACATTAGCAGATGTGCAGGTGAACATCTACTTGATGTGGAAAGTCTTCTTGGGGTCTGGATGGGGGTGAGGGGGGAGGTGTGGGGCCATGTGTAGCACTTCCTGCGGTTGCAGGGCTTTGCAGCTTAGCCGAACTCGTCCTCACCCTCAACAACTTCTCTTTCAATTCCTCCCACTTCCGACAGACAAAGGGAGTGGCCTTGGGTACCCGCATGGGCCCAAGCTATGCCTGCCACTTTGTAGGTTACATGGGACAATCCCTCTTCTGTACCTACACTGGCCCTAAACCCCACCTCTACCTCTGTTACATTGATGACTGTGTCAGCGCTGCCTCTTGCTCCCACGAGGACTTCGAACAGTTCATCTAATTCACCAACACCTTCCACCCCAACCTTAAGTTCACCTGGACCATCTCTAATACCTCTTTCTCCTTCCTGGACCTCTCTGTCTCCATCTCTGGCAACCACCTAGAAACCGATATCCATTTCAAGCCCACCGACTCCCACAGCTACCTAGAATACACCTCCTCTCACCCACCTTCCTGCAAAAATGCCATCCCTTATTCCCAATTCCTTCGCCTCCGCCGCATCTGCTCCCAGGATGAGGCATTCCACTCCCGTACATCTCAGATGCCCTCGTTTTTCAAGGACCGCAACTTCTCCCCCTCAGTGGTCGAGAACGCGCTCGACCGTGTCTCCTGCATTTCCCGCACCTCATCCCTCACACCCCCTCCCTGCAATAACAACCAAAACAGAATCCCCCTCATGCTCATGTACCATCCCACCAACCTCCGGATCCAACGCATCATCCTCCGCCATCTGCAATCCGACCCCACCACCAAAGACATTTTTCCCTCCCCACCCTTATCTGCTTTCCGGAGGGACCACTCTCTCTGTGACTCCCTTGTCCACTCCACACTCCCCTCCAGCCCCACCACACCTGGCACTTTTCCTTGCAACCGCAGGAAGTGCTACACCTGCCCCTACACCTCCCCCCTCACCCCCATCCCAGGCCCCAAGAAGTCTTTCCACATCAAGCAGATGTTCACCTGCACATCTGCTAATGTGGTATACTGCATCCACTGTTCCCGTCGTGGCCTCCTCTACATCGGGGAAACCAAGCGGAGGCTTGGGAACCACTTTGCAGAACACCTATGCTCGGTTCGCACTAAATAACTGTGCCTCCCAGTCGCGAACCATTTCAACTCCCCCTCCCATTCCGCAGACGACATGTCCATTCTGGGCCTCCTGCAGTGCCACAAAGATGCTACCAGAAGGTTGCAGGAACAGCAACTCATATTCCGCTTGGGAACCCTGCAGCCCAATGGTATCAATGAGGACTTCACAAGCTTCAAAATCTCCCCTCCCCCTACCGCATCCCAAATCCAGTCCAGCTTGTCCCCGCCTCCCTAACCCGTCCTTCCTCCCACCTATCTCCTCCTCCCACCTCAAGCCCCACCCCCATCTCCTACCTACCAACCTCATCCCACCCCCTTGGCCTGTCCATCCCCCCTGGACTGACATATCCCCTCCCAATTCCCCACCTACACTCACCTTTAATGTCTCCATCCCCACCTCTTTGACCAGTCTGTCTCCTCTCCACCTATTTTCTCCTCTATCCATCTTCTATCCGCCTCCCCGTCTCTCCCTATTATTTCAGAACCCTCTTCCCCTCCCCCATTTCTGAAGAAGGGTCTCGGCCCGAAACATCAGTCTTCCTGCTCCTCTGATGCTGCCTGGCCTGCTGCGTTCATCCAGCTCTACACCTTGTTATCTGTGAAAGAAATATGGCCTTTTGAAAGAAGTGCTGACTGAGAAAGCAGATTTGTTAGATGTAATTAAAATCACCAGGTAGTCTTCATACTGTGATTATTAAATGCATCTCAAGCAACTGGAGCCACAATTATTTATTGAAAATGTGAAAAAAGTTCTAATTATTTAGCATGTGGACAACAGCCCAATTGCTGTTAGATAAAAGGCATGCATAGTGACGAGGCCTTGTATGTTCACATAACTTCTGTCATGGAAAATCACAGCTACATTGCTAAGGGGAGAGATTGGCCTTCGAGCGTAATACAAAAGGAGCATGTCAATATGATGCTAACAGAGTGAAAGCCAGGCTGAATAAGCAGACCAACTTGTTAGGAATGTAACAAAAATTAAAGGTCACCACAAATGTAAGGATTTGAAAGCTATTGTGAGATGCAGGTTCAAATACCAAGACCCAGATATTTCCAGCAACCTCTTCAGACACATTGTGGCATAGGCCAGTGGTCAGTAAGACTTGAACTCAGACCTGCTGACTCATAGGTAGGGATGATGTGGAGGTGCCAGTCTTGGACTGGGGTGGACAAAGTCAGAAGTCACATGACACCAGGTCACAGTCCAATAGGTTTATTTGAAGTCACAATCTTCCAGAGCGCTGCTCCTTCTTCAGGTGAAGCCACTTCACCTTACAGAGACGAAGCATTCAGAAAGCTTGTGATTTCAAATGAACCTGTTGGACTATAACCTGGCGTCATGTGACTTCTGACTCAGAGGTAGGGACACCACTACAGCTCCAGAAGCCTCTGTCACAAGTACTATTACTTTCTCAACTGTCCTCTTGTCCATTTCCATGAACATTTTTAGAATGCTTTAAAGTGAATCCAGATATTTTTCTAATCAACCTTTTCAGATATGTTATTGCATAGCTTTGGAGCAGGTAGGACTTGAACTAAGTGCTTCTGGTTCAGTGGTAAAGACACTACATCTGTGTCAGCAGAGCCCTGATGTTTTAGCAGGACTGGGTAGGGCGAATTGTGGCATGCTGTCGAATCCACGCTGTAGCTCTGTTTGAGATGGTTAGTGATACCATAAACGGGCAAGATCACATAGAGATTATTCTCGATATTCCTGCAATGACTGCCTGTCTGGACAATACATCAAGGATAAAGTTGTGATCGTGCTGTGTTTAACATTAACGATATGTGGTTAATGGTGGGTGGGAGAACTTTGGAGAAATGCAATCATTTTTGCCTAATTATTTCCTCCTCCTAGTAGTTTCCTAGATGTTGGCACCTCCTTCCATTACAACCGGATGAAAGGTCAGTGAGCTGAACCGTCTCAATTTTCATTTGCTGACGATACAGGAATGAATGCGAGCAGGATTTGAATATCTCAGTCTCGGAGGGCAGCCCTGGAGCCTGTCTCCTACAGAAAATAAAGCAATTTTTAACCGGAAATGGGGAGTCCAGTTGCCTCCAAGTAACAATTCATCTCCTTGAGGAGGGCCTCAGAAGATCAGGCAGCAATTTTCAAATCGCAAGTTGTCAACTCCAAACAATCCCCTTGCACAGAAAGCAGCTGAGGTTAAAATGTTGGATGTTTTCAAGAAGGAGTTCAATATAGTTCTTAGGGTTAGATATAGTTCTTAGGGCTATAGGGAGCAAAAGGTTTGGGATGGAAACTGGAACAGGATATTGAGTCGAACGATCAGCCATGACCATATTGAATGACAATGCAAGCTCAAAGGGCTGAATGGCCTACACCTGCTCCTATTTTCTATGTTTCTCTGTTTTCTTGCACATTGGCCCAGTGATTCAATACAGGGAGCTGTAAGTCTTTTCAAAATTAAAAACAAAATCAGCCATCAGGTGTTGTGCTGTAGGATTGGCCACGGTATGGTTTGATTAACCATTTGCGAATCCTCCTGGGGCTCATAACATTTGAATTCCTGTCCCTTTTTCATAAGACAGCAAGCCCTGTTATAGATGTTGTCTGTCTTTGATGCCTCTTCTCCAAGAGACATCTTCCAGCCACTTGCTGAGCCCAGTCTCATGAGCTGGGCAACAGGTTGGCCTCTGGCCCAATTAGATCATTACTAATTTGGAGAATTGCATTGCTGGGGCAACACGGACTTGGTGTCAGGCTTGTGACCCTAATTTGAAACTTAAGCCCTCCATTAACTCTGCTCCCTTCTGCACAGATGCCGCCTCATCTGCGGAATATTTTCTGCTTTTACTTCCAACTTGCACCAACCTGTTTTCTGTGTCGCCCCAGTGTTGTGCCACTTTCTGTGTGGGAGCATTCCAATCATGCAGTTGTTTGGCAAATTCCATCGCAGAAGGTGTTGCATTCAAGCTGCATTGAGTCCTTATGCAAAACCTGGACCATTTGCAGATTTCAGAAGCAAGCATTGGGTAGTGATCAGCAACGAGAAGCTTGTTTAATACATAAGGTAGCGAATTCCATTATAACACTGAACAGTTGCCCGATTGAAATCCATTGACTGAGTACAGACCAGGAATCCTCCTTACTTCATTCAACTGAATAGGTTTGAGCATTTGTGGCTGTTCAACTTAGAGAGATCGAAAGGACAGGTTTGTTCGCAATGTTCAAAATCATGAAGAGAGGGAGTAGAGCGAGACAGTCACAGAACCTTCATGAACCAGAGGACATCAATTTGAAGTGATCGATAAATGAATCAAAGGCAATCAAAGGTATGAAGGCAAGTGGTCACAGAGCTTACAGAGAGGTAGTGAGAGGTTTAATAAGTGGACAAAAACTTGGGAGATGGAAAATAACATGGAAAAATGTGAAGTCTTACGCTTGGCAGGAAGAATAGCGGAGCTGAATATTACTTAAATGGAGAAAGACTGCTGAAACCTGCAGCATCGAGGCGTTTGGGAGTCATCATCTGTGAATCGCAGAATGCTAGCATTCAAGTAGCCGGTAATAGGGAAGGCTGTTGGCATGTTGGTTTGTATTTCAAAAAGAATGGAGAATATAAACAGGGAGGTGTGCTAAAGCTACACAAGGCACTGGTTAACCTGGTTAGAATTCTGTGAACAGTTCAGGTCCCTTTATCTAAGGAAAAATATACTGACATTGGAAGCAGTTCAGAGAAGGCTCACGGGGTTGATCCAATGAATAGGGACATTTTCTTATGAGGAAAGGTTATGTTGGGTCTACGATTTGTGAAGTTGAGAGGAATGAGAGGTGACCTTATTGAAATATATAAGGTCCTTAGGAGTCTCGACAGGGTAGATGTGGAATGGTTTTTATCCCCCTGTGGGAAAGTTTCAGATCAGAGCTTATAATCTCAGAGTAAAAGGGTCACCCACTTAAGTCAGAGATTGGATGGAGGAATTCTTTATTGCAAAGGGCTGTTGAGGCTGGGTCATTAAGCATATTCAAGGCTGAGATAGATTTTCAATCAGTAAGGGAATCGAGGGTTATCGCGTGAAGGCAGGAAAGTGGAGGTGAGGATTATCACATCAGCCATGGTCTTATTGAATGGTGCAGCCACCACAATGGGCTGAATGGCCTCCTCTGCGCTGTAACCATTCTATATTTATCAGTTTGTAAGATTTCATCCTATGTTACAAAGTGCATTTGCCATTATGCAAGTCCTGAATATAAGTTTTAATAACATGAAACTTTTAAATTCAATTGGCTACAGATGCCTCATGTAACACATATTCAACCGATATTTTAGTTTGATTATTTAGCTTATGAAAAAAGCTGTGACAGTCTCGAGATGGTGCAGCTGCTTCTGGATGGTTCAATGTGTTGACAAGAGATGGCATCATACCATTGGCATTGTATCTGCTGTGGCCCCATAGCTACAAATGGCTCTTAACATGTTGGAGCTGCTGCTTGTCACTTTCCTGGTAGCTTCGAAAGCTTGAAGCTATTCAGCAGGGCAAAAAAAAAACAAACGGAGCCGATGAGTCTCGAGTGGACGAAATCTTTTGCTATCTCGTTAAACATGCAGCCAGGTGAACTTTCAACTTCTCACAATTAATTGCGCAATATCTCAGCGAGGCATTAACTTCATCCAATTGAAGCACTTTACAACTTACACAACGTTAGTAATCAATAGATATTTTACTGCGTACACGCAAGGAAAATCATCTCAGTGGTAGCAGCTGTTGTCATGGCAACAGCTTCCAGCTCTGACAGTGTACATCTTTATAACAGAATTAACAGTACAACAGCCGATTACTGCAAATAAACATGTCTTTCATGACCCCGTAAATAGTTTGGATGTAAAGGCTGACTGTAGTGTTGTTTGTGGAGGTCTTGACACAAAATGTCAATTTCAAAGCAGACAGGTTTATGAGACTGGGGACGCACACACTTTACAGTGGTACCTCAGTCCTGTCGGTGCATAGGATGAGCAACATTGAATGGGGTGGGGAAACGCTTATTGAAAATAATCTTTCGTTCCTCACTCTCCTGTTTAGAGATGCTCCATCAGATCATGAATCAAAGATAAAAGGTACTGCAGATGCTGGAGAATCCGAGATAACAAGGCGTGGGGCTGGATGAACACAGCAGGCCGAGCAGCATCATAGGAGCAGGAAAGCTTGACGTTTCGGGCCTAGACCCTTCATCATCATGAATCAAAGCAGGTAGGTGTCTTGGGGTGTGAGACGGTTAAATCTCACCCCACATGAGATTCTTGAGTCACCTACTGGGAAAAGTAGTGAAATTGGTTTTTCACTCTTGGACTGCTTTCTCTGAGGTAGCCATAACTAATGTTAAAAAGATGGAAAAGAGCCCCTGTTGGAGATTAGAAGTTAATCCAGTATAGAACCAGCATTCCATTCTTCACTTGTTTAGTGTTGGGGTTTGGACTAGGGCCGGACCCAAAATTTTGGGTTCAGATGGGAGAGCATTACTGTGAACCAGTTGCCACTATATTGGAACACAAGTGGCCTGCTGGATGCTAAGCCAAAGTTTGGAGTCTAACTTCTAGTCTGCATTCATCAGGGGCTGTGTGTCCCTTTATCTTCTGAGCAGAGGTCAGAAATCTTCTGCCTTCAAAGTGGCGACTCTTTGCGAGCTCTCAACAGCAGATCTTATTCTTACATATCTTACAATCATTCTGCTCTTTTAAACCTGAAATGGGGAGGCAATGGCCTACTGGTATTATCACTGGACTGTTAATCCAGAGACCCAGATAATGCTCTGGGGATCCAGGTTGGAATCCCATCATGGCAGATGGTGGAATTTGAATTGAGTAAAATATCTGGAATTAAGAGTCTAATGATGACCGTGAATCCTTTGTCAATTGTTGGAAAAACCCGTCTGGCTCACTAATGTCCTTTAGGGAAGGAAACTGCCATCCTTACCTGGTCTGGCCTACATGTGACTCCAGGCCCACAGCAACGTGGTTGACTCTTAACTGCCCTAGTTAGGGTTGGGCAATAAGTACTGGCCTAGCCAACAACACCCTCATCCCATTAATGAATAAAAAATACCCCTAAGTGTCTGTTCTATTACCCCTATGCACTCTGTGTGGCGCGATCTGCCTGTACCGCGCACAAAACAAAACTTTTCACTGTACTTACGTACATGTGACAATAATAAATCAAATCAAAAGACTGCTTCAGATAGCTAAAAACCTAGAACCAACAAGACATGCATCTCTTTGAAACTGATACTAAATTCATTTTGGCATCAAGTAAGGCCTGCACTCGAGTTATTTCTGAGCATATCAGACGCTTTGTTGCTGTATTTTGTAGAAGAGCCTTTACACAACTGTAATTGAACAAGTAAATATGCAAACATATGAAATAAATATGTAACTAGAAAAGATTTGCAGAATTTGCAAATTTTTGGCTGTGTCAGAATTCGCACGTCAATGGGGATCATAATATTTGTTACTGGCTTGTACTTGGTCTTACTCTTCTGCTTTTCAGGGTCCAATATTAAGGAGCTGGTGAACCCTAAGTATGGGCAGGTCATCATTCTGTGATTCTACATTTCTAGGTTACAAGCACTGAGTTTGGTACAGACAGTGACAATGGCTGAGGTGTCTTTGCTCCTCCATTTGTGATGTATATCCCAATGTGAAGAACACGGCAAGGAGCTGGCCTCATCCTCCCACTCTCCTGAACTGCTATTTGACTCCTGCAGCTCTCTGTTGCATTTTAAATGCATCTGTGAGTACAGCAAAAGTAAAATTGTGCAAAGGTCAAAATAAATGCCTCTAAATACACACACATCAATAAAAAGAAAACTTGGAGCAAAAAAAAAGCCAAGCTGCAAGTAAAAGCTTCTGTACACCAGAAACCATATTCAGGACTGAGGTTTTTAATTGAATGGAAGAACAGGCCAAATAAAAAGCGGACAGGCAACACCTTCCTGAGTATCCTTATGCTCAGATGAAACAATGTTAATGAGCTCATTGACTATAGAATCCCTACAGTGCAGATATAGGCTATTCACCCCATCGACTCTGCAGTTACCCTCTGAAGATCAAACCACCTTATTCCTGTAAACCTGCAACCCCACATTAACCATGGTTAACCCACCTAGCATGGCTACCTAACCTACATATCTTTGGACTGTGGAAGGAAACTGGAGTACCTGGGCGAAACCCACGCAGACACAGGGAAAACGTGCAAACTCCATACAGACAGTCGTCCGAGGAGGGAATCGAACCCAGGTCCCCGGTGCTGCAAGGCAGCAGTGCCACCGTGTGCCCCAATACTGATAGTCATCAGCCTCTGAAAATCTGTCTGCAACAGACTCAGACAAAAACATAGATAAAACTTTGATGTTGAAGAGTGCTGAGAAGATCATACAAAGTTAGGCATTTTTTTTCCAAGCAATGTCCGCTCCCTAAACTGTGACTTGAAGGTATGTATTGAATCTCAAAATGTTAGTTTGGGAAAGAAATCAATTTAGTTTGCTTTTGAATGAATCAATGTGAGCTGCTTCCAGCATTTCCCTAGCCTTTCCGTTCCATGGACTATTCACTTCTTGTTTTAAACTAATTTTGAGTTAACTTGATTTTCGGTGTAATCTTCAGATTCACAGTAATGAGACAAGATGAACCATTTTGGCCATGTCTACTTTATCTGGCCCTTGTTTTTTGGAAGAGAAGGTTAACACTACAGGAGAACCTTTTGTAAAATTGAGTGTGAATCTCAGTTTATGTAATTTGCCTAAATGATTGAGTCCCGAGCCTACGTATTCATCACTAAATTGGCACAGTCAGAATTAAGCCTTGAGCATCCCGCTGCTTTGGGAAAACAACCAATTTAACGAGAGGCACCTCCCACCCCAGATATAGTCTCTTGCACCCTTTTTTGTTGGGCAGAAGATATGAAAGTTTGCATATACGTACCAACAGATTCATGAACAGCTTCTTCCCTGCTGTTGTTAAACTTCTAAACAGACCTCTCAAATTTTATATTTAATGTTGATCTTGCCCTTTGTGCACCATCTGTGCAGCTGTATTCTTCGCTCTGTTCTATTACCCTAATGCACTTTATATGGTATGAGCTGCCTGCACTGCATGCAAAACAAAACTTTTGATTGTAGCTAGGGTCATGTGACAATAATAAATCAAATCAATCAAATCTCTCAATCTTTATCTTCACAAAATTAGCTTTGTGCTGTCCAGAGCACTGGCTATGTTTGTTTAATGGTGTCTGCAGTGAAATCGCTTGTGGCTCATGCCAAGAACGTTCCCTATTTTGACAGAGCTTTATTCCGAGGAGAGGAAAAGATAGACATTATTGTTTTGACCCGAGGAGGTCAGTTTTCTGATGTTCTTCCTTCACTGCATCGTAACTTTAGTTCAACCTTTCCAGGAGCTGACTACATGACACAGGCCAGCAACTAAATGATGAGACAGGCCTGTCATCATGTATTCCTTCTGGCTGATTGACCATGGCTCTGGGGAGACATTCAGAATATATTTTTTAATGCAGTCATTATTATGGTTCATAAGCAAGGGGCCGTGCTGTTAAATGCTGAAATGATAAAGTGGCTCAGGTTGTGTTAGGTCCAGGATTCAGAGACTTGGAGCTGAATTTTAATTTCCAGCTGACAATAGTGTGAGCGAGGATGGAGGCAGCCAATGGTGACGACCGGGTGATTTTGAGAGGAGATGTGCATTAGAAATACCAAGTGGCACACATTTAATCTTTGCAATCATAGAATCAAAAAGTCCCTAAAGTGTGGAAGCAGGCCATTCAGCCCATCAAGTTCACACCAAAAGTCCCACCCAGACCCATCACATCCCTGTAACCAAGAATTTGCTCTGGACAATCCATCTAACCCACGCATCTTTGGACTGGGAAAGGAACCCAGAGCACCCAGAGGAACCCAGACCACCCAGAGGAAGCCCATGCAGATACAGGAAGAATGTGCAAACTCCACACAGACGGTCACCCGAGGATGGAATAAAACCCAGGTCCCTGGTGCTGTGAGGCAGCAGTTCTAACCCCTGAACCACCATGTGGTCCCACTTTACCGTGTGGGTAGCATTGCCAGTTCAAGCGGCTTTGGTCTCAACTGCGGGATGTAGTTTAATATTGTGTGTAGGGATGAAAAACATAGAAACCAGGAGCAGAAATAAGTCATTCAGCTCTTAGGACCTGTACTGCTATTGAAAGCGATCAGCTTTCCTGCTCCTCTGATGCTGCTGGGCCTGCTGTGTCCATCCAGCTCTACACCTGGTTATCCCATGGCTGATCCTCTATCTCATTGCTAGATTTTGTTTTCCTTTCTCCCCATTCCACTTGATGTCTTCAATATCTAAAGATTTATCAAGGCAGACAAGCACCACCATAAATCAACTTTAAGAAGCTAACTCTGGTTAAATAAATGCCAAAAATAATATCTGAAGTTCCTTTTGCATAGAAATGTTAGAAGGAAGAAGGGAGGAGGAAAGCTAATATTTTGTGTTCTGAGCAGAGGGCTGGCCATATCATTGAGGTGGAGCCTATTGCATAAAGGGTGTATGATAGGCTAATGAGGCATCATGCCTAACTATCACAGATAGTGTTGATCACATGATCTTGCTGCTTTTTTGTAGCCACGTGGCAAGATGAAGCCAAATTAAGATATTTCTTGATTTAGGTTAACATTTTCCTTATCTCTGCAGACTCTAGGTAATCTTGAGCAGCACAATGAGACTGAGAAGACCACAAGAATATTTTTTCCTCTTCTTTATTCATTCACGGGATGAGGGCAGCATTTATTGCCCATCCCCAATTGCCCAGATGGTTGTTAAGAGTAAACCACATTGCTGTGGGTCTGGAGTCATATGTAGGGCAGACCAAGTAAGGGTGGCAGTTTCCTTCCCTAAGGGACCTTAGTGAACAAGATGGGTTTTTCCAGATAATTGACAATGGATTCAAGGTCATCATTAAATTCTTGATTCCAGATATTTATTGGATTCAAAGTCCACCATCTGCTGTGGTGGGATTCAAACCCAGGCCCCCAGAATGTTATCTGGGTCTCTGGATTAACAGTCCAGCGATAACACCACTAGGCCATCAGCTCCCCACATCGAACAGGAACAGACCGTTTGGCCCCTCAAGCCTGTTCCGCTGTTCAATAGGATCATCACTGATCCGACATTCCTCACCTCCACTTTCCTGCCCTTTTCCCATCATCCAAGTGGGGAGGTAATGGCCTAGTGGTATTATCACCGGACAGTTAATCCAGAGACCTAGACAATGTTCTGAGTACCTGGGTTTGAATCCTGCCAAGGCAGATGGTGGAATTTGAATTAAATAATTATCTGAAATTAAGATTCTAATGAAGACTATAAGTCCATTGTCAATTGCTGGGGAAAAACCCATCTTGTTCACTAATGCCCTTTAGGGAAGGAAACTGCTAATCTGGCCTACATGTGACTCCAGACCCACAGCAATGTGGTTGACTCTTAACTGCCCCCTGGGCAATTAGGGATGGGCAATAAATGCTGGCTTAGCCATTGACACCCACATCCCATGAACAAATAAAGGAAAAAAAAATCCTTGATTCCCTGAATGATCAAGAATCTATCTCTGTCAGCCTTAAGTATACCCAGGGAGGCTGCTCCCACAGCTCTCTGTAGCAAGGAGTTCCAAACATTCTTAACCCTCTGGGAGAAGAAATTCCCCCTCATCTCAGTTTTAGTACTCTCTGGTCCTAGACTCTCCCGTGAGGGGAATGATCCTTTCAGTGATTGCCTAATATTTATGGAGTGACGACATAGGCCTGCAAGAACAGGGACACTCTGCAAAGTGTGTTATACAGGGTTGAGGTGGAATGGATGGGCTGAAACACTCAGGGAAGAAAGGCAAAAGAAATATGACAATCTGACCAGGGAAAGTGAAGGTTTGATTCAGCACTTGTAACTCCATTGTGAAGTATGAGTACCAATTATGTTTTTTAAAATGTAAACAAAATTGATTTTCATTGGTGTAAAGGTCAGGTGCTTTTGAGATGTTGTGCTCTGTTTGTTTGCTCAAGGTCAAATCCAAAAGCAAGTGACTCATAAAAGGTTGTTGCCCAGGGAGACAGTCCTATCAAATTGGGTGGTTGATGAATGACAGTTTCAGTCTGTGCTGAAGGGAAGCCTATCAAATTGATGCCTCCACCTCACATTAAGCGACAAATGGCCTTTCAGAATACTGTATGCCAAACATAAAGCAATTTCATAACGAGGTGAATAAACCTTCTGCATCATTTCAATCTCTCATTCTTCTACGTAGCTGGATTTGAGAAGTAGGAACTGCTTTAAAGACGAGAAGCTTAAGAGGAGATCTGAAAGAAGTTTTGTTTTTAAATCATGAGGGGCTGGGCAGAGTGGACCAAGAGAAATTGTTCCTGCTTGTGAAAAGAATTCAAAATGAAACAATGCAGGTATGAGGTAATTTGCAAAAGAATTGAATATTATGTGAGAATTTCTTTTCACACTGAGAAATTAGGGTTTGAAAAACACTGCCTGGAATTGCAAGTTCAAGTAAGGCATTCAAGAGGTTGATTATTTAAATTGCAACAATGTTTAGGGTTATGAGCAAATTGTAGGAAAATTGCACTTAGTCATAAGGCTCATTCAGACATGAATGGTACGGACACAATGGGCTGAATGGCTTTTTTCTGCACTCTAACCATTTTGTGAACTTCACGAGGTGCAGTGGAAAGGTAGGCAGATTGGAGTCTGATGCAGGAGTAGACTGAGCTCCATCCAAGGAGCTAAGAGAAATGGCATAGATACTCTTGCATAGCAGCGGGGGGGGGGCCTGAATGGAAAGGGAAGTGTAGCCCCCAATTCCATTACACCCCTTACTCTGCTGGAGATCCACCCAGCTTCCATCTCAAAGGCCAGCCCATTACAGGGTCTGCTGAGATGGAGAGCATCACATTTTGAGTTTGACCTGTTGAAGGATGATGACAAGTTAGTAGCTGGTGTCAGATGATTGTGGGGAGAAGACACTTCCTGTTTCCTTGTGAGGTGGGAACTGAAGGTGGTAGAGGGGAAGTTTAAAAAAGACTTTTGGTAGGGTTTCATCAGGACTTAGACTTTGTTTATGATGCCCCCTTGATAACCTACAACCAATGAAGTGTAGCACTCTCCTCAGTGCTGCACTTGCCTCTTAGTTGAAATTTTTTGCTCCAGCTACTGGATTGAATCAAGTTATATTTATACCCATATTTAAATGGGTTTCCAGAATACATTTGACCAAGTGCCTTAAAAATAAAGGCTGTTAGCTAATTTGGTCCATGGACGTGAAACCTGTTTAAGAAACAAGCTGAGCGGCAGCAAATAGAGAGTAGGGTTAATGTATGAATCCTGTTAATTACCAGTTGTAACTAGTAATGTCTCACCAGGAAGAATGCTATTCAATTAATGACAAAGAAATGCCATTCTTAAATATTTGCCCAGTTAACATAGATAGGCAGCTTTGTGTGTAGCGTAGGTGAACATTTAAAAATACAAACAAAATATATTAACAGATTAAATGAATTAAGGGAGAAAACCTTTTGAAATTGGATTTCAATGTAGTCAAATATGAGGTGGACAGGTTCTAATGAATTTAAGATTCTAATAATTCTCCACTCCAATGTGGTGCTAAAATGATTTGAATGGGGTATTTTCAAAATAGTGGAAAACTAGAAACAGCGGAGTCCAAAGAGACTTGTGGTCCATGAGGCACAGAAAATAATCACAAAGATGAATGTTTACTGGCATTTATATCCAGAGGACTGGAATGCAAGGAGGCTGTCATGTTACAATTATACAATTTGGTTCGACTGCACTTGAGAATTGTGAGCAGTTGTGGGTGCTATGCTGAAGGTGGATAGAACAGAATAGAATAGAACAGAATAGAATAGAATATCCTTTATTGTCACTTGTACTCCATACAGGAGTGCAGTGAAAAGTTTTTACAACGGCTGCATTTTAATGGCGCCATCTTAGGTTCAAGTACATAGGTATAAATCTTACAGAGTAAAAAATATAACGTTGTTACGCAAAATAGGATTAGAAGGTAAGGATTTACATTACAGCCCAGTAAGAGTACCAAACAGCAGCCCAGCACATGGCACCAGGCCCAAATCCAACAATTATATTGGCCTTGGAAAGAATGCTGTCTATCTTTACCAGCCCTGAAGAAGGGTTATACCCGAAACATTGACTGCTCCTTTCCTCCAGATGCTGCCTGGCCTGCTGCGTTCTTCTAGCCTCCTGTTTGTCTACCTTTACCAGACTGATGCCTGGACTCCAAAGATTAAACTACAGAGAGGTTTTACACAAAATAGAGTGCTGTTCCCTGGAATTTAGACGGGTAAAGTGTTTTTGGATCAATGTTTTCAAGATACTAAGGAGGATTGAGAGGCCAGTCGGTTAAACATAGAGCAACATAGGAAACACTTCTAAGCAGAAGGAATGGAAGAAGTTTGATATTTCTGAAATTGAGAGATCTTTGTTAATCAAAGGTATTAGGAAATATGGGGAAAGGTGCATATTTTGAATTAGATTGCAAATCAGTCATGATCCCAACGATTGGTAAAACAGGCTCAAAGGCCCAAATGACCTTCTTATGTTCCTACATTCATCAGCCGCACCTTTCCGCAGTCAGAGTACTTATCCTGAGCTACACCTCTCACCTATCATTGCCCAGATTAGCTGCTCGCTGCTTCCTACTGTTCTGTTGAGTGGCTTTGGCACTACATCTGGTACGGATTCAAGAAACACTGGTCGAGGAGAAAGCACAGCCAAGAACTACCTTCTATGAGACTTATTGCATGTCTAACCGCTGGTCTAATAATGACCATGTGACCATTGTCAATTGTTGTAAAAGACCCATTTAGTTCACAAATGTCATTTAGAGAGTGAAATCTGCCATTTTTACCTGGTCTGGCCTCCACGTGACTCCAGACCCACAGCAATATGTTTGACTCTTAACCACCCTCTGGGCAATTAGGGATGGGCAATAAATGCTGGCCTTGCCAATGATATGCCACATCCCATGAATAAAAACAAATGTTAATATTATATACAACTACACATGGTTAATTAAGATCTACCAGATTCTGATCTTATTGTTGTTTTATTTTTTATTTTTATTGTTATCTACACATGCTTCTCTCTTCAATCCACTTCAGATTGAGTTAACTCCTCCCACACCAAACTATTTAGGACATGTGGGGAGCAGCTCCATAATATCATCATGAAGTTGGTCCAGGGTCCTAACATAACTGTTGCTATTGTGACCTCCACTAGGCAGCCATGTTGTTTGCGATGTGGAAAGAAGTGTTCAGCCAAAGCTGTCCCCTCAGGATCCTTATGTTGAATAAGTCATCGTTGTTGGAATGGTGAGGGAGAAAAATGACACGTGTTCTTCTCCAATTCTCTGCAAGATCCTTGTGAGGGTGAATTGAAATTGTCGTGGAGCAGGTCTTGGTAACCAGAACTGTTTATTGAATGATGGACATTATGTTCAGAGCATGACTATCTTGGAGTGAGCCATTCTAGACACTGAGTATTTTGTGACCCCTAATGCTAATTATAGAGTCATAAAGTCATACAGCATGGAAACAGATCCTTCGGTCCAGTCTGTCCACACTGACCAGATATCCCAATCTAATCTAGTCCCATTTGCCAGCATTTGGCCCATATCCCTTTAAACTCTTCCTATTCATGTACCCATCCGGATGCCTTTTAAATGTAATTGTACATGCTTCCACCACCTCCCCTGGCAGCTGATTGCATACACGCACCACCCTTTGTGTGAAAAAGTTGGTCCTTTTTAAACTTTTACCCTCTCAACTTAAACCTATGTCATCACACTTTGGATTCCTGCACCCTAGGAGAAAGACCTTGGCTATTCACCCTATCCATGCCTCTCATGATTTTATAAAACTTTATAAGGTCACCCCTCAGTCTCCGACAATCCAGGGAAAATAGCCCCAGCCGATTCAGCCTCTCTCTATAGGTCAAACCCCGCAACCCTGGCAACATCCTTGTAAATCCTTTCTCCATCTTCTCAAGTTTGGCAACAGCCTTCCTGTAGAAGGGCGACCAAAATTGTATGTAGTATGCTAAAAGCAGCCTCATCAAGGTCCTGTACAGCTGCAACCTGACTCCTGTGATTCATCAGCTATCCCGGAGATAGCTGTTATATACAGTAGTACAATCCTCAGATGGACATTGCAGAGAATCAATGTGAGCAAAACCTAACAAAAGTAAGCTTAATTGGCTCAGAGATAGCAGGAAGTGCAGATGCTGGAGAATCTGAGATAACAAGGTGTAGAGCTGGATGAACACAGCAGCAGAAGGGTCTAGGCCCGAAACGTCAGCCTTCCTGCTCCTCTGATGCTGCTTGGCCTGCTGTGTTCCTCCAGCTCTACACCTTGTTATCTAAGCTTAATTGGCACTGTTGTTGAAATCCCATGTTAAGGGTTAGATAAGGGACATAAATTATATTAATACCAGGTCATCCCTTACTTCGCACTTATAAATATCTGCAACATGAGTAATGATATAAGTGTAGCAAATTGCCCATTGCCTTTAATTGCAACAGTGAGCTGACCAATCAAAATGGATTTAGGTCAGCTTCATTGAGCGTACAGATGAAACAATACGAACATCGCAACAAATCATTTGCCTCATTTATTTCATCATTTGCCAAAACTTTTACAGATGAACAACAACAAATATTGTTAATGTGTTACTGTTACTGGGCAAGTTTGTACCAGGCTCAATAATTAAATGACCTTGTATTGCAAATGAGGAAATTGCAGTCCTCCACAAAATATTCTGTTTTAGCTCATTTGAGAAGCACAGATGCATTAATATGATAAAATATGATTAATTCCATATGCTTTGATAACAAGCCAAAAATCCACATCTTTGTAATGCTGAAATAAAAGCAAAATACCGAGGATGCTGGAGATCTGAAATAATAACAACTACCGGAGAAACTCAACAGGTTTGGCAGCTTCTGTGGAAAGAGAAATGGAAGATTGGAATTGAAGAGCTCTGATGAATGATTATGTTGTTGAGAAAGCGGAAGGAAGATCAAGTGGAGCAGATGGTGAGGATGCCCCGAGCAAAAGACCAAGAGTGCTTTGAATGATAGGCATTATGCACAGAACGTAGAGAGATCCATGGAAAGGAGCGATGTTGACGAAGATTAGGTGTTAATGGTAGATATGAATAGTGGAGAATCAGTCAGATTTGTTGAGAGAAAATCCAGGACATTATTGATGGAAGGGAGGGAATGAAGGGAGGGTAATCAAGATGGAGGATTTTGTTCTTTGTAGTACTGCGTTGACACAGCAGAGTGGAAAGAATGGGTTGCCAGTGAAAGGGTTGTGAGAAAAATTGACGGTAAAACTATAACAAATGTCACAGTACCATTTAAGAAAGAAGTGAAAGATAAATCAAGAGATTATTGACAAGTTAGCTGAAACATCAGTAGGGGAAATATATTTTCTAATCAGCCTGTTATTACACACCTGATGTTATCACATACTTCTGGAGCAGATGGGACCTGAACCCAGACCTCGGGGGACAGAAACTATCAAATGTATTAATATTGACAATGTGGTCACAGTGGAGTTATATTCTCGACTTTTTTTTAACAATCTTTTCCTCCCAGACCGCTACTCCTCCTCCAATTTCCTACATTCTAATTGTACGTTAAAACTGACAATAATTTTCCACATTGCTTGCTGAGTTTTAAGAGTGAAAACATGAAATACAAAAATCAAAATTTTACCCAGAGGCAAGTTCTTTTTTCTTTGATGATCTATTTCTTGTTATAAGAGGTGAGTCGGACACAACAGATGAGGATGAGGAACATAGGAACACAGGACCTGGAGTAGGTAGATCAGTCCCTCGAGCCTGATCTGCCATTCACTGAGATCAGGGCTGATCTGTGGCCTAATTCCACATACCTGCCTTTGGCCCATATCCCTTAATATCTTTGCTTAACAAAAATGTATTTATCTCAGATTTAAAATTAAACAACTGATCTAATACCAACTGCCATTTGTGGAAGGGAATTCCAAACCTCCACCACACTTTGTACATGGAAATGCTTCCTAACATCTCTCGCAATTTTCAGACTATATCCTCTCGTTCTTGAATCCCCAACCAGCGGGAATAGTTTACCTTTATCTACCCTGTTCTTTCCTATTAATATCTTGAAAAAACCTCATAATCTATTAAATTCTAGAGAAAACAGGCCCATTTTGTATAATCTCTCCTCATAACTTAACCCCTGAAGTCCAGGTATCATTCTTGTTAACCTATGTTGTGTTCCCTCCGAGACCAATACATCCTTCCGCATTGGAATAGAAATTGACAGGATTACTAGATGGAATTTCATGGCCAGCTCGCCAATTATTATGTTACATTAAATAAATGAAATCCTGAAAGCAAAAACCACAGTTTGATTCCCAGTGGCTTTGGGATTTAATTTAGCAACTGTACTTGCGATAAGTAGAATGTTGGTATAGAACACCTGCTTATTACAGTAATTTTAAGCAAAACATACAAGGCTGATGATGCTTCAAAGCAGGTTCTCGAATTCATAGAGTCATAGTCATAGAATTATGGAGATGTACTGCATGGAAACAAATCCTTTGGTCCAACTCATCCATGCTGATAAGTTACCCTAAACTGATCTAGTCCCATTTGCCAGAATTTGGTCCATATCCCTTTGAGCCTTTCCTATTCATATACCCATCCAGATGCCTTTTAAATGTTGTAATTGTACCAGCCTCCACCACTTCCTCTGGCAGCTCATTCCATACACACACCACCCTCTGCATGAAAATGTTACCCCTCAGGTCCTTTGTAAATCTTTCCCATCTCACCTTAAACCTATGGCCTCTAGTTCTGGGTTCCCCTACCCAGGGAAAAAGACCTTGGCTATTCACCCAACCCATGCTGCTCATGATTTTATAAATTTTTATGAGGTCACCCTTCAGCTGCCAACATTCGAGGGAAAATAGCCCCAGCCTATTCGGCCTCTCCCTGCAGCTCAAACCCTCCAACACTGACAACGTTCTTGTAAATCCTTTCTGAACTCTTTCAAGTTTAACAATATCTTTCTTAAAGCAGGGAGGCCAGAACTGAATGCAGGATTCTAAAAGTGGCTTCACCAATGTCCTGTACAGCCACAATATGCCATCCTAAATCCTACACTCAATGCACTGACCAATAAAAGCAAGCATGCCAAATGCTTTCTTTGCTGCCCTGTCTACCTGCAACTCTATTTTTAAGGAACAATGCACCTGTACCCCTAAGTCTGTTTGTTCGGCAACAGTCCCCAGAGCCATATCGTTAACTGTATATATCCTTCCCTGATTTGCCTTAACAAAAAGTAATACCTCGCATTTATCTAAATTAAACTCCATCTGCAACACTTTGGCCCATTGGCCCATCTGGTCAAGATCCCGTTGTACTCTGAGATATTATTCTTCACAGTCCATTACACCACTAATTTTGGTATCATCTGCAAACTTACCAACCATACCTCCCATATTCACATCCAAATCATTTATATAAATGACAAAAAACAGTGGACCCAGCGCCAATCTTTTTGACACCCCACTGGTCACAGGCCTCCAGTCTGAGAAGCAATCTTCTACCACCACCCTCTGTCTCATACCTTCAAGCCAATTTTGTATCCAATTGGCTAGCTCCCCCTGGATTCCATGTGATCTAACCTGGCTAACCAGCCTATTGTGCAGAACCTTATTGAATGCCTTGCTGAAGTCCATATAGACAATGTCTACCACTCTGTCTTCATCAATCTTCTTTGTCTCCTGCTCAAGAAGCTCAACGAAGTTAGTGAGACATGAATTCCCATGCACAAAAAAACATGTTGACTATCCCTAATCAGTCCTTGCCTTTCCAGATGCATGTAAATCCTGTTCTTCAGCATCCCATCCAACAATTTACCCACCATTGATGTCTATAGTTCTCTTGCTTTTCCTTACCACCTATCTTAAATAATGGCAATACATTAGCCAATTTTCAGTCTTCTAGCACCTCACCTGTGGCTATCAGTGATACAAATATCTTAACAAGGGGCCCAGCAATCTCTTCCCTAGCTTCCCACAAAGTTCTAGGATATATCTGATCAGGTCCTGGGGACCTATCCACCTTTATGTGCTTTAAGATGTCCAGCATCTCCTCTTCTGTAATATAGACACTCTTCAAGATATAACTATTTATTTCCCCAAATTCTCTTGCTTCCATGTCCTTCTCCACAGTAAATACTGATGTGAAATATTTGTTTAGTATCTCACCGATCTCCTGTGGTTCCACACATAGATAGTTACGTTGATCTCTAGGGGTCCCTATTCTCTCCCTAGTTAATCTTTTGCCCTTAATCTATTTGTAGAATCTCTTTGGATTATCCTTAACCCTACTTGCCAAAGCTATCTGATATCCCCTTTTTGCCCTCTTGATTTCACTCCTAAGTACGCTTCTATTGTCCTGTTTTACTGCTCTCAGGATTCACTCCATCCCAACTGTCTACACCTGACATATACCTCCTCTTTTGCTTGAGCAGAGCCTCAATTTCTCTAGCCATCTAACATTCCCTATACCTACCAGCCTTGCCCTTCACGTAATAAAGAAAATACTGTCTCTGAATTCTCGTTATCTCATTTCTGAAGGCCTCCCACTTTCCAACCATCACTTTACCTGGGAATAACTTCTCCCAATCAGCGTTTGAAAGCTCCTGCCTAATACCGTCAAAATTTGCCTTACTCCAATTTAGAACTTTAACTTTTAGATCAGGTCTATCCTTTACCATAACTATTTTTAAACTAATAGAATTATGATCACTTGCCTCCCCCACTTCCCCACTGACACCTCAGTCACTTGCCCTGCCTTATTTCCCAAGAGAAGTTTCGCTCCTTCTCTTGTAGGTACATCCATTTATTGAGTAAGAAAATTTTCTTGAACACACTTAACAAATTCCTCTCCATCCAAGGCCTTTACACAGTCCCAGTCTATGTTTGGAAAGTTAAAGTCCTACCGTTACCGTTACAACCCTATTATTCTGACAGATATCTGAGATCTCCTATTTCCAGCTGACTTTTGGGGTGTATCCTATGGTACAATCCCAATAAGTTGATCATCCCTTTCGTATTTACTTCTCAATTTCCCGCTAACTCTTTAGCACATTTGCAATTCACCCACACCAAAATGGATGGCATATTTGGAGAATTTACAAGCCAATGCTGCCAAGGGCAAGAACTCAAATTTCTTGAATATCAGGCCCTGTCTTCATTTACCTAGCATTGGACCAATTTTGTCATTTTATTTTCTGAACATGAATTTCGGACATTAATGGGATTTCGCACTAGAGAAGATACAGAGGAGGTTCACGAGAATGTTGCCAGGGATGGGGAAGTTGAGCTTTAAGGAGAGATGAGGTAGGCTTGGATCGTTTTCTTTATAACAGAGAAAACTGAGGGGACATGAATGAGATGTATAAGATTATGAGGGGTATGGACAGGGTGAATAGAGATTAGCTGTTCCTCTTAGTTGAGCAGACAATCAGAGGGTTTTAGGGTAAGGGGCAGGGGATTTGGGGAAAAAAATCTTTTCACTCAGCAGGTGGTGGGAATCTGGAATGCACAGCCTGGGAAGGTAGTGGAGACTGGAAACTTGCAACCTTTAAAAAATGCTTGGATGAGTATTTCAAATACCATAAGATTAAAGAAAATGGGACAAGTGCAGGAAATTGGAATTAGAGCTCTTTTAGTGGTAGTTTATGTTGGTGCTGTCCCAATGGGCTGAAGGGTCTTTCCTGTGTTGTATGAAACTATGAATCTGTATTAATCTTTGTTTTTGCTGTGCTAATGATAGATTTTCAGAAATGAAATGTTTCAACTTTTCATGTGAGATGGTGTATGATAATCATTGCTAAAATTCAATATTATTATCAACTTACCAAATGTCCATACAGCATAGGCATTTTCTGCACCTAAAACGTGTGTTTGAATATTTCTGGCCCCTGAACTACATGAACAATTGTGACTTAACAGGGAAATTATGGCAAATTTGGAAAAAATGTGATTCTTGGCATTGAGAAAAAGAAGTCTGGTTTTGCAACCAAGTTCTGAACAGCGAGTTGAGAGCCTTACTAAAGAACATCACGAGGCCTATTTGCGAGCAGTAACATGGCATTATTACCTAATCGCACCCTACCTTAAAGGGGAGACAGTGAGATGACAGTAATATCAGACTAATATTAGTCATCAGTAATATCAGATGACTATTAATCCAGAGCCCATTCCAGGTTATAGGCTTTAATACTGTCATGGTAGATACTGTACAGTAAATGGAGATTCTCAATGTTGAGGGGGAACGAAAATTCCAATTTTCTACCCAAAGTGTTAATGAAAAGAGACATCATTGCGTGGATTTACATCTTATTAGTACCTATTCTTACCTTATTTATGTGTAATTTCTTATTCTTCACATGGTAGAGAGAAATTAGATGTCAACAATTCCTGATATGGAAGTCAGAGCAGACACCTGGTTACTCCAGCTTGCCACTTGTTCCTCCGTGCCTCCATCTTGGCCACCATTTGCTGATTTCTCAAGGTATGCTCTATGGTAAGTGACTGCAATACAGCACTCCCCAGCCCCATATTCACCAAAGTTTAAATGAGGACACACACCAGCCTCAACATATCATCTTGGCACCTTTTGGACTAACTTGGAATAGACTTCTCCAATTCAAAACTGCAATTTGGAGTGCTATGGCTCCTTACATTGCAACGCCAAGACCCGGTCATCTTGGACAGGATCGGCTTCTCATGCATCAGAACAGGGAATCACCTCTGGGCTCATGGTTTACTCTCCTTCGTGCTTAGTCAATCTGCGCCTACTTAGATGTTCACTGCATCTCTGCCTTGCTTTGCTCTGTTACACCTTGCTGCATCACTCAGAACCTGCAGACTCATGGTATACCTCTGTCTTGGCTTACCTCCTAGCACAGGTATGAAGCAAGGTGACTTGTTATGTTTGCCAACAGTGATCAGTCAAGGGGGCGGACATGTTGCCTCGCAGCACTTGTGGTCACGTCAAGCTTGTGTGAGCAGTTAATGTGACAAACACCCTGAAAGTGCTTCAACCAAATGTCCATGTCCCAAAGTCCGAGGAGAATAGTTCTCAGTTCAGTCAAGGTGGACTATCGTCAGCCAGGAGGTCCCCCAGTACTTTTAGAGAACAATAGCGTCTAATGTCAGTGTTGGGGCTTGGACATGGTCAGATGGACAGTCACGGTTGTGGTGGGGTCTGTATCATTTCAGTCGGTGGAGTGGGCCATGATCTACTAGCCCAGTACAACTGCACAGGCAATTAGCAGTAAGTCAGTCAGGGAGATCATGGAATCCCTACAGTGTGGAAACAGGCTCTTCAGCCCAACAAGTCCACACCGACCCTCAGAGCATCCCACCCAGACCCATCCCCCTATAACCCACCTAATCGACACATTCCTGAACGTTATGGGCAATTTAGCATGGCCAATCCACCTAGCCTGCATATGTTTGGACTGTGGGAGGAAACCAGAGTACCCGGAGGAAACCCAAGCAGACATGGGGGGAAGCATGCAAACTCCACACAGACAGTCGCCCGAGGGTGGAATCAAACCCGGGTCCCTGGTGCTGTGAGGCAGCAGTGCTAACCACTGTGCCACCATGCATAGGGAGCATTCAGGACTCTGGTCCGTCAACAGTCGAAGCTGTCTGGGATGTGAGCTCCAGTCAGTCCTGAACAGTAACAAGATGTTATGCTACACTGGGTGTTAGGAAAAGAGTAGTCAGGGTTCCAACATGGTGTGGTGTTGAGTATGGCTTGGCTTGATTGGCTGAAGTTATAGTGATGGTTGATTAGACAGATGATTGATGTAGAGGCAATATACCTAAGAATGTAAGATTCCATTTGCAAAGAAATGTGCTATCAGAAGCTTTTCTTTTTTGCTTCCACCCCACTAAAGGTGCCATGAAGGGCAGTTCCTGACTGGCATCGATTGTCCTAGTGCACATTTGGCCTTTAAATATGGCTTGAGTGGCAGAAATCCCAGCTTTAGTGAGTTCCTCCTGTTTCACTGTCATGCAACAGTGCAAGCTAGCTGTCATTGAGTGATGATACGTATGTAATAAGGTGAGCAGTGTAAAATTATATGAGATACCTCACAGAGAGAAACCTTCCACAAAAACTGGACATGGAGAGCTGAGGAGATGTTAATCATTCAAGGCAATTAATTACTATCAATTAGTCTGCAATAGATCCGGGTATGATGTAAGGAAAACTAACAATGGGGAATGCTTGAGAAAACAAGTTCAATGTCACCTATTCATCACAAACATGCCACATTGATCACAGTCAGTAATAATCCCAGACTGATTAAATGCCTGTATGTTATTGTAAATTGGAAATTAAATAAAGGAGTCATTTTCAACGAGATCCTGAAAGCAGTGCCCCTTTAGTCTTCTGAAAGTTTGGTTTCCTTGAATCTGAAACTCAACCTGAATGCTGGACACATACAATGAAAATCTAAAAAAATGATGACAAAGTAATCACATTGTTTAGGTAAGTGCTGAATGATGCAGAAAAAGAGCCCTATATTTTATATGAGTTCTCCTGCTGTGATCACCACTCTGTGCAACAACAGATCAGTAATATGTCTTTTGTATCAGAGTGCTCAAAGCATGATATTAGGATTTTCATTTGCTGAATATTAAAAATTGAAGTTACAATCTGCATTTCAATGGCAAACTGCGCAGAGAATAAACCTACTTCTGCATGTGTCAAAGAAAATGTAAATTATTAGCTACTTTTCCTAAGAAATTCCTTGCTCCAAGCTTGTAACGATAGCTTTATAGTCAAAGGAGTACATACAAAGTATAATCATAGGGATGACATCTCAATTGATGTGAATACACAGATCCCAGAGTCTGGCCTGGCCTAGTTACTGGACTAGTTACTTGGTAACTCCAGCTTGCTGCTAGTTCCTCTGGTCCTCTCTCGGACAGCAGTCACGAATATCTCAGGGCATGCTCCATGGACAACTGCCAACCCTCTCCAGTGGAGGTTGGTACCTGATATGTACCACAGTGATGATGAAGTGGCTTTAAGAGGTGTATTTTGTGATGGTTTGTTTAAAGTGAGAGAGTGAACGAGAGGTGAAGGGCAGTCTGTGGTAAGTAAAACAGCTTATGAGGCCTGGGGGTTCTTTTTTAAAGTTGTAACAATGGCAACCTGGGTGTGGCCAGCTCTCACAGACTAGGATTTCTAGTTTTATTTAGGTTTTTTTTCAGCTTTTAGATTTGACAGAAGCTGCTGGAGCCTTTGAGAAGTGGAAGTTTTTTTTCCTGGAGTTTCTCTCCATACTGCAGGACGTCGCATGTGAGAAAATCTGATTTCTGAATTTGCCTTTTTGCTAAGGGGTGTGTTTGTGGGATGTTACTACGTTGGAACAGTTAATGAGTAATAGTTACTGTAGCTACGGTGGCATGGTAGCTCAGTGGTTAGCATTATTGCCTCACAGTGCCAGGGACCTGAGTTTGAAACCCATAACTTTTACATTTTTTGTTTATTGTGGAGGTAATTTACTCAATATGCTCACAGGAAGCTGCCAGGGCACTTTAAGAAAAGAACTGAAAGATTTCTTACACAGAGAAAAATATAAACTATGTTACTCTAAATGAGAACTATTACAGTGGTTTCATTCTGGAAACCTTAGAAAGAAGGATTTATCACTTTGACCTCAGCAATAACCCTACAGACACCCAAATCTCGGAGATGAATCAATCTATCTCCATGTTGAAGCTTGTTTCACAGTTGTCATGACTGTAATGCACTTTCTTTTGGCCTTCTGTGCATTCGCTTTGACTTAAACTAACTACCAACTCAGCTTTGTACTTAATATGACTTCCCCAAAATTAATGTATTTAACAGCCTCAAAGTAATGTCTTCCTCTCTGAGACCTCCAAAATCCTCTGCATCTTGAGTGTTCTTATCATTGACTCCTGAGTTTCTCAGGCCTTCTTTCCAAATCTAACTACTTGGAGAATGCTAATAACAACTATTAGGAACCCCATGCTCTCTATATCATCCCGTTCTTGCCTGCCACCCCACCCCACCGCGCCCCCCACCCCCAACCACACCTCCATCTCTGTCTAGTGGCTGTCAAACTCAAGACCACAAACACCTTAGGAACCATCTCCCGAGGCGGCTTCCTGATCATTTAACTAAAATCACATGAATTCTTGGAAATGTTTTGAACTCAATATTCAAAATAATTTTCTGACCTCTTTTTTTTAAAAATAAGGCCAGTCCTTCTTACAATTAGAAACTAAAATCCATTTTTCCTCCACTTCAGAACCCAAGTAGCCAAATAACAAAATTATATTATAAGCCTCAATCACCACTGTTATGACATAAGGAATGTGGTAACCAAAAGCATGCATCAAACTTTCATAAACAATAGGATAATGTCCAAATCTACTTTTGTCACTAGGGATGAAGGATAAATATTTGCCAGAACATGAGTGAGGATTCCCTATCTCTTCTACAAAGTAGTGCCATGGGATGTCTTGTTTCCACATGAGAGAACAGACAGGGTCTTTGTTTCAGTGCCTCATTTCCAACAGTGCAGCACTCACTCAACACTGCACTGAAGTGTCAGCCTTGATTTTTGGGCTTATGCCAATCCTGGAGAGGACTTTGAGCTGACAACCTTTAGCTTAGGAGGCAAGAGCGCTAGTACTTGAACCACAGCTGACCCCTAAAGCGGACAGTTGAAGCTAATCTGTCTAAGCTTTCCTATACTTTCTATTCTTTGGTTTCATTGTGGTGTGTTTCCATCTTTCCTGCTGGTTGAATACGGTTTTGCATTTTATCAGGACATGGCTCTTAATAGTTACAAAAACAAAGTTGCTGGAAAAGCTCAGCAGGTCTGGCAGCATCTGTGAAGGAGAAAACAGAGTTAACGTTTCGGGTAGGGTGACCCTTCCTCAGAACATTTCTGAGGAAGGGTCACCCGACCCAAGATGTTAACTCTGTTTTCTCCTTCACAAATGCTGCCAGACCTGTTGAGCTTTTCCAGCAACTTTGTCTTTGTTCCTGATTTAAATTATCCGTAGTTATTTTGGCTCTTAATAGTTAGTTGTGAATAACCGTCCATTCCATTAAGGAAATACATTTTTTATGTTTATCATTCAAATCTTGAAAAAAAAAGTGCGAATGTTGCGTTATCCATTTCAGTATTAAATTCCTGTGTCAGGTCCTTGTTTGCATTAAAGCAATGTGTCACTCTTAGTGTAGAAGAAATCCAAAAGACTAACAGGCATGAGAGAAATCGACTCTGAGCCACATAAACAGGGGAATTGGAACAAATGACTAAAGAACTTTGTTAAAGAGATGATTTTGAGGTTCTTCAAGATAAAAACAGTCAGATAAAGGTGTCTTGCAAGATAATTGCTGAGTTCAAAAGGACTCTGCTATCCTAGCTTAAACATACTGCCATTCCATCATTGTGGCTGAATCAATATCTTGGAATTTCAAACATAATAATATATGGGAATACTATTACCCTGAAGCTGCAGTACGACAATGAAAAGGCTTTATAGATCAACTTCAAATAGCAATAAATTGGCCCTTGTCAGTGCCACATACATTTTGCAAACAAATTAAAAACATGTTGTTTCCCACCTATTATTCTGAGCATCATAAATTTAATTTCCTCTGGTAACTGTAGCTTACGTGACAACTTACGTGTAACAGGAATTTTTTTCAATTACTTTGCAATGCACAGGCAACCTGTAATGACAATTCAAAATGGGCTTTTTGATTTAATTAAAATCACCAAATGTAGAAAATTTACAATGTCGCTAGAAAGTTTCCTTTCGGTAAAGTAGCAACTCCAAACTCGAAAACTGTGTCTAAGTGTATCGGAGACAAAAGAAAAAATTGAAAATGTGAGAGGGATGAGATAGCAGAGCCACTAAACAGAAATTTAGAAGTCGTTTCAGATACTGAGCAAAGTGCAGGTCTGTTCCAAAGGCTGGATGAATAAATTAGTTAATTCAAACCTATTTTGTTTAATATCAATGATGTGCAAAGGTTGGGTGAAATAACTCCACATAGGCTGATATCCTGTCACCAAGTGTCCCTTAAAAATTGCAAATTACTTGACACTGGTCAGGCTTCCTCAGAGCCAGCTCTCAGAGTGAACAGAACCTTTGACACTCCCGTTTCTATCTGTCAGCCAGGACTCCCTGATTGGACTAGGTTAACAGACGCAATTAGGGAACTCATATTCTGTGAGGTCCACCTGGCTGACCTTGTTCAAATCACTACAGTCAATGTACAAAATGGAGCTCCACTTTCAAGTTTCATTGCAAATGGAAAAGCACAATGTTTCCTCCCTTCTTTTGTGGGTCATTTTTAAGCTTATGTACTATTGGTTATCAACTCATCCATTAGTGGAACTTATATTCTTTGAGGTCTACCTGGCAGACCTCGTTATAATCACTACATTCCTCCCCCTCTGAGTATGGGCACATAGGCCGGTTCTTTCTCTTGTAGCCTGTTCTGGAGGTGTTTTCACGGCAGGTCCAGTGCCCCTGACTCAGCCTCAGGTACAGGCGGTGCGTACCTGACCGTAACCCACCTCTTGCACCCAGAGCGTCTGGGATGAAATCCATCCTCTTCTCCAGGCAGTGAAGGCATTGATGCTGCGATATCCACCATGTCCATCTTAGACTCTGAGTTTTCTTTGTGCTAGGTGGAGAGGGAGAATCCACAGGTTATGACAACCTTGCCGGCTGTTCCAAGGGGTTGGGTATGTTATGCTCCCGCCCCATTTGTGAGTTTGCAGCTTTTTTGCGGTCCACGTGCTCATTCAGGACCGTCTCACCGACCCAAATGTTGTACATCACAGGACCTGGCCTCGCGTCAACCATGTATCTTACCCATGCAGGGCCATACCCATGTTTCCTACACCAAACCTTGTCCCATGAAATAAACTGCCTGTCTTGCTTAGAGGAGTCTTATGTCCAGTATTGGCGTCCCTGATGCCATTTCACAAACGGCACAGCACCCCCCCAACCCTCTCCACTGGTCGGGGAAGATCAGATTCAACCTGGTGCAGAGTCTTTTCCCCATTAGCAACTCTGCTGGAGCTGTCCCTGTAGTTGCATGAGGGATGGTCTGATAGTCAAATAGGAACCGGGACAGTTTGATATCAAGTGAAGCTGTAGGCTGTCTCTTCAAACCTGCCTTCATAGTTTGGATTGCTCTGTCTGCCAGACCATTGGACAATAGACGGTATGGAGCTGTCCTTATATGCTAAATGCTATTCAACTTTAGGAAATACTTGAAATTCCTTGCTGGTAAATGATTGCCCGTTGTCTGTGACCAACACTTCCGGGAGTCTATGTATTGCAAAAGATGCTCACAGGTTTTCTATCATTTGTTCCCCCATTTGACAAATGAACTTTATGCATGTCCAATCATTTTGAGTGGATGTCCACAACGACTAAGAACATTGAACCTATGAAAGTTCCGGCATAGTCGAAGTGCAACCAAATCCAGGGTTTACCCGGCTATTCCCACAAATGTGGGGGAGCTGCTGGCTGTAACTTTTTTCCTTTTTGGCATTCTGGGCACTGTCCCACCACACGGCAATGCTAGCGTCCAATCCTGGCCACCAGACATGACTTCTCATCAACTTCCTCATTTTGGAAACCTCTGGAAGATCCTGGTGGAGTTCAACCAGTCTCTGGCAGTGGCCTTTGCTTGCGACGATCACTCTTGCTCCCCATAATAAAGTGCCGTGGTCTACGGTGATCTGGTCTACCGGGTCCAAAAAGTTTTCAGTTCTAGTTGTGATGGCCCTTTTGTTTCTCCCATCACCACCAGCTGTTTTAGTTTTGCTAGGGTGGGATTATTTTGCACCCACAGTCTGATACTGTCAGCAGTGACCAAAAGTGCGTCCAGAAAGTTTAAAACCAGAATAGAGTCTTCCAGTGGCAGCACCACCGGTGGTATATCTGCCAGCCGATAGCAGCTCAAAGCATCCACGTTTGCAGCTTGGCCTCCCGGACAGTGTGCCAACTTGTAATTGTATGCACTGAGAATGAGAGCCCACCACTGAATTTGACCTGAAGCTATGGGCGGTATGGCCTTGCTCTCTTTGAGTAGCCCTAGCAGGGTTTTGTGGTCTGTTACTATGACAAATGTACATCCGTAAAGGTGTTGGTGGAATTTTCTTACACCAAAGATGAACGCTAAACCTTCCTTCTCTATCTGGGCATATTTGCACTCTGCATCAGTCAAAGCCCAGGAAGCATATGCTATTGGGCGTTCCTCTCCATTGGGCCATCTTTAAGCCAACACTATCCCAATGCCGTATGGGGGGCATTGCGTATCAACACCAAATCTAGCTTGGGACCATAATGTGCCAACACCTTAGACAATGATAGCTACTTCTTAAGTTAACTCCCCTAAAGGCCATGTCTTGGCTTCGAGACCATTTCCAAGGCTGATCCTTTTTCAACAGCAGGTGTAAGGGTGCTAGGGTGGAGGCCAGGTTATGTATGAACTTTCCATAACAATTCACCAATCCAAGGAAAGATCTATGCTTTGACACAGATGTGAGAGCCAGGGCATCTTTCGCATGGTTACATCATTAATCCCACATACCAAGCGGTCTGTCAGCATCTCATTAAGAGTTAAATCAAAATCACATGCCTCTATCTTTATCAAAAATCCTGACATGGATTCTCCTGGTTCTCAAACTACCGAGTAAATCTGATGGCATCTCAGAATTAGAAGCTGCTTGCGGTCATAATATTCCTTAACAAAATCTGTCCATTCCTCAAAAATTTCAGTATCTGCTGTTGCAGGAAATGTTAGAGTTGGTCTATGGGTCTATGGCAAGTTTACATTTATTTTTGGCAATTCAGCCTCGATAGGCCAAAGAACCTTTCTGTACTCTCTGATTCTATGAGCAAAGATGACATTCCCCCAGTTTGATGTATAGCACAGCCACTGAGGAGTCTTGGGTGATCTTAAGGAGTTCAGGCAGTTCGCAGTTAGAGACAGTCAAGTCTTGCACTTCTCCTGTATAATATATAATGTAAACTGTATATAGGTTTTATTATGTAATAAACCTCATCTTGCTATGTCAGCTAAAGAGCCTGTTCTGCTGAGAATTATTTGTGGTCCATCCTTCGCCTTCAACTACTAGAAAGCTCTTGGACTCCACAGGAAGAATTAAAGTTTAAGCAAAGACTTAGCTCGGGTTGAGGTTGTTAACTTGCTCACCGAGCTGGCTTGTTTTCGTTCAGACATTTTATCACCATGCTAGGTGACATCATCAGTGAGGCCTCTGATGAAGTGATGTTATTCGACTCCACTTGGAATTTATACCGTCCGGTCTGTTATGGTGAGGAGTGTCATTTCTGGTTCTGTTCCATATTGGTTTGTATATGGGGTCCAATTCTATATGTTTGTTGATTGCATTACGGATTGAGAACCATGCCTCTAGGAATTTTTCTGAAGAAGGGTCTAGGCCCGAAACGTCAGCCTTCCTGCTCCTCTGATGCTGCTTGGCCTGCTGCGTTCATCCAGCTCTACACCTTGTTACCTCTAGGAATTCCTGTGTGTGTCTATGTTTGGATTGGGCTACTCTAGTTACGTTGTCCCAGTTAAACTGGTGGCCTTCATTTTCGGAATGTACCGATATTAAGGAAAGTTTGTTGTTTCATTTTGCTGCTAGCTGATGTTCATGTAGTCTGATGGCTAGTTTCCTTCCTGTCTGTCCAATGTAATGTTTGTAGCAGTTTTTGCATAGTATTTTGTAAACCACGTTTGTCCTGCATGTTGTGGGAATGAGGTCTTTAATCCTTGTGGGGGTTTGTCGTAGGGTGGCTGTGGGCTTGTGTGCTAATATGATTCCTCATGGACTTAGCAGTCATGTTGTCAGTTCTGATATGTTCTTGATGTGCCACAGGGCAGTGTGGCCAATTTGTTAGGGTGTACTGTGTCCTCTTGTTGTCAATTTTGTTGGCACCTGCGGATGAAGTTGCTGGGTTATCCGTTCATAGTGAAGATTTTGTGTAGGTGCTCTTCCTCTTTCCTGTGTGGTTCTGGAGTATTACAGTGAGTTGTGGCCCATTTAAACAGTGTCCTAACGCAGCTTTGTTTGTGGATGTTAGGGTGGATGCTGTGGAAGTTAAGGATTTGATCAGAGTGGGTTGCGTTCCTGTATACTGAGGTTTGGAATTCCCTATTGGTCATACGTTCAACTCTGAAATCCATAAACTGAAGCTGACTGTTATTTTCTTCTTCTCTTGTGAATTTAATCCCTGCGACTACATTGTTGCTGAGGTGGTGGGTCTCTCTTTATTTGTTGCATTTAATAATGGAAAATGTGTCGTCTATGTACTGGATCCATAGTGGAATGCAGGGTGGGTGGTATGTTCTAGTCTTTGAATGTCTTTACACAGGAAGAAGAGTTGGTGGCAGTATTCTGCCAGTCTTTATAAGTACCATTATAACATTGAGCATCCCTGACTTTAATCTTTCCATCATTGCCAGTCATGCCCTTAGCTAACTAGATCCTGACAACTGGAACATCCTCCCTGTCCTATCCCACTCTTTGTCTCTTTCTCTTCCTTTAAGACTTTCCTTAAAACCTGTTACCTCTCCAGATAAATTTTAGGCCACCTAACCTGATGTTGCCTAATGTCTAAATTTGGTTTGTGATGACCTTGGGTTGAGCCTTCGGACTTGTTATTGCATGAAAGGTGCTATTTAAATATAAATTGTTGTCGTTCTACTCTTACTGGTCTTGCGATGGCAAGAGCTAGTCTTATCGCATAGGCATCGCTGAGCTTCTTCTGAGTTTGTCTGCACACAGTATTTCGAATGTTCCCCTCAGTAGACCATTAACATTGTTTTTCAGTCCTAACAACAGCACTGGTCCTGATTTATATTTTGTGAGCTATGAGAGACTAACACGTCCATCTATGGGTCTTCAGTTGGGAAGTGCTGAGAGGAGGGATTAAAATTCTCCCTTTTGTACTCTCTAAGTGGCTTTTAATCACTCCCTGGGAGACATAAACTGTAAGTTTCTCTCCACCACAGCTGCAAAGTCTCTGCAAGATAGTAAAAGCAATTGCCTCCTTGTAATGATTAACAAACAAATCTTAAATCATAAACTGCTGCAGCAATGACTTTAATGCTACTGTGTAATTTGTCGGCTAATTTAGAGTTCCTAAACCCCAAGGCAATATGATTTTATTGGAATATGCCATCATTTAACATCCCCAAATTGAGTTAAAGCTCAAATACGCTGTTGGTTTGAACTAATTTTTGTGTGCTGCGGATTTACTAGCGTGTTACTCACTACCAATACAAATTTGCCATCACTTCTGATGGGACAGATTAATGAGCTACGCTCAACCAATTAGTAGAAGGAAATGACAAGATTTAAAGCAGGGCAGTTGATCATGAAACATTAGCTCTCGCCTCTAGATGAGAAGACTGTGGTGTCCAGGCTTGAAGCTAGGACATCAGAATAAATCTAGCCAGGTACTAAGGCAGAGATCTGCTGTCAGAAGATCATGTCCTTTGGATATTAAATAGAAGGCTCACTTTGTCCTCTGGGTGCCGATGGATATCAAAGATTCTTCTGGCCAGTGTTTGGATAAGAGCAGTGTGTTCTCTCTGTTGCTAACACTCTTTGCTCAACAGTCAGAAAAACGAAACAGAAAAGCTACTCACTCACCTCAGAGTACAGCGAGGCCTTGATCAGATGGGTAAATGGATTGAAGAGTGGCAGATGAAGCTAATTTAGGTAAATGAGAGGCGCTGCATTTTGGAAAGTCAAATCAAGACAGGACTTATACACTTAATGGGAAGGTCCTGGGGAGTGTTGCCAAACAAAGAGACCTTGGGGTGCAAGTTCATAGTTCCTTGCAAGTGGAGTCACAGGTAGACAGGGCAGTGAAGAACGGGTTTGGTATACTTGCCTTTTTTGGTCAGTGCATTTTGTATAGGAGTTGCGGCTGTACAGGACATTGGTTAGGCCACTTTTGGAATACTGCGCCCAATTCTATTCTCCTTGCTGCAGGAAAGATGTTGTGAAACTTGAGATGATGCAGAAAAGATTTATAAGGATGTTGGAGGGTTTGACCTACAAGGAGAGGTTGAATAGGCTGGGATTATTTTCCCTGGAACGTTGGAGGCTGAGGGGTGACTTTATAGAGGTTTATAAAATCATGAGGGGTGTAGATCGGCTGAATAGTCAAGGTCCTTCCTCCAGGATACAGAAGTCCAAAACCAGGGGACATAGGTTTAAGGTGAGGGAGGAAAGATTGAAAAGGGACCTAAGGAGCAACTTTTAATGCAGAGGATGGTACATGTATGGAATGATCTACCAGAGGAAGTGGTGGAGGCTGATACGATTAGAATATTTAAAAGCCATCTGGATGGGTATATAAATTGGGAAGGGAGGGATATGGGCCAAATGCTGGCAAATGGTATTAGATTAATGTAGAATATCTAGTCGGCATGGTCGAGTTAGGCCCAAGCATCTGTTTCCATGCTGTACAACTCAATGGATCTATGGCTCTATGACCTGTGTGTGGATTCTTACTGTGTCTAAAATGGCAGCCACGAATATATACCCTTCCTTCTTGTAAGATGCTCCTTAAAACTTACTATTTGACCAAGTCTTTACTCATTTGGTTTGATTTCTCTTACCACAGCTCAGTGCCGATACTGATTGTTTGCAATTGTGTGAAGCAACTTGGGATATGAAAGATGCTACATAAATGCAAATGTTATTGCTGTTAAAGTAGAGGTGGGGCTTGATGCCCATCTAGATGAAGTGTGCCATCATGTGACTATGACAGCGGTAGTTATTTGATAGGATTCTGCTAGGAGATCAGAACTTGTACAACTCAGAGTATGGCATTCGGTAGCCATACCATCATATACATCTCATTAAAAAATGTTATTTGAGAGAAATCTAGAAGTGTTGCCTGAGCTCTTATGGAAAACAGAAGAGTCCGCAATAAAAAGTACAGTGTCCTGAGGCATATCTGAGTGTGGTAATGTATAAAACATGTTACTTGTTGGCATGTATCACCAGTACTGATTTACTTCCAGAAACAAATTTATATCTTCTTAAGGTAAAAGGGATGCGCTCTGTAACTTTTTACACAATAACAAATTTCAGACCAGCTGATATTATGAAACTTGAAGATTGGGCAGGACCAGAAAATGACCTAAACTAAAAATAAAAGTGTGCCTAAACAAAGAGAAAGCTTTCTCATTGACAATACAAGAAAAAAGCCTGGGAAATCTGATAAAAGAGTTTGCACCAGAAATATCAATCAATTTTTCAGGTGCATGATAAACCAATGAGTATTTATCATCTGTTCTGTTTGAATATACAGAAAATGCAAAGTTTTCTTTTTGTCAATAAATTAAGGCATTCTTTGTTCTTACCACAAATACAATAAATTGCACCCATGCAGACACAGACACACACACACACACACACACACACACACACACACACACACACACACACACACACACACACACAAACACCAGGAAGATTAATGTTATCCGGCATCAGCAGCTAACCTGATGTTACAGGTCACAGCGTTCCCAGAGACATGGCACTACACGTGAATTTTATTTGCTGCTGAATTACACAACAGATGAACACTGAAGTTGTGGAATTGAATCCTCTGGCATTTAGAAATATGAAATAAGTGAAGAATTGTCATGTAGATAATCCCAGTCTGCTTCAATAAATGCATCACTCTTCCTCATCGAATAGTGACAGTGGTATAGTGGTGAGCTCGAAGATCTGTGGCCACGTCCATTCCCATGACTCCATCGAGAAGGAGCATTTGATGTGCACTAGTACGCCTGAGTCCTTCCGCACTTGAGGAATACTGCACAGGCTGGAGAGAATAATCTCCACTCAGAATGACATTTTTATGTAAATGTTGATAAGTAATTATTGAATATTTGATTTTTATTGTAGTGCCCCTCTAAAGCAGTGGTGCTCATTGATTTAACTTAATCTGATTTGATTTAGCTTAATCTGATTTAATTTTTCTCAATTCAGTTTCCAAGTAGTTGACTGAGTTTGATTCCTGGCCATGCCAGCTGTTGAATTTTGTTTCAGCTGTGGCTCAGTTGGTAGTAGACTTGTCTCTAGGTCGTAATGCTTCCTAGTCAAAATCCACTCCAGGGCTAGAGCACTGAAACCAAGGCTGGTACTCTCGTACCAGGGGAGTAATTCCATGTTGGACATGTCACCTTTCAAATCAAGCTGAGGCCACATCTTCCTGATCAGGTAGATGGAAAAGATCTTGTGCCACTATTTTGAAGAAGAGCAGAGGATTTATTTTACGTGAGAATTTGCTGAGCTCAAATGGACTGACATGTTCCGGACATTACACCAGTGAATACATTTCAAATGTACTTTGTTGACTGTGAAGGACATCCAGCGGTCATGGAAATGCTATTTGAATGCTAGACCTTCTTTCACCTGTTAATGAAACAATCTCAATACATTGCCTAGGATTTTGAACTCTTATTTTTCTCAGTACAGACACCTTAATAGAATTGAGAATAATAAATTACTCACCTTTGGTAAGTTTTGGCTCTCCTTCAGGTGATGCGTCTTTCCACTTACTATTAAATGTAATAAAGTCTTCACAGAATCAAAAGGTTTTGATCCATTTGCTTTCACAGTCTGATCTAGATAACGATTCCTCTTCATTTAATGCACTTCCGTCTCTTATGATTGGGATTTCATCAATTCATTGTGAGCTTCATTCAATCCTTTCTTATCACGATTTAAATATTTCAACACGCAACTGGCTGGTATCCCCTGCCCTCTGTAAACTTGATCTGAAAATCTGCTGCCCTTGAGCTAACAGTCCCCTCACACTTATGTTGACCTACATTGCCTTCTGATCAAGCAAGTGTTGATTTTAAAGCTACCTGATTTGAAGATGCCAAGAATGGTGACTTCTGCAGGGTGAAACCATTGGGACTACTGTCTGGGCAGACACCATAATTTTTTTTTCCTTTATTCATTCATGGGATGAGGGCATCACTGGCCAGGCAGCATTTATTGCCCATCCCTAATTTCCCAGAGGGCTGTTAAGAGTCAACTACATTGCTGCGGGTCTGGAGTCACATGTAGGCCAGACCAGGTAAGGATGGCAGTTTCCTTCCCGAAAGGACATTAGTGAACCTGATGGATTTTTCCAACAATTGACAATGGATTCATGGCCATCATTAGATTCTTAATTCCAGATATTTATTGAATTCAAATTGCACCATCTGCCAGGGCAGGATTCAAAGCCAGGTCCCCAGAATGCGATCTGGGTCTCTCGATTAACAGTCCAGCGACAAAACCACTAGGCCATAGCCTCCCCTTGATGGTGTGTGTGAGGTTGCCAACCAAATGTATATTAAGCCTGGTTTCTCTCCCCACTGACATACAGTGCTTGGAAAGATCAATGGCTCCCTCCACTTTTCCAATGTTCATTTATTGATTGATTTTAGCGTTGTCACACTTACTGAGATACAGTGATAAGTGTTGTTTTGCATGCTATACAGACAGATTGTACCATACAAAGTGCCTCAGGGTAGCAGAACAGAGCGCAGAATACAGTGTTACAGCCGCAGAGAAGGTGCAGGGAAAGAAAGATCAGAATTAACATTTTAGAGGTCCATTCAAAAGTCTGATGACAGGAGGGAAGAAACTGTTCATGAATCTATTCATATGTGTATTCAAACTTTTATAGCTTCTACCCAATTGAAGATGGTGGAAAAGAGTATAACCAGGGTGAGAGGAGTCTTTGATTGTGTTGGCTGCTTTCCTGAGGCAGGGAGAAATATAGATGGAGTCAATGGATTGGAGGCTGGTTTTTGTGATGGACTGGGCTGTGTTCACAACTCTCTGTAGATTCTTGCAGTCTTGGGCAGAGCAGCTGCCATACCAAAGGATGCTTTCTGTGGCGCAGCTATAAAAATTGGAAAGAGTCTTAGCCAGTAGAACCCTTCTGACCGACTCACAAGGTTGCACATTCAAGTCCCACTCCACGACTGAATTGCAAATATTAAGGCTGACACTGCAGTGCAGTACTCAAAGTGTACTGCTCTATCACAGATGCTATTTTTCAGACAGAATATTGAGCTAATGTCATCTGCCCTTTCAATCGGCTGCACAATGACTCCATGGCAATATTCATAGGAAATTTCTTAGAAGTATCCCTCAAACAAAAAGGGGTAAAATAAAAACAGAGGACAGAGAGATGTGACATGATTGAAGCACATAAGATCCTGAAGGTCTTGACAAGATGGACTTGGAAAGGATGTTTCCTTTTGTGAGTGAGTCCAGACTAGGAGTCAGACTAGGAGTCCAGACTATGGTCAAAGAACAAAGAACAATACAGCATAGGAACAGGCCCTTCGGCCCTCCAAGCCTGTACTGCCACATTTTGCCCTTCCATAGTAAAACTGTCTTCACTTACAGGATCTGTATCCCTCTATTCCCTTCCTATTTATATATTCATTTAGGAGCTTCTTGAATGCTGCTATTGTGACTGCTTCCGCCACCTCCTCTGGCAGTGTGTTCCAGACACTCACCACCCTTTGTGTAAAAAACGTGCCTCGCACATCTCTTTTAAACATCCCCCCTCGTACCATGAACCTGTGTCCCCCAGTAATTGACCCCTCCACCCTGGAAAAAAGTCTCATACTTTCCACTCTATCTGTGCCATTCACAAACTTATAAGCTTCTATTAGGTCACCCCTCAACCTCCTGCATTCCAGTGAAAACAAACACAGTCTGTCCAAGAGATAGTAAGAACTGCTGATGCTGGAGTCAGAGATAACACAGTGTGGAGCTGGAGGAACACAGCAGGCCAGGTAGCATCAGAGGAGCAGGAAGAAGGGTCTGAAGAAGGGTCCTGACCCGAAACGTTAACTTTCCTGCTCCTCTGATGCTGCCTGGTCTGCTGTGTTTCTCCGGCTCCACACTGTGATATCTCTTATCACAGTCTCTCTAACCTTTCTTCATAGCTAAAAGGCCCCATGCCAGGCAACATCCTGGTAAGCCTTTTCTGTAACCTCTCCAAAGCATCCACTTCCTTCTGGTAGTGTGGTGACCAGAACCTTTTGCAATATTCCAAGTGTGACCTAACTAAAGTTCTATAAAACTGTAGCACTACCTGTCTATCCTTATACTCAATGCTTCTTCCAATGAAGGCAAGCAAGCCATAAGCCATTTTTACTACTTTATCTACCTGCACTGTCACCTTCAGTGATCTGTGGACCTGCACACACACATCCCTCTGCATATCAATACTCCTATGGGTTCTACCATTTACTGTATAATTTCCACTTGTAATTGACCTTCCAAAATGCATCGTGTCACATTTGTCTGGACTAAACTCCACCTGCTATTTTTATACCCTTGCTTCTAACTGACTTACATCCTCCTCACAATCTGCAACTCCACCATCTTTGTTTCGTCTATAAACTTACTAATTAGACCACCGATGTTTTCCTCCAAATTATTTATGTAGACCACAAACAGCAGGGAGCCCAGCACTGATCCCTGCGGAACACCATTAGTCACAACCCTCCATTCCAAAAAGCATCCTTCCACCATTACCCTCTGTCTCCTATGGCTAAGCCAGTTCTGTATCCATCTTGCCAGCTCATCCCCGATACGATGTGACTTCACCTTTTTTTACCAGTCTGCCATGAGGAACCTTGTCAAAGGCTTTACTGAAGTTCATGTTAACAACGTCAACCACTTTTCCCTCATTAATCATCTTCGTCACCTCCTCAAAAATCTCAATCAAGTTAGTGAGGCATGACCTCCCCCGTACAAAACCATGCCGTCTATCGCTAATAAGTCCATTTGATTCTAAATGTGTTTAGATCTTGCCCCTGAGAATCTTTTCCAATAATTTCTCTACTACTGATGTGAGACTCGCAGGTTTGTAATTTCCAGGATTATCCCTGTACCCTTCTTAAACAATGGGAAAACATTGGCTATTCTCCAGTCCTCTGGGACCTCATCTGTGGCCAAAGAGACTACAAAGATGTCTGTCAATTTGTTCTCTTGCCTCCCTATACTGGGATAGATGCCATCAGGACCCAGGGACTTATCTACTGTAATGCTCTTTAAGATGCACAGCACCTCTTCCTTTATAATAGCAACTAGGCTGAGAAATATGACACTCCCTTCCCTGAGATCATCCTCCACCAATTCCTTCTCTTTGGTGAATACTGATACAAAGTATTCATTTAGGACCTCACATACATCTTCTGGCTCCACACATAGATTCCCTCCTTTGTCCTTGAGTGGGCCAACCCTTTCCCTGGCTACCCTCTTGCTTTTTCTATATGTATAAAAAGACTTGGAATTCTCTTTAATCCTGTTTGCTAATGATTTCTCATGACCCCTTTTAGCCCTTCCAATTCCTTGTTTAAGGTCTTTCCTACTCTCCTTATATACTTCAAGGGCCTCATCAGTTCCCAACCTCCGAGACCTTACGTATGTTTCTTTTCTCTTTTTGACCAAGGTCATAACATTCCTGGTCATCCAAGGGTGACATACATTGTCATACATATCCTTCATCCTGACAGGAATGTGCCACTCCTGACCTTTCATCTACTGTCATTTGAAATACTTCCACATGTCCGATGTAAATTTAGCCGCTCTCTATTTATGAGAGAGATGAGGAGAAATATTTTCTCTGAGTAGATTGTGTGGGCACGGTGGTTCAGTGGTTAGTGCTGCCGCCTCACAGCATCAGCAACCAGGGGTCGATTCCACCCTTGGGCGACTGTCTGTGTGGAGTTTGCACATTCTTCCTGTGTCTGCGTGGGTGTCCTCCGGGTGCTCTGGTTTTCTTCTGCAGTCCAAAGATGTGCAGGCTAGGTGGATTGGCCATGCTAAATTGCCCATAGTGTTCAGGGATAGGGGGATGGGGTCTGGGTGGGATGCTCTGATGGTCAGTGTGGACTTGTTAGGCCGAAGGGCTTGTTTCCACACTGTAGGGATTCTATGAAGATTGTGTGACTTTGGAACTCTGCCCCTGAAGGTGGGGTCATTATATACTTTTTAAGGTAGAGACAGATTCTTCTGAGGTGGTGGTGTTACTGGTTATCAGGGTGCATGGAAATGTGGAATCCAAAACACAAACAGATCCAGGACCTTACAGAATGGCAGAGCAGACTGGAAACGTCAAATGGACTGCTTCTGCTTCCAGCTCACATGCTCGTACACTGGTGAGTTATCACCATCGCTGCCTACAAAATAACTTGTTGTGTACTGCAGCCGTCACATCTCCCTTTGAAAGGGCTGCACTTCAGAAGTAGCCAAAATTGACTGTGAAGCATTTTTCTGCATGATTAGGTGTAGCAAAATAAACATATGAGCTCTTTTCTTTTTGCATGGTAATGTTGGCATGCAGATCTCCTCTTCTGAGAGAAGAGGGGTCAGAATAATGAGATCATGATGTTGTGAGCAAAGTGGGATTCTGATGCCATGTTCTGAGGAGATCTGTCACTGCCTCACAGACAGTGCTACAAGCTGAGTTCAGTTCACCAACCCAAGTAGTTATTTATAACTGCTTTGATGCTGGTTTGATGCTTCACAGCTTATTTGTTTCTGGAGAAAACTAGACTTTTTGCCATGCAACAATACGGACCCAGCTTATTAACAATCCTGGAAGATGTCAGCTTCCGTGACTGTAGATGTGCACTGCAATTGTGGCAATGAAAGGGACTGGTGCTCATGATCGCATATCTGACTTTGTTTTAGTTTGCAATCTACGCAGAGATGTTTGTTTTCCCAGTTATTTCATGGGATGTGTGTGACACCTACAAGGCTAGAATTTATTTTCATCCCTAATTGCCTCGGAACTGAAAGGTTTACTAGGCCATGTCAGAAAGCAGTAAAGAATCAATCACACTGGTATAGATCTGAACTCACACGGAGCCAGACCAGATAAGGTCAGAAATCACATGACACCAGGTTATAGTCCAACAGGTTTTGTTTCAAAACACAAGCTTTTGGAGCCTCAGCCCTTCTTCAGGTGTTAGTGAGGGAGGTGGTATCAGACACAGAATTTGTAAGTAAAAGACGAAAGGGTTACACCGCTGATCAGGATATATTAGACAAACCTAAGATGCTGTTAAACCTTCAATCAGTTAGAAGGTTTTAATTGATTAATGTGTGTATGTAAATCCCCAAATTCCTTACAAGTCACTGTCCTGAGAGAAAACACACTAACCTCTGTGTGAAAAAGTTGCCCCTTAGATCCATTTTAAATCTTTTCCCTTTCACTTTAAACTTATGGCCCTCTAGTTTTGGACTCCCCTATCCAGGAAACCTTGGCTATTCACCCTAGCCATGCCCCTCATGATTTTTATAAACCTTAGCCTCCGACATTCCAGGGAAAATAACCCCAGTCTATTCACTCTCTGCTTATAGCTCAAACCTTCGAACCCTGGCAACATCCTTGTAAATCTTTTCTGAACCCTTTAAAATCTCACAACATACTTCCTATAGCAGGGAGACCAGAATTGAATGTAGTATTCCAAATGTGGCCTAACCAATGTTCTGTACAGCCACAATAAAATTACTGTTGCCACTCTGGATATTCGGATTGAGTGCATCAGGCTTCACCAAAAAGCAATGCAGTAGTGACCAGACAACTTGTTATTTTGGATGGTCATAGAGAGATAAATATTGTCCAGGGTAATTTCTTTATCAAAATAGCCTTCTGGAATCTTCTATGTCTAATTGACCCAGGAGATGGCTTGGGTTCTGGCTTAGTGACATCTTTAACACAATGGTTTGACTTTCCACAGGGGTTCTGTGATCCTAATGTTGGGAAGAAGAGGGGGTCTTGAGCCCATGCTTGCTGGGAGGCAGACTAGCAGACCTTTATTTCATGGAAGTGACCTCCGAAATTGACCAGGCCTGTGCTCGCCTAGACACAGGGACAACCATTTGAGAAACTGTGCAGTCCCAGTGGGAGGGGTGATGGCTGCTGCGGTGGGTCAGAGTTTGCAAGGCTGCCTCAAAATGGTGGCGCTGTAGGATTTGTAAAAGTATTGAAACACTCTAGAGGGAGGAGAGACCATAGGTCAGAGAGAAAACTCCAAACATTTGACCACGGGGCCATGGAGGATGTTTCTCCTGCTTGTAATACCAACAGCTTGCCATACGAAGACCATCTCCAATAAGCCAATAGCTTGTGTCCCTCAGCTTTGGGCTAGTTGCCATTGCCAACAAAGCTGGAAGTTTACCCTACATTGGGGCTTTAATTATAAATATTATCCCCTCTCTCCTTCAGGCAAGCAGCATTCCTACCTACACTGGACATCTATTCCAGATGGCAGGAATTCATCAGGGGCCCATCTTCTAACTACATGGTTACCACTGTTGCTTCTCAGCACCAGGGACATGGGTTCAATTCCAGCCTCAAACGACAATCCATGTGAACTTTCTACATTCTCCCTGTGTCTGTGTGGGTTTCCTCTGGGTGCTCCGGTTTCCTCCCATAATTGAAAGATGTGCAGGTTAGGTGGATTGGCCATGCTAAATTGCCCAATGTGTCCAGGGATGGGCAAGCTAGGTGGATTAATTATGGGGTATGCAAGGTTAAAAGGATAGGGTAGGGGTTTCAGGTCCGGGTGAAATGCTCTTCGGAGGGTCAGTGTGAACTCGATGGGACGAATAGCCCGCTTCCACACTGTAGGGATTCTATGACTCTATTTTTACAACTACCAAATCTGGTACCACAAGACCAACGGGGGAAAAAGTTCCATACAGCACACTCTTACTGCAGCACTTAGATATCAGTCTGGAGGACTCTGGTTTAGTGCTGGAGTGGGACTAGAATCTAAAACCAATGCTCCCAGAGGTCAACGTCCCATCCACTGAGCCATGGCTGACACGTGAGCACTTGCTCTGATCTTTAGGTATTTGTTTCAGGGAGGAATGGCATAACGTAGATATCTTGAATGTCACTCATTCTTCATTAGATATTATCACGGAATTGTTAATATCCAGCTAACAGTGCTGCACTTCAGGAATTGAGAATATTTGCATAATTCTTTTATTATTTAAGCAAATGCTGCATGGTCATTGTCATATTTGAAATGAGTTAGAAACTGCCAGATGTCCCTTCCAAGCTTATAACACTTGCCATGTCATCTCTCATTACTCACACATATATCGCAAAATATTATTTTGTCAAAGAAATCTAATTTGAATGAATCAATACTACTTACTTCCACCATCTTGGTTCTGAATATGTTTCATTGATTTGGCCAATTAAGTCTTGATTCTATAGCTTCATTTCGATTTGCCTTCCCTCTTCTGCATCAAATGCAGACCAGTGATGAGCTTTCACTGTTCAAGATAATGTTGAAGCAACTTAACAAGCTCGTATCATATGGTCCCTTCGGAATCCTAAAGAAAAATCATCACATCACCCTTCAATCTTCTCTTTTCCAGTGAGATATGCCCAGTCCCACCGATATATAATTGCTCCTGATAATTCAATATAATTGCACATCATAATTCAATCACTCCACCCTTACAACCATTCCGATTGCGCTGTGCTGTATCTTTCTCAGATCTGCGATGGCACCCAGAATTGTACATTGTATCCTAAGTGGGTTTATACTGAGGAATTTGTAAAATTTTGGGAATGATTCAATATTTGAGCTTAATATTGACCGTTAGATACGTTTTGAAAATCTGCCATGCATTAGTCATTGCCTCTGATAGAGAGTCATAGAATCATAGTGTCATACAGCACGGAAACAGACCCTTTGGTCCAACTCGTCCATGCCAACCAGATAGCCTATATAGATCTAGTCCCATTTGCCAGCATTTGGCCCATACCCCGCTAAAACCTTCCTCTTCATATATCCATCCAGATACCTTTTAAATGTTGTAATTGTACTAACTTTCACCCTCTCACCTTAAATCTATGCCCTCTAGTTTTGTACTCCGCTATCCTGGGAAAAAGACCATCACTATTCACTCTATCCACGCCCCTCCTGATTTTATAAACCTCTATTAGGTCACCCCTCAGCCTCCGATGCTCCAGGGAAAATAGCCCCAGCCTATTCAGCCTTTCCCTATAACTCAAACCCTCCAAGCCTGGTAATATCCTTGATAATCTTTTCTGCACCTTTTCAAGTTTCACAACATTTTTCCTATATCAGGGAGACCAGAATTGAATCTTCAATGCACTGTCAAATCAAGACTGCCACATTTTCATTATGTTTAAGCACTATTCTTTCCTTTGAAATTTTGTTATCCACGTGAAACCTCCTTCAGTAGCGCCATCCAAGCCCATGAACTCTAGCACCCAGAAACAACGACAAGGGCAGCAGATACATGGGAGCACTGCTGCCTGCAAGTTCCCCACGAAGCCACGCACTATCCTGACTTGGAAATATATCACCATTCCTTCACTGTTGTTGGGGCAAAAGTCTGGAACTTCCTCCCTAACAGCACTGTCAATTTGCCTACACCACTTTAGCAGTTCAAAAATGTAGCTCACCACCACTTTCTTCAGAATGATTAGGGGTCATCAATTAGTTCTGGCCTCAGCAGTGATGCCCACATCCCATGGACGAACACCAGCAAATACTTTTCAATTACTCATATTTAATTTTACCTTCTACCTATCTGTTCAATTCATCATATACTTTACAGTGTTCTGAAGAATGGTCAATGGACTCTGTCAGTCTTAACTCAGTTTCTTCTCCACAGATGCTGCTGGAGCTGCTGCGCTTCTCTAGAAATTTCTGTTTTTGTCACAGACTTTCAGCGTCTGCAGCTTTTTAGTTTTACTACAAGTTGCTATTGGCCTCCCCATCCCACGATTGGTAACTGCCCCAATTTAACTTTCTGCAACCAGGATATTAGCTGTTTTAGAAGCAAGCTGCCTTTCAGATGTTTATTTCAGAGTGTGATTTCCTTACAAGGGCTTTCAGAATCATAGAACATAGAACATTACAGCGTAGTACAGGCCCTTCGGCCCTCGATGTTGCGACGACCTGTGAAACCAATCTGAAGCCCATCTAACCTACACTATTCCATTATCATCCGTATGTTTATCCAATGACCATTTGAATGCCCTTAAAATTGGCGAGTCAACTACTGTTGTAGGCAGGGCATTCCACGCCTTTACTACTCTCTGAGTAAAGAACCTACCTCTGACATCTATCACCCCTCAATTTAAAGCTATGTCCCCTCGTGCTAGCTGTCACCATCTGAAGAAAAGGCTCTCACAGTCCACCCTATCTAATCCTCTGATCATCTTGTATGTCTCTATTAAGTCACCTCTTAACCTTCTTCTCTCTAACGAAAACAGCCTCAAGTCCCTTAGCCTTTCCTCATAAGACCTTCCCTCCATACCAGGCAACATCTGGTAAATCTCCTCTGCACCCTTTCCAATGCTTCCACATCCTTCTGAAAATGCAGCAACCAGAACTGTACGCAATACTCCAAGTGCAGCCGCACCAGAGTTTTGCACAGCTGCAACATGACCTCACGGCCCCGAAACTCAATCCCTCTACCAATAAAACCTAACACACCGTATGCCTTCCTAACAAACCTATCAACCTGGGTGGCAACTTTCAGGGATCTATGCACATGGACACCGAGATCTCTCTGCTCGTCCACACTACCAAGAATCTTACCATTAGCCCAGTACTCTGTATTCCTGTTACTCTTTCCAAAGTGAATCACCTCACACTTTTCCGCATTAAACTCCATTTGCCACCTCTCAGCCCAGCTCTGCAGCTTATCTATGTCCCTCTGTAACCTGCAACATCCTTCCGCACCATCCACAACTCCACCGACTTTAGTGTCATCCGCAAATTTACTAACCCATCCTTCTATGCCCTCATCCAGGTCATTTATAAAAATGACAAACAGCAGTGGCCCCAAAACAGATCCTTCCAGTACACCACTAGTAACTGAACTCCAGGATGAACATTTCCCATCAAGCACCAACCTCTGTCGTCTTACAGCTAGCCAATTTCTGATCCAAACCGCTAAATCACCCTCAATCCCATGCCTCCATATTTTCTGCAATAGCCTACTGTGGGGAACCTTATCAAACGCTTTACTGAAATCCATATACACCACATCAACCACTTTACACTCATCTGCCTGTTTGGTTACCTTCTCAAAGAACTCAATAAGGTTTGTGAGGCATGACCTACCCTTGACAAAACTGTGTTGACTATCCCTCATCAAATTATTCCTTTCTAGATGATTATAAATCCTATCTCTTATAATCCTTTCCAACACTTTACCCACAACCGAAGTAAGGCTCACTGGTCTATAATTAACAAGGTTGTCTCTACTCCCCTTCTTGAACAAAGGGACAACATTTGCTATCCTCCAGTCTTCTGGCGCTATTCCTTTAAACAATGATGACATAAAGATCAAAGTCAAAGGCTCTGCAATCTCCTCCCTCGCTTCCCAGAGAATCCTAGGATAAATCCCATCCAGCCCAGGGGACTCATCTGCTCTCACACTTTCCAGAATTGCTAACACCTCCTCCTTATGAACCTCAAGCCCGTCTCATCTAATAGCCTGTATCTCAGCATTTTCTTCGACAACATTGTCTTTTTCATGTGTGAATACTGACGAAAAATATTCATTTAGTGCCTCTCCTATCTCTTCGGATTCCTCGCACAACTTCCCACTACTGTCCTTGACTGGCCCTAATCTTACTCTAGTCATTCTTTTATTCCTGACATACCTTTAGAAAGCTTTAGAGTTTTCCTTGATCCTACCTGCCAAAGACTTCTCATGTCCCCTCCTGGCTATTCTTAGCTCTCTCTTTAGGTCCTTCCTGGCTAACTTGTAACTCTCAAGCGCCCTAACTGAGCCTTCACGCCTCATCATTACATAAACCTCCTTCTTCCTCTTGACAAGAGATTCAACTTCTTTAGTAAACCACGGTTCCCTCGCTCGACCACTTCCTCCCTGCCTGACAGGTACATATTTATCAAGGACAAGCAGTAGCTGTTCCTTGAACAAGCTCCACATTTCAATTGTGCCCAGCCCTTGCAGTTTCCTTCCCCATCATATGCATCCTAAATCTTGCCTAATCGCCTCATAATTGCCTTTCCCCCAGCTATAACTCTTGCCCAGCGATATATACCTATCCCTTTCCATCGCTAAAGTAAACGTAACAGAATTGTGGTCACTATCACCGAAGTGCTCACCTACCTCCAAATCTAACACCTGGCCTGGTTCATTACCCAGTACCAAATCCAATGTTGCCTCGCCTCTTGTTGGCCTATCTACATACTGTGTCAGGAAACCCTCCTGCACACATTGGACAAAAACTGACCCATTTAAAGTACTCGAACTATAGCATTTCCAGTCAATATTTGGAAAGTTAAAGTCCCCCATAACAACTACCCTGTTACTTTCGCTCCTATCCAGAATCATTTTTGCAATCCTTTCCTCTACATCTCTGGAACGTTTCGGAGGCCTGTAGAAAACTCCCAACAGGATGACCTCTCCTTTCCTGTTTCTAACCTCAGCCCATACTACTTCAGTAGACGAGTCCTCATCAAACCTCCTTTCTGCCACCGTAATACTGTCCTTGACTAACAATGCCACACCTCCCCTCCTTTACCACCTTCCCTGATCTTACTGAAACATCTAAACCCTGGAACCTGCAACAACCATTCCTGTCCCTGCTCTATCCATGTCTCCAAAATGGCCACAACATCAAAGTCCCAGGTACCAACCCATGCTGCAAGTTCACCCACCTTATTCCGGATGCTCCTGGCATTGAAGTAGACACACTTCAAACCACCTTCCTGCCTGCCGGTACACTCCTGCGACCTTGAAACCTTATTCATGACCTCACTACTCTCAACCTCCTGTTCACTGGAGCTACAATTCAGGTTCCCACCCCCCTGCTCAATTAGTTTAAACCCTCCTGAAGAGCATTAGTAAATTTCCTCCCCAGGATATTGGTACCCCTCTGGTTCAGGTGTAGACCATCCCGTTTGTAGAGGTTCCACCTACCCCAGAATGAGCCCCAATTATCCAGGCCTCTGAATCCCTCCCTCCTGCACCATCCATGTAGCCACATGTTCAACTGCTCTCTCTGCCTATTCCTTGCCTTGCTAGCACGTGGCACGGGTAACAAACCAGAGATAACAACTCTGCCTGTTCTAGCTCTAAACTTCCACCCTAGCTCCTTGAATTTCTGCCTTACATCCCCCTCCCTTTTCCTGCCTATGTCCTTGGTGCCTATGTGGACCACGACTTGGGGCTGCTCCCCCTCCCCTTTAAGGATCCCGAAAACACGATCCGAGACATCACGGACCCTGGCACCTGGGAGGCAACACACCAACCGCGAGTCTCTCTCGTTCCCAAGAATCTCCTTTCTGTCCCCCTAACTATGGAGTCCCCAGTGACTAATGCTCTCCTCTTCTCCCCTCTTCCCTTCTGAGCAACAGGGACAGACTCTGTGCCAGAGACCTGTACCCCATGTCTTACCCCTGGTAAGTCGTCCCCCCCAACAGTATCCAAAACGGTATACTTGTTATTGAAGGGAACAGCCACAGGGGATCCCTGCACTGTCTGCCTGTTCCCTTTCCGTCCCCTGACTGTAACCCATCTACCTTTTTCCTGTACCTGAAGTGTGACTACCTCCTTGTAACTCTTCTCAATTACCCCCTCGGACTCCCGAATGATCCGAAGTTCACCCAGCTCCAGCTCCAGTTCCCTAACGCGGTTTCCAAGGAGCTGGAGCTGGAGTTGGGCGCACTTCCTGCAGATGAAGTCAGTGGGGACGCTAGTGGTGACCCTTACCTCCCACATCCTACAGGAGAAGCATGCAACTGCCGTAACATCCATTCCCACTGTTCTGAATTCCCAAACAGACTATTGAGAGAAAAAAAAATCAGCTCTGTTCAGCTATTTCAATTATCAGCAAGAAATTTATTGTAGGTTAATGATGAATTGGGTGCGCCAGGATAGTGAACATACTCTTCAACAAAATGAACTCAACGAATGAGTATCATGTGAGAGAGAGTTAAGGGATTGAAGTTTCTGCTGGTACAATAATTCAAATCGACATGACGTTATTTACCACAACATCCTCAGGTAATATCTTTCCAACTTCTGCAATAATAGTGAAACTAGCCCAGTGCACACATTTAGAATAGATTGCCTTGTCCCTTTGCTCCTCAATAAATACAATATGTTTCTTCTGTTGTCCCATTTCTGTTTTGAAGTTATTACTAATTTCTCTGGTTGTGTTTCAAACTGGCGAAGTATAAATAAATCTTCAATGGACTCACACTTGCCCCACAGCACTAGTTCTCACTGACTGAACCATACAGCTGCATGAGACGATTCACAAAAAATGTCAGAGATATTCATCATGACAATTTTACACACGTCACCTAAGGAGTGTTTACACAAGGGAGGATGTAGATGAGTTCTGCCGTCATTTCAGTGTGAATCAGAAGCCCCATCATAAAGTGCATTGACAATGCAATTATCCACTTTAAGTCACATCTCCAACATTCATCACTGAGTAATAAAAAACACAGATAATTGAATGCACCCCCAATTTTGGCCTTTTACATATTTATAGATTCATTGATCCATACAGCATAGAAAAGGTCAATCAAGTCTGCACTGATGTAACTACTATTAAAAGCACTCTAATCCCAATTTCCTGCACTTGTCCCATATCCGTGAATGTTAAGATATTTTGAAATACTCATCCAAATATTGTTTTAAAAGTTTTTAGGTTTCCAGCCTCCACTACCTTCCCAGGCAGTGCACTCCAGATTCCCACTAGCTACTGAATGAAAAGGATATCAGCTGTTTTAGAAGCAAGCTGCCTTTCAGGTGTTTATTTCAGAGTGCGATTTCCTTACAAGGGCTTTCAGAATCAGCTCTGTTCAGCTATTTCAGTTATCAGCAAGAGGTTCATTGTATATGTTAATGACGAGTTGGGTGCGCCAGGATAGTGAGCATACTCTTCAACAAAATGAACTAAACGAATGAGCAGCATGTGAGACAGAAATATGGTACAGCAATTCCCTGGCATTGAAATACCAGACAAGGGACTGATTTTATTCACCCAGGAAATATAAACAGCCAAACAAATTGCACCAAACGGCCTGCTGCTGATCCTAGTTCTGATGGTCTTATGGCAGTGCAAAGCATGAGAAGGAGCAGCTTGATTTCATTAACCATAAAATGCCACAGTGATGCCACCCGAAGGCTGCAGGAACAGCAAATCATATTCAGCCTGGGAACCCTGCAGCCCAATGGCATCAATGTGGATTTCACAAGTTTCAAAATCTCCCCTCCCCCAACCTACACTCACCTTTACTGGCTCCATCCCCGCCTCTTCGACTTGTCTGCCTCCTCTCCACCTATCCTCTCCTCTATCCATCCTCTATCCGCCTCCCCCTCTCTCCCTATTTATTTCAGAACCCTCTTCCCCTCCCCCATTTCTGATGAAGGGTTTAGGCCCGAAACGTCAAGTTTTCCTGCTCCTATGATGCTGCTTGACCTGCTGTGTTCATCCAGCCCCATGCTTGTTATCATAGAATCCAAACACTGCCTTCTTCAGAATATGGTTAAGTCATTCAAGAGACATGTAGAAGACCAGTCAAATAACTTCATTGACTGTAAATCAAGGGAAAAATCTCTATGCAATTTCAATTCTAGTAATATATTTGAACCCTGAATACCAGATAAAGAATCAATCAAAGATTACATTGAGCAAAGATTAAATTCTGAAGAAGGGTTATACCTGACTTGCAATGTTAAATCTGTTTTTCCCTCCATAGATGCTGCCAGACCTGCTGAGTTTCTTCAGCATTCTCTCAGTTTGTTTTGGATTTCCAGCATACTCAGTATTTGCATCACCCAGAGAGTGGTGAGCCTGTGGAATTCATTACCACAGGAAGTAGTTGATGCCAAAACATTGATTGTATTCAAGAGGCGGCTAGATCTAGCACTTTGGGTGAACGGGATCAAAGGTTATGGGGAGAAAGCAGGATTAGGCTGTTGAGTTGGATGATCAGCCATGATCATGATGAATGGCGGAGCCGGCTCGAGGGGCCAAATGGCCACCTCCTGCTCCTATCTCCTTTGTTTCTATGCTTCTATGAGTACGTGAATCCCTGCTATTAATAACATAGTAATGATTTAGATGCAGGAAATACATGTCATATCTCCATGTTTGCAGATGACATAAAGCTGGATGGGAGGCTGAACTGTGAGAAGGATGCAGAGATGCTTCAAAGTGAGTTGGACAAGTTGAGTGAGTGGGCAAATGCATGGCAGGTGAAGTATAATGTGGATGAATGTGATGTTATTCACTTTGGTATCAGATTATTATCTAAATGGCAAACAGATTGGGAAGTTGTGAGCGTTACAACAGACGGTGAAGAAGGTAAATGATTTGTTGGCTTTCACAGTGAGAGGATTCAAGGACAGGAGTAGGGGTGCCTTGCTGCAATTGTACCAGGCCTGGGTGAAACCACACATGGAGCGTTGGGTGCAGTTTTGGTCTCCTTATCTGAGAAGGATGTTCTGGTTCTTGAGGGAGTGCAGCGAAAGTTCACCAGTCTGGTTCCTGGGATGGCAGAATTTGTGTGTGAAGAGAGACTGAACCAGTAAGGATTACATTAATTGGAGTTCAGAAGGATAAGCTGTTCTTATAGAAATCTATAAAATTCTAACAGGGTACAAGCAAGAGTGATTTCTTGAAGACTGGAGAATCCAAAACCAGGGGTCGCAATCTAAGGAAACTGAGATGAGGAGAAATTTCTCCACCCAGAGAGTGGCTTAGCCTGTGGAATTCTTTGCCAAAGAAAGCAGTTGAGGCCAAACCATTAAATATTTTCAAGAATAAGTTAGATATAGTTCCTAGTGCTAAAGGGTTGAAAGGGTATGGGGACAAAACAGGAGCAGCAGACTGAATCAGACGATCAGCCATGATCATAATGAATAATAGAGCAGGCTCGAAGGGCTTGAATGGTGTACTCCTGCTGCTATTTTCTATGCTTCTATGTTAAAATGCTTAATAGGACAGGTGAAGGAAGAGGGGGAGAATCTGTGGTGATATATGCACTGTAACCAGCCATGAACGTGCCTGGTGTACAAATATCAGTCAGACCCCTCCAAAGCCCATCTTCATGGCAACAAGAATCATATATGCTTTGTACCCGGGCAGAAATGCTGATTTTTCCAACAATAGATGTTAATCCAATTAGCCTAAGCTACTGACATTTTGCCTCCATCCCTTTTTGTACAGGACTATCACATTAGCAGTTTCTCAATCCTCCGGTACTTCTTCAGAACCTACCTATTTACAACCACTGCATCTACTATCGCTGTAGCTATGTCTTTAAGGATCTTAGGATGAAGTCAGGGCCTTTAACCGCATTAGTTTGTACAATACCACTTCTTCAGTGATGGTGATGGTACCTAATTCCTCCCCCGTATTCCTTAGTATTAATGAAATGCTTGAAGTATCTTAGAATCATAGAGAATCATAGAATCCCTACAGTGTGGAAACAGGCCCTTCAGCCCAACAAGTCCACACCAAACCTCAGAGCATCCCACCCAGACCCATCCCCCTATAACCCACCTAATCTATACATCCCTGAACACTACAGGCAATTTAGCATGGCCAATCCACCTAACCTGCACATCTTTGGACTGTGGGAGGAAACCGGAGCACCCGGAGGAAACCCACGCAGACACAGGGAGAATGTGCAAAAGCTCCACACAGACAGTTGCCTGAGGCTGGAATCAAACCCGGTCCCTGGTGCTGTGAGGCAGCAGTGCTAACCATGTGCCACTGTGAACGAGACTGTCCAAGGCTCATCAGTCACTTCACCAGGAAGAAGGCTACACCTAGGTTTGAACTCAGATCCCAGAGTTCAGAAGCCAGTGCGCTCACCATTATACCCTGGTAACCAGAGCCCAATCTTCCACCGTAAAGAGTGATGTAAAATATCTGCTTAGCTCCTCTGCCATTTGCTTCTTCCCCATAACTATCTTACCAGATTCATTTTCTAAGGGACCTACATTCACTTTGGCCTCTCTCTTCTTTTTTATGTATTTAATCAAGCTCTTATTGTCAGTTTTTATATTCCTCATTGGTTTGTCCTTGTAGTTTATTTTCACTGCATTTGGTATTGTTTTATTCCTTCTTTGCTGGATTATAAATTCATCTGTGTCTTCAGGGCTATTATTGACTTTGGCCTCCTTATGTGCTTTTTCTATCAAATTAACCCTCTCTTTAGCTTCCTTGGTTAGCCGTGATTGGCTTATCCCTCTCTTAGAATCTCTCTTCCTTACTGTGATGTATTTTTGCTGAAACCGATAATTTCCTTCTTAAATGTCTGCCACTGCTTGCTTCCTGTCATTGCTGCTAATCCATCTGCCCAGTTCAATTTAGATAACTCTATCCTCATTTCATTGAAATTCTCTTTAAGTTAAACATAGTTATTTTTGACCCAAGCTTTTCATTCTCGAAACAAATATTCAACTTTATCATGTTATGATCACTACTTCCTAGGGAATCTTTTACTTGGAGGTCATTTATTAAATCTGCCTCATTACTCATTACCAGATCCAGGATAACCTGCTCCCTGGTTGGCTCCCTAACATATTGCTTTCGGAAACTATCCCTAATGCACTTTATGAATTTCTTGTTGTAGTTACCCTTTCCAATTTTATTAACCTAATCAACGTGAAGATTAAAGTCACCCACAATTATTGCTATTTTCTTTTTACATGCTCCTATTATTTGTTGATTTATAGCCTTTCCCACAGAGTGACTGCTGTTTGGGGGTCTGTATACCACTCCTACCAATGTCTTCGTTCCCTTGATGTTTTGTGCCTCCCAATTGGAGTCTATATTACCCAAGCCTACATCATCTCTCACAACTGCCCTCACTTCATTTCTTATTAACAGAGCTACTTTGCCACATTTTCCATCCCTCCTGTCTCTCGGAAAGTTCCAATATCCCTGAATGTTAAGTTCCCAGTTTTGATTTCCTTGTAGCCATATTTCTGTAATGGCTACGAGATCATGTTCATTTTCCTCAATTTGCATAGTCAGCTGATCTACTTTATTCCAAATTCTTCATGCATTATGATACTAAGCCTTTTGTTTGCTCCATTATTGAATTTCCCAACACGTTTATGGTTTCTTGGTACAATATTGATATTTATGCATTCTGTCCCTTCCTTTTATTTTCTGGTAACAATGAACCCTATCACTAACTTGCAATCCTACCTTCTCCTTTACTTTTGATTTTATACTTTTCCATGCAGCTGAACCCAACCACCCACTATTTAGTTTAAAGCCCTACCTACAGCCCTAGTCATGTGATTCACCAGGACTTTGGTCCCAGCATGATTCAGGTGGAGTTTGTCCCATTGAAACAGCTGTCTCCTTCCCCAGTACTGATGCCAATGTCACTTAACTGCTTGAAATTACACCCCTGAACTGGGGCTCTTGTGGTGCAGTCGTGGTATCCCTAACTAAGCCCAGGTTGAAGTCCCGCTTGCTCCTGTAGTGTGTAATAACTTGTGTGAGCCAGTTGATTAGAAACTATCAATAGAGCTGAAGTGAGGGCTTTTGTGGCACAGCGACAGTATCCCTAAGCTGTAAAACCAAGAGATCTGCATTCATAGTCCCAACTGCTCCAGACATGTGTCTCTGAACAGGCTGATTAGAAAATATCTATGCACATGACCTACAGGAGGTTTAAAGAAGCTTTTTTTTGAAATTAAAATGTTAAAGCTAAAGCATTTGCCCTGTGAGTAAGGCTGTGTAATGTATGCAAAGGAGTGAAAAACTTTATAGGTTTAAGCATGGGAAGACATCAATTCAATTCCTTTGATCTTCTTAATTATTGAACGTCTGCTTCGATCAGCAATCTTTCTAAGTGAAGTATTTAGATCCTATTAAGTCCACTGTCAAAATTGTAGAAATGCTTAAGGCACTAGAAAAGTATTACCACAGATAACATTGGAGTTAAGAAGATCAAAACCCATCCAGATCAGTTTTCACTTTTTTTAAAAGCATATGGAATTTTAAAAAAAAATTTAGTTCCACTGGGCATTTGCCTGTTGTCATTCTCTGCCTTTCTTTTTACATTCTGACCAATCATCTTACCTGCCACTCATTTATCTGCAGTAATATTCTTTCTCCTTATGTTTGATGATGATATTCCTAACTTCTTTAGTTAATCACGGGATGGTGGGTCCTCCCTGTTAGAATATGTCCTTATTGTAGGAACATAACATATACTGAAATGCAGCAATAAAAACTCACAGTGGGTGGTGTAACATAACAGCAAGGATAGAAGACTGGCTGGTTGGCAGAAAATAGAGACCATGTATAAATGGATCTTTATTTGACTGGCAACTAGCAGATCAGATCTAAGGTCTGTAGTCCTACCACATCCAGTTGTGAATGATGTTGGAGAATTAAACAACCTACTGGAGGAGGAGGTGCATGTGCACACAAACCCTATCGCTCAGTGATGCCCAGTTTGGGCTCCGCCAGGGCCACTCAGCTCCTGACCTCATTACACCTTGGCTCAAACATGGACAAAAAAGCCTGAATTCTAGAGGTGAGGCGAGAGTGACAGCCCTTGATATAGAGGCTGCATTCGACTGAGTGTGGCATCAAGGAGCCCTAGCAAAACTGGAATCAATGGGCATCGGGGACAAACTCTCCACTGGCTGGAGTCATACCTGGCACATAAGCTGGTTGTGGTTGTTGGAGGTCAGTCATCTCAGCTCCAGGATATCTCTGCAACAGTTCCTCAGGGCAGTGTCCTAGGCCCAGCCATTTTCAGACGATTCTTCACTGACCTTCCCTCCATCATAAGGTCAGAAGTTGGGATGTTCACTGATGAATACACAATGCTCTGCACCATTCACGACTCCTCAGATACTGAAGCAGTCCATGTTCAAATGCAAAAAGATCTGGACAATATTCAGGCTTGGGCTGACAAGTGGCAAGCTACATTCACAAGTTACATTCACATTAAACAATTGCCAGGCAATGACCATCTCCAGTAAAAACATTGGCCCCTTGACATCACTCAAGGTGCATCACTCAAACCTCATTATCAACATCCTGGGGGTTACCATTGACTTGAAGCTCAACTGGATTCACCTTATAAAAACAGTAGCTACAAGAGCAGGTCAGAGATTGTGAATATTGCAGCAAATAACTCACCTCCTTTCTTTCCAAAGCCTGTCCACCATCTTCAAGGCACAAGTCAGGAGTGTGATAGAATACTCCCCTCTTGCCTGGATGGGTGCAGCTCCAACAACACTCAGGAAGCTTGACAACCATCCAAGACAAAGCATTCTTGATTGGCACCACATCCACAAGCACCCACTCCCTCTACCACCGTCATTCTGTAGCAGTGCATACTATCTACATGACGCACTGCAGAAATTGTTCGTTCTCCAGGCTTAGGAAGATTTATATTATGGGACCCAGTAAACTGAGGAACATGATATCTCGCTGTGGAATAACTACATTATAATTCAACAGAGCAGATATCCTTAAAAGCCTTGTTGCTGCATTGCAAATTGGAGATGGAAGACAATTGTTGGTTTAATTTGTCTGATGACAATGTGATTTAGCACTTGCTAAATGAAACCACGCTCGATTTTCGTCACCGCGCAATAAAATTCTTAATCATTTTAATTACAGAAGGGACCTTGGCCCTTGTAGCACAGAACTTCTTTCAATCATCCTCACATTAGATCATTGCTGAATATGTCCTTATTTTTCAACTCAACAACCTCATGATAATTGCCAAGTAGTTCTTTAACCAACAAGAAAGATCAATGGTCACTAATGAGTGCCTAAAGGAATGTTTAAACATGGTGCTGATAGGATTTGCATCTAAGTGGGTACTTTTGGTTCATTCCTTGAATTAACTCTCTTTGTATTATCAATTCCAACTTGGTGATTACCCGGTTGGAAAAGGGGCCAGGTGGTACTGGCTTAAGAATCCCCCTTATATCACTGGTGTCTGATACTGAATATATCCACAATGGATAGTACATGATAGAACAAAATCTCCTCAGTCTGCCGATTGTAGGCAGCTATTGAGAAAGCAGCTTCAGATCAGCTCCTAGAGAAAATGATACATTTCAAAGCCTGCTTTATCTTCACGAAAAGAGAGATGTTGCATTTTTATCACGCGTTTCACAAGCCCAGCATATCTCAAAGTGCCTTACGGCCAATTAAATGCTTTTTGAGGTTTTGCTGCCTGTCACAACATAGAAAGTGCAGCACCCTCTTTGTACACAGCAAGATCCTGCAAACACTTCTGTGCAATAAATTACTACAGAAAGCCAACAAAGCTGTTTCTCTATAAAAACCGAAAAAAACACCCGCAGATGCTGTATACCAGGAACAAAAACATAAGTTTGCTGGAAAAGCTCAGCAGGTCTGGCAGCATCTGTGAAGAAAAAAAATCAGAGTTAACGTTTTGGCTCCGGTGACCCTTCCTCAGAACATTCTGAGGAAGGGCCACCGGACCCGAAACGTTAACTCTGACTTTTTTCTTCACAGATGCTGCCAGACCTGCTGAGCTTTTCCAGTAAACTTATGTTTTTGTTAAAGTTGTTTCTCACTTGGACTGAACCTGATCGCATCTCAGAGTTTATTTCATCCAGATCTGAATTTCAATCCCGTTTCCGATTCAATATTAATTCATTATTGAGTTCAACAGCTTAGAACCGTGAACTCAGACCTGCATTTTATTTCCCCTTGCCTTCCCTGCCAGTGTCTAGTTTTCTTGGTCTGGCTTTCAGAAGAGCTGGCTTTTATTAACACACGTGTCCAAGTCACTAACTGACATTGGGACTTTCCTCCATCTGATGTCGTCAGAGGACAGAGGCATTGACAGCTAAGTTGGTGATCACTCCATGTTACCAAATGTGACAAAGTGAGAAAGGAACTCATGCAGCAGTGCCCGGTACTGACTAGGTGATGGAGCACATTGGTACTACCATATGTTACATCATTTTATGTGTTGTATTTTGCATCAGCTGCCTACTACAATACGTATGGACTACTTTTTTTTACGCACTCGCAGGATGTGGGTATCTCCGGCTAAGTCAACATTTATTGCCCATTCCTAAATACCCAGAAGGCAGTTTAGAGTCAACCACATTGCTGTGGTCTGGAGTCATATGTATGCCAGACCAGGTAAGGATAACAGTTTCCTTACCTAAGGGTTATTAATGAACCAGATGGATTTTTCTTCTGACAATCGACAATGGTTTCATGGTCATCAGTAGACCCTTAATTCCAGATGCTTAATTGAATTCAAATTCCACCATCTGGCATGGCTGGATTTGAACCCTGATTCCCAGGACATTTGCTGAGTTTCTGAATTAATAGTCTAGCGATAATACAGCAGGTCATTGCCTCTATCATATTGAACAATTAGCCCCAGTCCATGTGCGAGTAAATCTTAAGATATTGTACTACTGAAACTAATTTTAATTAAAATGGTCCTGGTGACTTTGTAAAGTGTCCTTGGATGGTGTGACAGCCTGGGCCAATGATGCACATTCCAACAGAGAGCTGAATGTGCATTTGAAACTTCACCTGTCACTGAAGATTTTAGTGTTAGAGAGATCATAAGATTTGATGTTTGTTCAGCAAATGGCTCATGTTGTTTTATCTTGAGGAAGCTCATGAGACTGTTATTTCTCTTGAGCTTTTTGCCTCTGGCCCCCATTACAAAGCCTAAGTGTTTAAGCTCTGAACCTCCCATCAATTCCTACATCTCATGTCTGAGCTGTTCATATTTTAGATCCCCCATTTCCAGCCAAACTCTTTCCGATGCCTTATCGTCATCTTCACACAGGATTGTAATGTGTATGATTGCGACTTCCTGATCTTTCTTGAATATCAGGTTTGCTTTCCATAGGGAACCATCACTAGCTTTCAGTCACAATTTCCAGGAGGATGTTGATCCATGCTTGAAGTTGTTTTGCCGTAATTAGAACATAGAACATTGAATAGTACAGCACAGTGCAGGCCCTTCGGCCCACGATGTTGTGCTGAACTTCTCCCTAAACCTAATGTCTATCTAACCTCCACCCCTACCTTATACTATCATCCATATGTCTATTTAATAGCTGCTTAAATGCCCCTAATGAGGCCGACTCTACTACCCTCTCCGGCAATGCATTCCACGCCCCTACCACTCTCTGAGTAAAGAACCTACCTCTGGCGTCTCCCCTATATCTACCTCCACTCACTTTAAAGCTATGCCCCCTCGTAATAGCTACATCCACCCTAGGAAAAAGTCTCTGGCTGTCCACTCTATCTATACCTCTGATCATTTTGTACACCTCTATCAAGTCACCTCTCATATCCTAATTGTTCCATGATCTTACCGTGATGCTTTATTTTTACAAATGGGCAGTTTTCAGAATTATGTGTGAGGGTTTCATATGAAGTCTCACATTTCCGATAAGTTTGAATTGTGAGTTGCAACCTGGTGTTAGGGTTGATCTTGTGGATATAGATTACACCATTGCAGAAAACGCTTAATGGTTTAATGTCAGAAGCGGATTTGGCCCAAGTATTTGGAATGTTTTCATTTTTGTAATACAGTATTTAAAAAAAATTGTTCAGAGGATGTGGGTATTGCTGGCCAGGCCAGTATTTATTCCCCATCCTGAAATACCCAGAGGGCAGATAAGAAACAACCACATTGCTGTAGGTCCATTCTCAACCCAAAATGCTAACTCTGATTTCTCTCCACAGATGCTGCCGGACTTGCTGAGCTTTTCCAGCAATTTTGGTTTTTGTTTCATATTGCAGCAGGCCTGGGGTCACATGTCGGCCAGCAGTTTCTTATGCTAAAGGACTTTAGTGAACCATATGGGGTTTTTTCCTGACAGTCAACAATGGCCTAATGGTCATCATTTGACTCTTAATTCCGGATTGATTTTTTAAAAAGTGAATTCAAATTCCACCATTTGACCTGGATCCCCAGAACATATCCTGAGTTTGTGCATTAATAGCCTGGTGATAATACCACTTCCGTGCCCCCACCCAGCGCTTGCACCTCTATGATTTACCCACTTCTCAAATTACCACATCTTCCAAGCTGCGTATCTGTCACGGGTCTTACTTTGACCAGTGCCAGGGCATGGTTCCACAGGAATCCTCCACCTGGCTGGACTTTCCTCCAAAGAGCACTACCATTTCCTTGGCGACTTTGAGACCTCTTCATTCTTTGATCATATCCGTGTTGTAGCTACCTCACAGTTGGAGGCTGCCTGAATTGTCATATCTTTGGAGATTGTGCTTTGCAGTGACAAATAATCGTGGATGGTATTCACACTTCAAACTTTGGTATACTGTGTCTCCTATATCTGTTGCTGGAACAGCCAAGACCTTCACTTGTATCAGCCAGGTCCAGTAGTCTCACAGACTGTGCACAGGCCTGCACTCCATTGCTCTAGACATTGGCCATCAGTGTCAAAGACCAGGTGGCATTGAGATGAGACACTTTGACCTCACGGTAGATGTCCCTTTCTCGTAAGGAGACAACACTATGTCAGTGGACACCCAACCAGAAGAGAAACAACATACAGGGTCCTGTGAAGTCTCCTCTCAGGACCCTCCAGAGGTGGCTGGGGCTTCCACCTCCAGCCTGTCTGCCTCCCTCAGCCCTCTGGGAGTTTAAGACAAGGAGAGTGTAACTGCCTTTGGGTAGGACACACTCAGCAGGTCTGGGCCCTCTAAACACCTCTGGGGTTGCCTGAGTAAACATGCAAGGCCATTGTCTAACTTCTGGTATCTATTTTCTCTCCAGTGGATGGTAGAATGGGAAACTGCATGTTATTGACTTGAGATGAAATTATAATGAAGGTGATAATGAACAATAATCACTGTTAATAAGTCTGCTGTCACCAAACACTACTGAGAATCTCACCTTGATGTCCAACTCACGATTATTAAATGCAACATTTTGTTCTTAATGTAGAGGAAGGCCTCTCATTTCCTTGCCATTTCCACATTGTTCGGAGGAAGGGAAGATTTTGCCCAGGGTTTCTGTTCGAAGACCTCTATAACCGTCACTGCAATAATAAGTGTGGATGCCCACAGGGGCAGCACGATGGCTCAGTGGTTAACACTGCTGCCTCACAGAGCCAGAGATCTGGGTTTGATTCCACCTTTGGGACTGTTTGTGTGGAGTTTGCACATTCTCCCTGTGAATGTGTGTGTTTCCTCTGGGTGCTCCAGTTTCCTCCCACAGTCCAAAGATGTGCAGGCTAGGTGGGTTGACCATGCTAAATTGCCCATATTGTTCAGGGATGTGTAGATTAGGTTGCTTACAGAGAAAGGGTAGGGGCATGGCTCTGGGTGGAGTGCTGTGAGGGTCAGTGTGGACTTGTTGGGCCAAAGGGCCTGTTTCCACACTGTAGGGATTCTATTCTATTCGATATCAAATCCACTGGAAGCCTTATTCACACACCTCTCATTTTTCCAAAGTCCTAATGTTCCCAAGTTCCATTCTGGACAAACTTCCCCTTTTTTTAAAACCACAAGTTGCGCTTGTGACCTGGGATAAGGGTAGGGGAGCGCTCACAGCACTTTGACTTTCTAATATAAACCTATCTGTTTCCATTTTGATTCTGTGAGGGTCCAGCTCCCCTTTCTTTTACACTGACATGTGTCCCTTGTGCATACAAGTTCAATCTGTTATTGTGAAGGCAGCATTGATTCATCTACAAAGTGGTTTCATTAACGTCTCTGTGACCTGAGACATTTTACATCTGTCTAAGAGGGCACAGGGGGCACTTGTTCACTGTCTCTTCCAAAAGATAGTGCCTCTGGCAGAAGGAAGAAATTCCTCTTCATCTCAGACAAAACGGCTTACCTCTTTTTCTGAGTCTGTCCCTGATTCTATACTACCCAATCGGGGAAACTTCCTTCCTGTGTCTACCTCTGTAAGAGTTTTGTATGCTTCAATTAGATGAGCTCTCATTCCTCTAAACACTACATATTATGGCTGCAATCTCCTTAATTTCTCCTTATTGGACTATCCTACCATTCCAAAGGTCAGTCTGGTGAATATTTGTTTTGTTTCCTCTCAGGTAAGTTTATTCCTTTTTAGTGAAGGAGACCAAAATGAGATATAATATTTCAGCTCCAATTTCACCAAAGGCAGGAGCTAACTTGACATTCACACCTCCTCTGGGCACATCTTTTATTTTCTTATTTGTCCACTTCTTTTGGTCATGCATCGTGAAAGTTTTTGTCATTTAATGTCTCCTATCCTTCCTTCAATCACACATTGACCCTTTTATTTCATTCTTCCTATCATCAACATCTCACTTACTCAAAACTGACTATATTTCTAACTTTTCTCCTTCTGATGAAAGAAACGCTACACTTTTCTCTCCTTAGCAGCACCTGATGAGTATTTCTGAAGTAAAACAACAAACTTCAGTTGATGAAGATCTGAAAGAAACACAGAAATTGCTGGCCAAACTCAGTAGCAAGTCTAGCAGCATCATTGGAAAGAAAGCAGAGTTTACGGTCCAAGCCCAGTGACCCTTCCTGAGGCCCTTCTATGGCACATCAAGATATGAGTCCCAGCGTAAAAACTATTTTCATTTAGGTCAAAGGCTTTAAGCCTGGTAGGGAGCTGGTTAGCTTAATTGGCTAGCTTGTAATGCAATGCGATACAAACTAAGTGGTTTCAATTCCTGCACCAGCTGAGGTTACAATGAAGTACCTTCCTTTTCAATATCTCCGTCACCTGAGGCATAGTGATTTTTTAAAAAAAAATTTCAATGATACACTTTATTCATGAAAATATCACTTTATACATATATATATAGTCACTGAAGCCGTTTAGAGTATAAGAACTAGGAGCAGGAGTAGGCCATCTGGCCCCTTGAGCCTGCCCCGCCATTTAATAAGATCATGGCTGATCTTTCTGAGACTCAGCTCCACTTACCCGCCCACTCACCATAACTCTTAATTCCTTTACTGTTCAAAAATTTATCTAGCCTTGCCTTAAAAATATTCAGCGAGGTAGCTTCAACCGCTTCAATGGGCAGGGAATTCCACAGATTCACAACCCTTTGGATGAAGAAGTTTCTCCTGACCTCAGTCCTACATCTGCTTCCCTTTATTTTGAGGCAATGCCCTCTAGTCTTAGTTTCACCTGCTAGCAGAAACAACCTCCCTGCCTCCACCTTATCTATTCCCCTCCCTATACAAAACACTCGTGCGGCCTCACTTGGAATATTGCGTACAGTTCTGGTCGCCCCATTACAGGAAGGATGTGTAAGCATTGGAAAAGGTGCAGAGGAGATTTACCAGGATGTTGCCTGGTCTGGAGCGAAGGTCTTATGAGGTAAGGCTGAGGGACTTGGGTCTGTTCTCATTGGAGAGAAGAAGGCTAAGAGGGGATTTAATAGAGACCTACAAAATGATCAGAGGATTAGATAGGGTGGACAGTGAGAGTCTTTTTCCTAGGATGATGACGTCGGCTAGTATGAGGGGGCATAGCTGCAAATTGAGGGGTGATAGATTTAAGACAGATGTCAGAGGCAGGTTCTTTACTCAAAGAGTGGTAAGGGCATGGAATGCCCTGCCTGCCAATGTAGTTAACTCAGCCACATTAGGGGCATTTAAACAGTCCTTGAATAAGCATATGGATGATGATGGGATAGTGTAGGGGGTGGGCTTAGATTGGTTCACAGGAGTGCAACATCGAGGGCCGAAGGGCCTGTTCTGCGCTGTATTGTTCTATGTTCTATGTTCTATAATCTTATATGTTTCTATAAGATCTCCCCTCATTCTTCTGAATTCCAATGAGTATAATCCCAGTCTACTCAGTCTCTCCTCATAATCCAACCATCTCAACTCTGGAATCAACCGAGTGAATCTCCTCTGCACCCCCTCCAGTGCTAGTTTATCTCTTCTCAAGTAAGGAGACCAAAACTGCACACAGTACTCCAGGTGTGGCCTCACCAGGACCCTATACAGCTGCAGCATAGCCTCCCTGTTTTTAAACTCCATCCCTGGAGCAATGGCAGACAAAATTCCATTTGCCTTTTTAATTACCTGCTGCATCTGCAATCCTACTTTTAGCGATTCATGCACAAGGACACCCAAGTCCCTCTGCACAGCAGCGTGCTGCAATTTTTTTACCATTTAAGACATAGTCCATTTTGCTGTTATTCCTACCAAAATGGATGACCTCACACTTATCAACATTGTACTCCATCTGCCAGACTTTTGCCCACTCACTTAGACTATCCATATCCCTTTGCAGACTTTCAGTGTCTTCTGCACACTTTGCTCTACCACTCATCTTAGTGTCATCTGCAAATTTTGACACACCACACTTAGTCCCCAACTCCAAATCATCTATGTAAATTGTAAACAACTGCTGTCCCAACACTGATCCCAGGCACACCACTAGCCACTGACCGCCAACCAGAAAAACACCCATTTACCCCTACTCTTTGCTTTCTACTGGTAAACCAATCCTCTATCCATGCCAACGCATTACCTGTAATACTGTGCAACTTTACCTTATGTAGCAGCCTTTGGTGTGGCACCTTGTCAAATGCCTTCTGGAAATCCAAATACTGTATAGTTTGATTCTGTATAGTAGCCTGTGGAGGAACAAACAAACATTGGAGTTTGACTCTATCTAACAAACAAACCAAAGGCATTTCTTACTTGTACAAGATTCTATTTACATATATTTAAGCACTGAGAGAGTCTGATAACTGAACGGACCCCAATTTCCCTTCAGCTGAAATACCTCAGACAGTGGTCTTTCCCTGCCGCACCTTGGTAGCAGCTGCCCCAAGCTTTAGTGTGTCCCTCAGCACGTAGTCCTGGACCTTGGAATGTGCTAGTCTGCAATGTTCGGTTGAGGTCAACTCCTTGCTCTGGAAGGCCAAGAAGTTTCTGGCAACGAAACACTCTTTTCCGTCTGAGTTGATGGTTCTCCAGGCGCAGTCAATCTCTATCTTGGTATACATCTTGGAGAACAGAAGTCCTGCATCATGGAGCTGCTTGGGATGAGCCTCGACAGAAACCACTGCATCTTTCTCCAGGCTCCCCTGAGGAATAGTGACCTTCAAGGTAAACTGCCGCCAGTCATCTCTCTCTCTCTCAAATGAGACATCAGCCTTTGGTCTGGTAAGACAATGGCAACTTCACCTTTTAATCCGTTTGTGTTCTTCCTACATGAAGGTAAACATCTTAATTGGCTGTGTATTTGATGAAAATGCTAACGTTATTGATCATTTTAGTTTTTTATGCTGATTTCCATTAATGCAATTTCACATTTTCCAGAGGTAATTCTTGTGATGTAAACTTACAAGAAACAATTGGACTCCCATTGTTCTGACGGGGAAATCAGCAGCGGGTTCCATTTTACAAGATTAAAACAAAAATCTAGCATATCCTGGAACCAGTTAAAGATTAGAAATGCTTCATTATTCCAGCGCTTCGTGCTTATTTATTTTCCCACACTCTGTTCAATAATAAGGCCACAATAAAAGATGCTTTCAAACATTCATAGTAAAGATAGCGGATTGCACTTTATTTATTTCTGTGGGACACAGGCACAGAAGATTGAGTGACACTCCATACCTCCTTCTCAAGGGCAATTAGGGTTGGACAATTAACGCTGACCCAGCCAGTGATACCCATATCTTTTTAAAAACACATTATTTTAAAAATCCTTCGACTTAATGGAGTCCACAGCCCCTGCATGAACTATCTACCTGTACAAGGCCTGACAGGGTTATCAATGAGTTAAGGGGCTAGCTCATAACAAGTTGTTAGAAATTTGCTCAGTGACAACATTATGTACTGCCCATACGATGCACTGCACTAGCTCTCCAAGGCTCCTTAGACAGAACCTTCTGAAGCCACAATCTCTATCCATGAGATGAACATGGGCTGCACATGTATGGGATCACCTCCACTGGCAGGATCCCCTCCAAGTAACGCATCATCCTGAATTGAAACCACAACGTTGCTCCTTCACGGTTGTTGGGTCCAAAACCTGGAACTCCTTCCCTCACTGCATTGTGGGTGCCTCGCACCATTTGGACTGCAGGAGTTTCAAGAAAGTGGCTCACCACGATGGGCAATAAATGCTGGTTTTGCCAGCAATGCACACATCCTATGAGCATTTTAGATCTAAAAAGCCACCTGATGGATAAGTGCATTCAGAGGTAATGGTTGAGATAGAAGCATATCATGGCACAGGGTATGAGATAACAAGGTGTAGAGTTGGATGAATACACCAGGCCAAGCAGCATCATAGGAGCTGGAAAGCTTGACGTTTCGGGCCTAGACCCTTTCTGATGTTATCTCGGATTCTCCAGCATCTGCAGTTCCTATTATCTCTTAAATATCAAGTATGGGCTGCTTCTGAAACATAATAGGTGCGCAAGTGATACAATAGGGTCTGTGTGGACTCAGTGGGCCAAATGGGCTGTTTCCACACTGCAGGGGTTCTATTATTTCTTTGGCCTTCATCTTTCTAGGTAATGTTCAGTGACGGAACCTCAATATATTGCTACAGTGCATCTTGAATAGCTGGAATAGATAGGGGAGAGGTCAACATGTATGGTTTTCAAAGGAATTCTTCACAGGGTCAGTCTGGACGCGATGAGCTGAATGCCTTGATTCTACACTGTAGGGATTCTGTTCACTCACTAACGGAAACATCAGACAAGGCAGATGAATACGGTACCTATCACTAGGAGACAGAAGTGATGTGGAGGTGCCGGTGTTGGACTTGGGCACACAAAGTCAGAAGTCACACGACACCAGTTTATAGTCCAACAGGTTTATTTGAAATCACAAGCTTTCGGGGCGCTGCTTCTTCGTCAGTGTTCCAAAAGCTTGTGATTTCAAATAAACCTGTTGGACTATAACCTGGTGCCGCGTGACTTCTGACCTTAGGAGACAGAAGCTGTGTGTACAATAAGCTCCTTTCGTATAAGTCATTTCAAACATCTTTTCCCGAACGAAAGCATCCAGTTTTGTGATATTTTAAATTCTATGTTTAAAGATGGTCTTAAATTCAGATGTTCAAGTCCTGCAAAATCTAAGTTCTCATGCTGCAGAAACTGGGCTACACAATTCTGAGACTCTGAGTATGCGAGTGCCACCTGTCTCAGTAACCTAATATACAAAACAAACAAATGCTGTGCATCATGGTGTGATACGGCCTTTATTAGTATTCTGTAGCCCCAGCCATAGAAGTGTGATAAAACATTAAATGAGAGATGATTATTCAGTCCAATAAGACAATGTTTGACAGCTCCTGTATAATTCGCACCATCACATCCTCTGCCTGTCTCAGGATATTGGATAAATAGTCTCTGGTCACAGGCATCAATGAACAAAACTCACTACAAAATCACCATTGAGCCATCAAATTTTGAGAAATGTCATGCTGTTGAAATGTCACTAGGAGTGTATTGAGAAATCGTAATGGGTCCACTTTTGTTCCTCAATTATATAAACGATTTGGATGAGAATGTAGGAGACGTAGATACTAAGTTTGAAGATGACACCAAAATTGGAGATATAGTGGACAATGAAGAAGATTATCTAAGATTATAAGCAGATTTTGATCAGTTGGGTCAATGGGCTGAGGAGTGGCAGATGGAGTTTAAGTTATTGCATTTTGGTAAAATAAACAAGGGCAGAATTATACAATTAATGGAGGGCCCTGGGTACTGTTATAGAACAGAGAGACTTAGGTGTTCTGGTACATTCAGTGTCCTTTAAATTTACATTCCCCAATTTCCATGTATTTCCTCTGATCAATTTAGTTCTAAGCCCGTAACTCAAATAAAAGTGTTGTTCTTAATTATCCAAACCTTATTTTCTGCAATGATGAATTAGTCTTTTTTCCAGCTTAGTAAAGCTCAGTCAACCATCTCAGACTCATCGATCTGGAATGAATGGCAGCAACCATACTAATCCTGAGAGATTGCCCACATGAGAAGACAGAGTCTTTTTTTTATTCACTCGTAGGATATGGCTATTGCTGGCTAGGCAACATTTGTTTACTGCTCCTAGTTGCCCTTGAGAAGATGGTGGAGAGCTTCCTTCTTGTGCCAGTCTATGTGCTGTAGGTAGACCCACAATGTTATTAGAGAAAGAATTACAGGATTATGGCTCAACAACACTGACACTCACCCAATGTTATACGAGCACAGAGATAACTTGGTTAGATCCCTGGGTGGTGATTAGCTATGTGCCTTGAGTGAAAGGACATTTGGAATGCCTCTAACATTGGCTGGAAGACTGCATTAACGTCAATGGCTGTGTTGGGGGAGGTGGGTTGCATTGGATGTTTGTGACGGGTGATGTGGGGTCAGTTGGGTGTATGTGTTGGGGGAGGTGGGGCGTAGTCGACGTCCATGTCAGCAAGGTGGGAGTAATTAGGTGTCTATGGAGGTTGGATGTCCAGGTGAAGATGAGGCTGGGTATTTGGGTCAGGTCATTTCCAAAGTTTGGGGTAGAGTAGGATGTAGTTTACCCTCAGCTGGAAGTTAGAGCAGATTTTAATTCTTCCAACGTTTCCTGGCAACTACTAAGCTCATTCAGTCAGGACCTTCTGAAGTCTTTGATTCTCATTCAAAGTTGGACACTTTTTTTTCTGGAGGATTTTAGATGCCTATTGGAAATTTAAACCTTATGGGCAATTACCACACAGACTGTGAGTTGGGACTTCCTGGAGATCTTGATGCACATCCTTCAATGTATACTCAGACTTGACCTTCCCAGAAACAGCATGATCTGGGCCAATGCAGCCAGATCCAGAGACAGCAAGAATTCCCTACCAGATGGTAGGGAAGAGAGGAATGTAAAAAGGTGGAAAATGAAGGTGGAAAATCTGAATGAGCATTGAAGTAAGGTGGAGGGTTCTGCTGGAAATAGTTGTGCGATTATGTCGACAGGGTGCATTCTTTCTATTTTGTCCTGGAGATGGCCATTCCTGCACATGTCTGATTACCCTCAGATCTTAAAGGGCCAACCATGTAACATGGGGGTAGGCATTACTTGTAACTGATGCTAGCCCACAAATGACCAGATTTGTTGAAATAAATCTATGACATTCAATAGTGGAATTTTTGTTCAAACGTTTACTGGGATGCAGCCACAGGATGGCATTTGTTGCCAGTCCCTCTTAGCTCTGAGAGGGCGGCAGATTGATACCATCATCCGATAGAATGGACTGCTCATGTTTTTAGAAGGCAGTTAAGAGATAACCATAGTGGTGTAGGAATGGAGTCACATATAAGCCCAGACCTGGTAAGCATGGTAGATTTTGTTCCTTAAAAGAACAACCGTCCGACAATGTCATAGGTGAGGCAAACACAATTAATCTTTTCATTTCTGTATATTTCATTGAATTGAATTGAAATAGCTTTTAGTCATATGCGATCACATGAGTACTGTGAAAAACTTACAAGTTGCCACTTACAGTGCCATCTTAGTTCCATGGTACCTAAGTACAGACTCTTGAGTATAAATTGCTAGGAAAAAGGTAATACAAAAAAGAAATAAGAAGTCCACTATCACAGATCTTCAAAAGTAAAAAATCGTAGTAAAAAGGTTGTAGACTTGCTCGCCAGGCTGGTGTGTTTGGTTGCAGATGTCTCATCACCCTGCTAGGTAACATGGTCAGTGTGCCTCTGGTGAAGCGTTGGTCTTCTGTCCCACTTGTTATTTATATCCCCTGGTTTGCTGGGTTGGTTGGCATAATGTCCGGTTCTGTTTTTCAGTGGTTTGTATATTGGGTCTAGTTCAATGCCTTTGTGGATGGAGTTCCAGTTGGAATGCCATGGCTTCCAGGAATTCCCTGGCATGTCTCTGTTTGGCTTGTGCTATTATGGATGTCTGGCAGCAACTGTGGAGGAAAAAAGAGTTAACGTTTCGGGTCTGGTGACCCTTCCTCAGAAC
>JAHRHZ010000065.1:10857272-10899459 GCA_024137785.1 Ginglymostoma cirratum
TCCTCAGAACTGGTTCTGAGGAAGGGTCACCAGACCCGAAACGTTAACTTTGTTTCTCCTATCAGATGTTGCCAGACCTGCTGAGCTTTTCCAGCAACTTTGTTTTTGTTCCTGATTCACAGCATCTGCAGTTCTTTTGGTTTTTATTAGTTATTATGGATGCGTTATCCCAGTTGAATTTCTGTCCTTCTTTGTCCATGTGTATTGAGAATTGGTTTTGTCTCTTGGTGACTAATTAGTGTTACTATATCCTTATTGGCAGTTTTCCTCCAGTCTGACCTATGTAATATTTCTCACAGTCCTTGCATGGTATTCTGTATATTACATTAGTTTTATTGGGTGTGAGTATGAGACCGTTTACGTTCATCAGTAGCTGTTGCAGGGTGGTTGTTGGTTTGTTGCCTACCTTGGTACCTAGGGGCCTGAGTAGTCTTCTAGTCATCTCTGACATGTCTCTGATGTTCAGTAGGGTGACTAGCGTGTCAGGCTGTGTTGTGTCTTCTTGTTGTGGTCTGTTATGGAGGTGCTTTTTGAGTATCCATTCCTTTCAGAAACTCCGTATAAATGCTCCTGTTCTGCTTTGTGCAATTCCGGGTTGCAGCAATGTGTTGTAGCTCTTTCGAATAACATCCTGATGCAGCTCCGTTTATGGGTGTTGGGGTGGTTGTTGGGGTAATTAAGTATCTGGTCCATATGTTTGGTCTTTCTGTACAAGCTAGACTGGAATTCTCTGTTGTTCTCACATTCTACCGGTATGTGTAGGAAGGGTAGTCAGTTACTGTTCACCTCTTCTTCTGTGAATTTTATTCCGGTGAGGATGTTGCTTATGTGTTCTTTATGAGGCAAGGTGGGTTTCTTCTAGTTTTGTGCATTTGATAGTCATGAAGGTCTCATCTACATAGTGAACCCAGAGGTTGGGTTGTATAGTACGTTCTAACCTTTGCATTATGGCTTCTGCAATCCGTCCTGATATCAGGGATCCCACTGGTGTCCCGTTGATTTGTTTGAATATATGGTCATTGAAGGTGAAGTAGATTGAGAGGCACAGATCCAGCAGTTTCAGGGTGCTGTCCTTGTTCATACTGTTGGTGTCATGGGGTGCCTGCCTTCCTGATTCATTCAGCAGTGTGGTAATTGTCTCTTTGGCTAGGTCAATGTTTATGTAAATAGTGCTGTTACTTTGAAGGATATCATTGTCTTGTCCTCTTCTATTCTGGTTTCCTTGATGTTGAGGAATTCTTGGGATGGGTGGATAGAGTGAGTAGTGTTGTCCACTAAGTATTTCAGTTTCAGTTGTAGTTCTTTGGTTAGTCTATTCGTTGGCGTACCTAGTGGTAAGACAATGCGTCTGAGGGGGACTTGTGTTCTTTGGGAAGTCTATAGAAGCAGTGTGTATTGGATTCCTCTGGCTTTATTTTGTGGTAGTCTGACTTGCTGATATCTCCTGAATTGTGTAATTTCTTCTGGATTCCCCATGGAGCATGCACTAGTTGATGATAACTGACAGTTAACAATTGGTCAGAAAGAAAAAAGAAGTATATGCAATGTCTAGGAAGATGGGAACTGATGAAGTATAGAAGGAATGTAGGAAAGTACTTAAACAAGGATGTAGAATTTCAAAAAGTCATAATGAAAAGTTGCTAGCAACAGGATTAAGGAGAATCCCAAGGCTTTTTATACATAAATAGAAAGCAAGAGGGTAGCCAGGGAAAGGGTTGGCCCACTCAAGGACAATGGAGGGAATCTATGTGTGGAGCCAGAAGAGGTAGGTGAGGTCCTAAACGAATACTTTGTATTGACATTCACCAAAGAGAAGGAATTGGTGAAGGATGATCTCTGGGAACGAAGTGTCGAGTTTCTAAGTCAAGTTGCTATTAAAAAGGAAGAGATGTTGTGTGTCTTAAAAAGTATTAAGGCAGATAAGTTCCTAGGTCCCTGATGGGATCTATCCCAGAATACTGAGGGAGGCAAGAGAACAAATTGCTGGAGCATTGACAGACATCTTCGTATCCTCTTTGGCCACAGGTGAGGTCCCAGGGGACTGGAGAATAGCCAATGTTTTCCCATTGTTTAAGAAGGCTAGCAGGGATAATTGTGGAAATTACAGGCCTGTGAGTCTCAAATCGGTGGTAGAGAAATAATTGGAAAAGATTCTCAGGGGCAAGATCTAAACGCATTTAGAATCAAATGGACTTATTAGCGATAGACAGCATGGTTTTGTACGGGGGAGGTCATGCCTCATTAACTTGATTGAGTTTTTTGAGGAGGCGACAAAGATGATTGATGAGAGGAAAGCAGTTGATGTTGTTTACATGGACTTCAGTAAAGCCTTTGACAAGGTTCCTCATGGCAGACTGGTACAAAAGGTGAAGTCACATGGTATCAGGGGTGAAAATAAAGTTGCTGGTAAAACCCAGCAGGTCTGGCAGCATCTGCGACGGAAAAAACAGAGTTAAAGTTTCGGGTCTGGTGACCCTTCCTCAGAACTAAATCAGGACTATCAGGGGATGAGCTGGCAAGATGGATACAGAACTGCATTAGTCATAGGAGTCAGAGGGTAATGGTGGAAGGATGCTTTTCAGAATGGAGGGCTGTGACTAGTGGTGTTCCACAGGGATCAGTGCTGGGCTCCCTGCTGTTTGTGGTCTACATAAGTAATTTGGAGGAAAATGTAGCTGGTCTAATTATTAAGTTAGAAGATGATACAATGATTGATGGAGTTGCAGATAGTGAGGACGATTGTCAGAGGATACAGCAGGATAGAGACCAGTTGGAGGCTTGGGCAGAAGAATGGCAGATGGAGTTTAATCCAGTCAAATGTGAGGTGATGCATTTTGGAAGGTCAAGTACAGGTGGAAATTATACTTAGGAATATTTGATGCAGAGGGATCTGGGTGCGCATGTCCACAGATCACTAAAGGTGGCAGTGCAGGTATATAAGGTAGTAAAAGAGGTTTATGGCATGCGTGCCTTCATTGGAAGGGGAATTGAGCATAAGGATAGACGAGTTATGCTGCAGCTTTATAGACCTTTAGTTAGGCCACGCTTGGAACATTGTGTACAGTTCTGGTCACTACACTACCAGAAGGATGTGAATGCTTTGGTGAGGTTAGAAATGTTTACCAGGATGTTGCCCAGTATGGTGAATTTTAGCTGTGAAGTTGGGTTTATTTTCACTGGACTGCAGGAGGTTGAGGGGCGACCTAACAGAAGTTTATAAGATTGTGAGTGGCATGGATAGAGTGGAAAGTATGAGGCTTTTTCCCAGCGTGGAGTGGTCAATTACTAGGGGACACAAGTTCAAAGTACAGGGGAGGATGTTTGAAAGAGATGTGCGAGGTAAGTTTTTCACACAAAGGGTGGTGAGCATCTGGAACACGCTGCCAGAGGAGATGGTGGAAGCAGCATCCAATAAGCACCTGGATGAATACATGAATGGGAAGAGAATAGAGGGATATGGATCCTGTAAGTAAAGACAGTTTGAGTGTAGAAGGGCAAAATGTGTTGGTGCAGGTTTGGAGGGCTGAATGGTCTGTTCCTGTGCTGTATTGTTCTTTTTTTTTAGTTCTTTGATGGTCAGCAGCTTTCAACCCAACCACAGCTACTGTCAGCTACTCTCACAAAAGTATGAATTCCAGCTTCTTCCATGATTACATGGCTTAGTGTAACTGATAATTGAACACCACACAGTTCTAATTCTGAATTTTCAGTTGCAAAATTAAGCCCTCATACATTCCCTGCAACATAGCACAATATAAACTTCAATTTTTCCCAGGGCACATTTTTAAAAAAAGTAACCTTTATAATTTGATCAAACATCAGTGTCATTTTTTCCACAAATCTTATGCTTTTTCAGCATTTTTAATGCGTGAAGATGCACGAACGGAGCGACAGTTGTGATTCAGAGGTGTACCAATCTCAACAGGGATTTTTTAAAAAATGTGTTCTAGCCAAACAATAAAGAATTGGACTGTATTTAACTTTAAGCTTGCAAAAGTGAAAATGGATAAAGGAAATGAATAGAAGTCAAAAATAAAAGAGGTGAATTAAAGTTAGATAAAAATCAATAAAACAAAATGCAAGCTTGCAAGAAAAATATGGATGGTAGCACGACAGCAGAATCCTTTATTACAAATCTAAACCATTATCATTCTGTTCCATGTCTGTTCACTGGCGCTACACTTACCTTGTTCATTTATTTCTATTTAGGCTCAGAGGCCAGTGGCTAAATATTTGTTTTGGAGTTGGGATGAGTGATGCAATCTTTGAGCAATAGGCTAATTGAGGCACTGATGCTGAACATAATCTTGCAGTCTTCCATAGATTCAGGGGATATGGCAGAAGACAGGAGAATTGTAGAAATTGTGCCTCTGTTCAAGAACCATTGTAAGACCAGCTTTGGCACACCACAACCTGCAAGATCCCCTCCAAGCGACTCAACATCCTGACTTGGTAATATGTCACCACTCCTTCATTGTCAGTGGGTCAAAATCCTGGAATTCCCTCTCCAAGCGCATTGTGAATCAACCTACAGCATGTGGACTAAAGCAGTTCAAGAAGACAGCTCACCACCACCTTCTCAAAGGAAACTAGGGCTGGGCAATGAATGCTGACCCAGCCAGCAACTCCCGCGAGCGAATAAAAACAAGCAATTGCTGACTGGTCAATTTAACCTCAGTGGTGGGAATGCTTTTAGAAACAATTGTTCAGGATAGAATTAGTAGTCACATGGGAAAAGTTGGGTTGATTACAAAAATCCAGTTTGAATTTCAAAGGGGGAAATCATAATAAACTAGCTTGGTGGAGTTTATTGAAGAGCTCACAGAAAGGGTCGATGAGGGTAGCACTGTTGATGTGGTGTACATGAGCTTTCAGAAGGTATTCAATAGAATGCCATACAACAGACTTGTGAGAAAAGCTAAAGCTTATGAAATAAAAAGGACAGTAGTAATGTGAATACAAGATTGGCTGAGAAATTGGATACAGAAAGCATTGAACAATGAATACTTTTCAGGCTGAAAGGTTTGTGGAGGAGCAGCCCAGGTATTGCTCTTGGCACCTTATTTTAATGATCTAGACCTTGTTATGCAGTAGAAAGTTTAAAAGTTTGCAGATGATTTGGAAATTTGGAAGCATTGTAAACTGTGAGGGGAACAGTGTAGAACATCCAAATGGCACAGACAAGTTGCTAGAACGGGCAGATGGGTGGCAGATGAATTTCAATGCAGCGAAATGTAAGATGATGAATTTTGGTAGGAAGGACATGAAGAGACAATAGAATATGTGGAGTATATATGTGGAGAGAATTCAGGAGCAGAAGGACCTGGGTGCATATGTGCACGGATCATCGAAGGTGGCAAGACAGGTAGAGAGAGCTGTAAGTATACAGTATGTATACAGTATCCTTGCTTTTATTAATAGAGATATAGAGTGCAAGAGCATGGAGATGATGCAGAATTTGTATGAGACACTAGTTTGACATCAGCTGGAGTATTGTGTACAGTCCTAGGAGCCACATTATAGGAAGAATGTGAACGCATTGGAGACAGAACAGAAGTGGTTTACAAGAATGGTTCCAGGAGATCTGAGAAGTTTTCAAAATCAGTTGGTATTTGGAATAGACAGGGACAATCTGTTCCAACTTGTAAAAGGATTTAGCATGAGAGGGCACAGATTTAAAGTGATTTACAAAAGAAGGAAATGTGAGATGAATAAAAATGTCTTCACATGAGTAGTTTGGATCTGGAATGCACTGGCTGGAAGTGTGGTTGGGCTAGATTCAATTCTGGCATTCAAGATTGTTTCTATTGAAACAATGTATACAGTCATGGGGAAAAGGCAGGAAAATGACCCAAAGTCACGATGTGCATCTAGTGGTGACATGGTGTGCTGAATGGCCTCCATCTGTGCTAGCAAAACCTCTGTATTTCTGTGAATGGCCAGGGTACATGCTCCCTGTTCTTATGAATTCTAAAGGCTGCAGGGTCAACAGCTGGCTCACTTGCAATCATATGCAACGCCCAAGGGACGAGCCATTGAAGTGGACAGGAACATAAGAATGAATGAAATAGGAACGGCAGGAGGTCATTCGGTCCCTCAAACCTACCCTGCCATTCTGTAAGATCATGACTGATCTGTCCTGGCCTCAATTTCTCTTGGCCTTCAAATCCTCAATATTTCAGAAACTTGTCTATTTCCCCTATAAGTACTTTCAGTGATCTAGTCTCTGCAACTTTCTGGGATTGAGAATTCCAGATATTTACCACATGCTAACAGAGGAATTTCTTTTGCTTCTCAGTTTTAAATGAGTATCCTCTTATTTTGTAACTATGTCCCCTAGTTTGAGTTTCCCCAACTAGGAATACATCTTCACAAAATCTATCCTGTCAAGCCCCCTCAGAATCTTAATTGTTTCAATAAGATCACCTCTCATGTTTTTAAACTCCAATGACTAAAAGTCTAACCTGTTTAGCTGATCTCGATGTCAACACCTTCATCCCAGGAATCAGATGACTCAATCTCTTTTCTACTGCCACCAATGCCAATATATCCTTTCTTAAAAACAGGGATCCAAACTGTACACAATACTCCAGGTGCTGTCTCGTCGTCGCCCTATAGATTTGTACTAAGATTTCCCTGGATTTAAACTCCAAACATTCAGCGATAAAGTCAAAGTTCGATTTGCCTTCATAATTACTTTCTGTACTTGTGTGTTAACCTTTGTGGGTCACTCACAAGAACACCCTCTGTGCTGTCTTTTTATTATTCTGACCAAAGCACATGAACTCGCCCGAAACATCAAGTTTTCCTGCTCCTATGCTGCTGCTTGGCCTGCTGTGTTCATCCAGCCCCACGCCTTGTTATCATGAACTCTCACTTGGTTAAACTCCACCAGCCAAGTTTTCACGGACTTCCTTAATCCATCTATATCCCCCTGCAGATTCTTTATATCTCTAGACAGCATAACTACCTAAATATTTTTTGTACAGCAAAGTGCTGGACTGGGCTTCCCACGTAGATATGACAGTCAAGAAGGCACAACAATGCCTCTTCTTCCTCAGGTGGCTCAGGAAATTTGGCATGTCCATGAGGTTCCTCACCAACTTCTACAGATGCACCATTGAAAGCAGACTGTCTGGGTGCATAATGGCCTGGTATGGCAACTGCTCTGCCCAGGACTGTAAGAAACTACAGAAGGTGGTGGGCACAGCCCAGACTATCACAGAAGCCAATTTTCCATCCATGGACTCTACTTACACGGCTCGCTGCCGTGGAAAGGCCACCAACATCATCAAAGATCCATCGCACCTTGGTAATGATCTCCTACAGCCTTTTCCATCAGGCAGAAGATACAGAAGCCTGAACGCACACTCGAGCAGGTTTAGGAACAGCTTCTTTCCGGCCATTATCAGACTGTTGAATGGACTCTAGCCTCAAATAATGTCACCTGCAATGTAACCTGTGTGCCTCTAAGTCTTTTTAATATGTACATCCTTTGCTTGCTGTGATCTGCCTGTACTGCTCATAAACAAAGCTTTTCACTGTATTTTGGTACACATGACAATAAATCAATCAAATTTGGATACATTACACACTGATCCCTCCTTGAGTATAGTTAGTAAATAATTGAGGCCTTAGGATTGATCATTATGGCATTCCATTAGTTACAACCCACCAGTGTGAGAAAACTCAATAATCCTGCCTCTTCTATGAGTTAGCCAATGCTCAATCCATGCTAATACATTATCCACAATACCTTGAGCTACTATCTTGTGCAATACCTTTGGGTCAGCAGCTTATTAAATGCCTCTGGAAATCTAAATACTTGTCATCTACTTGTTTCCCCTTTATCAACTCGGCATGTTATCTCCTCAAAGAACTCAAAGACAAAGAGCAAATTTGTCAAACATAATTTCCCTTTCAAAAACCATGTCGACTCTGCTTGTTTCTGCTAAGCTTCTCCAAATGCCCTCCTATTTCTTCCTTAATAATAGATTCTAGTTTTTATTCCTCCCTATGACAGATGTAAGGCTATATGTTTCTGCTTTTATGTGTCCCTCCCTTGTGAACAGGGGCACATAGTTTTCCAATCTGCTGGTGCAGTGTACAGATCTATTTACCCTATGATAGGAAAGATATTATTAAATTGGAGAGGGTGCAAAAAAGATTTATCGGGGTGTTACCAGGACTGGAGGGTTTGAGTTATAAGGAGAGGCTGGATAGACTGGACCTTTTTTCACTGGAACGTAGGTGGTTGAGGGGTGATTCTTATAGAGATTTATAAAATCATGAAGGGGGCATAGATAAGGTGAATAGCAAAGGTCTTTTCCCTAGGGTAGGGGAGTTCAAAACCAGACGGCATATTTTCAATGTGAGAGGAGAAAGATTTAAAAATGGTCTGTGGGGCAACATTTTCATGCAGAGCATGGTTCGTATGTGGAATGGATTGCCAAAGAAAGTGGTAGATGCAGGGACCGTGACACTATTTAAAAGACAGTTGGATATGTACATGAATAGTAAAGGTTTAAAGGGATAAAGGCCAAACTCAGGCAAATGGGACTAGTTTAGTTTAGGAAACTTAGTAGGTATGGATAAATTGGACCAAAGGGCCCGTTTCTATGCTTTATGACTCTACCTGTAGCATGTCCTTAAAAGCCCTTTGATGCAGGCTATCAGTCTGGCTGATTTGCCTGCCTTCAGTCCTGTTAATTGGCAAATACTTTTTCCCCCATGATAGAGACTTTCATCATATTAGCATATTGCTTATCTGTTATCTTTGGGATGTTTTTAATGTCCTCCACTGAAAAGACTATTGTAAAATATCAATTTAAATTATCTGCCATTTCCCTGTTCTCTTTCACCAATTTTCCAGCTGCATCCTCCAAGGATCCCACATTCATTTTAGTGACTCACTTTTTATCTACCCGTAGAAGCTCTTGGTGTTCTTTTTTAATATTTCCTGCCAATTCATTTTCATTATCAATTTTGTCCTTCTTTATCAGCTTCTTAGACATTACTGCTGGTTTCTAATATAAATCCCAATCGTCTGGTCTACAACTGTTTTTCACCACTTTGTCTGCCTTAGTTTTGGATTGGATATTCTCCTTGACCTCCTTTGCTAAACATTGATGGATAATTCCCTTCAAGTCCTTCTTTTTTACTGGAATTAACTTTTGAATATCTTATGAAATATTTACCTAAATGCCTTCCACAGCTTATCCACTGAGTTTCCCTGCAGATCGCTTTAGATAACTCTTTCTTCAGACCTTTGTAATTGCTCTCATTTGCATTCAGGACAGTGGTTTAAAATCCCAGTGGCTCTCCCTCAAACTGAATTCGAAATTCTACTGTGTCATGATTGCTAGCCTATGAGATCTCTTATTAATCCTATCTCATTAAATATTTCTAGAAGTAAAATAGCCTGTTCCTGGGGAGACAACACCGTGTGGAGCTGGAGAAACACAGCAGGTCAGGCAGCATCAGAGGAGCAGGAAAAGTTGACATTTCGGGTCGGTACCCTTCTTCAGAAATGGGGGAGGGGGAAGGGAGCTGGGAAATAAATAGAGAGAGGAGATGGTGGGGCTGGGGAAGGTAGGTTGGGTGATAGGTGAGTGCAGGTAGAAATTGGTCAGTGGGAGGGGTGGGGTGGATAGGTGAGAGAGAAGATGGACAGAGATAATAGGTACTGCAGATGCTGGCGAATCTGAGATAACAAGGTGTGGAGCTGGATGAACACAGCAGGCCAAGCAGCATCATAGGAGCAGGAAAGCTTGACGTTTCAGGCCTAGACCCTTCATCAGAAGATCTGATGGACAGGTTGTGTCAGGTCAAGGAGGTGGGGATGAGAGGAAGGGTTGGACATGGGATGTGGCTGGGGGTGGGGAGATTTTAAAACTGGTGAAATCCATGTTTAGGCCATCAGACTGTAGGCTCCCAAGGCGGAATATGAGGTGTTGCTCCTCCAGTGTGTGGCTGGTGTCATTGTGACACTGGAGGAGACCCAGGATGGACATGTCACCCAGGGAGTGGGAGGGGGAGTTAAAATGGTTGGAAGCCAGAAGGTGTTGTCGTTTGTCACGAACAGAGCGCAGGTGTTCTACAAAGCGGTCTCCAAGTCTCTGCTTGGTCTCACCGATGTAGAGGAGGCCACATAGGGAGCAGCGGATGCAATAGACCACATTGACAGATGTGCAGGTGAACCTCTGACTGATGTGGAAGGTTTGTTTGGTGTTTCTTTGGATGGAGATGAGGGGAGTGGGAGGGGTAGGGGCAGGTGTAGCACTTCCTGCAGTTGCAGGGAAAGGTGCCGGTGATGGTGGGGTTAGTGGGGTGTGTGGAGCAGACGAGGGAGTCGTGGAGTGAGCGGCACTGACAAAAGGCAGATAAGGGTGGGAAGGGAAATACTTCTTTGATTGTGGGGTTGGATTGTAGGAGGCGGAAGTGGCAGAGAATGATATGTTGGATATGGAGGTTAGTGGGGTGACATGTGAGGACAAGGGGAATTCTGTCAAGGGGTGGGGTCATAATCGAGGGGGCAGCAGGAGGAGGTGTCAGAGGGTTGGCGCCTGGCTTCCACATTGTAGAGATCAATGCGCCATACATCTATTGTGGACCCACTTATCCATGGTTTGTTGGTGAGGTTAGGGTTGGAGCAGAGGGAATGGAGGGCTGCACGTTTAGTAGGGAGGAAGTTGGAGTGAGTGAGGGGGTGGAGAGATTGAGGTGATCAATGTCACGACAGCAGTTGGAGATGAAGAGGTCGAGGGAGAGTAGGTGGTCTTGGGGTGGTGTCCAGGAGGAGGGGGTGTGTTGGAGGCTGGGGAGGTTTTGCAATGTACTGCTCTAAGAAACAATCACTGATGCACTTTACAAACTTATCTGCCATGTTACTCTTGTCCATCTGATTTGTTTAGTCAATGTGCAGATTAAAATGATCAATGACAATTGTAGCATCTTTCTTACTAATTTATAAAAGAGATCGAGAGAAAGAGAAGAGACACCTAATGATGGAATTGTTCTCCAGGAAGATTTTACAAGTGTTCTTTGTTAAAAAGGTCACAGCTAGTTTGTGTGTGTGTGTGTGTGTGTGTGTGTGTGTGTGTGTGTGTGTGTGTCTGTGTCTGTGTGTGTGCATCTGTTTTGTTTGTTTGTGTGAGTGTGCGTGTGCGAGTGTGTGCTTGAGTATATCTGTGCGTGTGTGTGTGCGCGTGAGTGTATCTGTGTGCATTTGCATGTGCACGTATCCGTGTGTGTGTGTGTGTGTGTGTGTCCGTCCGACTGAAAATTGCCTTCAGCTTTCAGTGGGTGCCCTTAAATGCCTTTATATTGCAGACTTATTCAAGTCTGGTTCCATGCCTATGTCCAATTTTAAACCTTCGTTACATTAGTGCTTTGACTAGCTCATCGAACTTAAAAATACTCAGCTATTCCTCTCACGTCCTGTGCCCCCAGAGTTTCTTGGAAATAAATCAGATTTTCTAGTTCATAGTACATTCAACTGTATAACATATTAATTGCATCAATACAATGATACTTCTCTCATTGGAGCAGCAACAGAGAATTTCAGTTTCACCATTAAAAATATGTTCCTTCAAAAACAGACCTCCTCTTTAAAAATAGACGAGCAGGTGTTGTTACATTGCTAATTAGCATGCAGGCTACATGCCTCGAAATTAGTTTTTATCAAATGTTCTGTCCAAATAATTTTAATGTGCTTGCATGTAATTCCAACTCACTTAACACAACTTACTAGACAAAGATCTTTTGGAAAACACCTGTTTGTATGTCATGTTTTTTTTTAATAATTTGTTCCAGGGATTTGAGCATTGCTGGTAAGACCGGTAATTATTGTTCATACCTATTTACAATCAGGGAGATAGATGGCAAGCTGCCTTTCTGAACTAATGCAGTCTGTAGGGTACAGGTACGCTCAGATTAATGTTTTGATCCAGTGACAGTGAAGGAACAGAGATTAACTTTCATCTAGCACGGTAAGTGACTATAAGGCAAAATGTTCAGGTACCATTGCCATGTCCCCAGCCCTTCTTCGAATGGTAGAGTTGCAATGAAGAGAAAGAAAGACAGAAGTATATAAAACGAAAACAGACTCATGCCTTTCGTGCTATTAATACACACTCTCCATTTTCTTCTCCCTCATCTGCTTCTCCAGTCTCCCCTTAACTGTACCTATATCATTCATTCAACTATATCTTGTTGCAATGAGTTCATGTTTCTTCTGAATTCCCTTTTGGATTTTTGATGACTATTATGTGTTGATGACCTCTGATCACATATTAATTAGCCTTATATTGATGATATCTCTGTACAAATTCTTTCTGTATCAACTCTACAAAAATGTTCATTATTTTAAAGACCTCCATTAGGTCACCTCTCAATCTTCTTTTGTCAAGAGAACAGAGGTCCAATCTGTCAATTCTTTTATAAGTTGTACATTCAGTATTTCTGATATTATTTTTGGATCTAATGATCTCTTGATGGCTTGATTGATACTCTCTAAATATCCCTAATCTTAAAAAGCCAAGATTGTGTTGTTTACAATATTATTAATGCCCAGATAAACTCTATCTGGGTTTCAGCTACCGGCGCATTTTCTGAATTTTTTTTCTGTTCAACTCTTCCTTTGTCCATTCTTCCATCTACACATTGATGAAATCCTCCATTCATTTTTTAACCTTATCCACCTTTTTAACGTGGATTCATTATCATCCTTCAAATCATATCCCATTGTGCTTGCAGTCCCCTTGTGTCTCTATGCAATGACCCTTTATTTCCTTCTTGCTTCCTATATGCCCTTTGATGGGGTAAACAAAATTTTGTTTTAATTTATTGAAAACGGTTTCCTCACATTTCTTTTCACAAGTTAATCTACAGCCAATGGGATGTTGCCTTTGTTCTCTTCATACTTTGTTCCTGGTTGGTGAAGGCTTTTGGTCTTACCAGCTCATCTAATCTCCAGTAATGACAAATATTTTCTCCAACGTTAAAGGCGTCTCCAAAATGCTAGATTACATCTTGGCATAAGAAACGTTGTTTGCCCCTGATAAATTCTCACCTTTCTGCTATAGCATAAGTCCTCCTGATACTAAAGTAGAACTCCCGAATCCACAAAGACTCTTGTAATCCTTCCCAAAATGTGCAGATGCAGGCTTGCCATATGAAATGTTGCTCACTCCCTATTTACCTCCAGTGGTTAGCACTGCTGCCTCACGGTACCAGGGCACTGGGTTCGATTCTACTGTTGGGTGACTGTCTGTGTGGAGTTTGCGCGTTCTCCCCGTGTCTGTGAGAGTTTCCTCTGGGTGCTCCGGTTTCCTCCCTCAGTCCAAAGATGTGCAGGTTAAGTGGGTTGGCCGTGCTAAATTGCCCATAGTGTCCAGGGATACGTGGGTTAGGTGGATTAGCTCGTGGAGTTACAGGGATAGGATGGGTCTGTGTAGGATGGTCTTCAGAGGGTCTGTGTAGACTCGATGGGCCAAATGGGCCATTTCCAGACTGTAGGGATTATTTTATTTCTTGGGCCTCCATCTTTCTAGGTGATGTTCAGTGATGGATCCTCAATATATTGCTACAGTGCATCTAGGTAGAGGAGAGGGCAACATGCATGCTCTTCAAAGGAATTCAGCCACAGAATACAATCAGATCAGTGATGATGTGATGAATACAATCAGATCAGTGATGATGTGATGTGCGGGACAGAGTGTTGGAGATGCCTGCAATAGGGTTAGGGTTCTGGGTTATGGGGATGCTACCTATGCTATAAGGTTTAAATTTCAAGATTCAGCTTTCCTTGTCCTCTCTGTCATGTAGCACTCTTAGAGAACCGAGTTGACATGTTGGGTGGTCACAGGTATTCACACCTTCTTAACAAGGAGTCTCCCCTAAAGGGCCAGGTGGCCATGCGTTACGTTTCAAGATGGAAGCCACCCATCCCCTCAATCCGATTCCTTCCGCTCTACCCTTGGAGACCTCCTGATGGTTTTTCAGTCAGCCTTGCAAATGTGTGAAAGGCAGTTTCTGTTTTCCATGCTGTCAACATTTTGTACCATGAGAAGAGCCAGAATGAGGAGGTGGTGGGGTCTATCTCTTTGGCTTTCTGCAGGTGCAGGTTGTCATCTACTGCACATGTGTGGCAATCTGAAGAAATCCAGATGAATAGCTTGTGCAGTCTTGATGGGCCAAATGGTGCACTGTGGAGTTTCTATGATTCTCGGTTAAACGCTATCTCTTTATTACATCCATCTTTCTTGTCTGTCCCTGCAGTATGTTTGCTCACTATTTGAATTTTCCTGCCATGTTCTTTGAATTCTGCATGCTCTACCCGATGTGCTCCCTCTCCTTGTAGCTTACATTGACAACGAAAATTCATCTATTTCTCCAAGATCTTAAAATTGCGCATTAGTGTTCTTCATCTTATCACTCCTCCAGAGTCTCCACTGTTGTGTAATTCAGAGAATTTAGAAGCATTGGAAATGAAGAAGAACAGAATTGTTTTGCCTTGAAACTGTTCTGCACAATGGGAACTATTTATTGAAGTAACTTAGCCATTATTCAAGCTGAACATAGACTGTTGCCCACATTGGTTGTGCCTATAGCATCAAAGCCTCGTTCTCTTACTGCAACATCATCAGGAAAATGTATGAAATGAGACAGAGAGAGATAGAGAAAGTGTGTGTGTGTGTGTGTGCACGCGAGAGAGAGAATTGGTGTATTTGTATGAGAATGTGTGGGAGAGTGTGTGTGTTTGAGACAATGTGCACATCTGTGTGTGAGACAGAGTGTGCGTGTAAGAGAGTGTATATGTGAGAGAGTGCATGTGTGTGTTTGAGACAGTGTATGTGTGTGTGCAAGAGATTGTATGTGTGTGTGTGAGAGAGTGTGTGTGTGTGCGAGAGAGTGTATGTGTGTGTGTGAGAGAGTGAGTGTGTGTGTGCAAGAGATTGTATGGGTATGTGCGAGAGAGTGTATGTGTGCGTGTGAGAGAGTGTATGTGTGTGTGTGAGACAGTAAGTGTGTGTGTGCAAGAGTGTGTGTGTGTGTGAGAGTGAGTATGTGTGCGAGAGAGTGTATGTGTGTGTGAGAGAGAGTGAATGTGTGTGTGAGAGAGTGTATGTGTGTGTGCTAGAGAGTGTATGTGTGTGTGTGAGAGAGTGAGTGCGCGTACGAGAGAGTGTATGTGTGTGTGTGAGAGAGTGAATGCGTGTGCGAGAGAGTGTATGTGTGTGTGTGAGAGTGAGTGCGTGTGCGAGAGAGTGTATGTGTGTGTGTGAGAGAGTGAGTGCGCGTGCGAGAGAGTGTATGAAAATTATGAATTTTTGTATGAATTATGAAAATGTACTGCAAAATGCAATTGTAATTAGTGAGCAGACACACAGTCCCAGTTTAAGGTGCGATATTAATAGGAATTGTAGGAATTAACAAATGTAAAAGTGAACACAGCAAACAGTTGATAGAGCAACCACGCAGGCTTCTCTACATGATCTGTAGCTCAGAACGTGTAAACAAACGTACCCTTAATATCCGAGACAAGAACAAGCAGTGCTCAATTGTGCTGCAACTTTTGGTACATAGCTGCTGGTCTTGTTCTCCCTGGTGACCCATATCATTCTTTTGTTCCTAATTACATGGTCTTCCAGGCTGGAAGTGCAATTAACAGTGAGATAGCAAAAAGCAATTAATGAAGTCTGTCCATTATAGACAGATAAATCAGAAGTTAGTGAGCCATCTTGTCAAAGTAAAAAAAAAATTCAAGTAGCTTGGCTATCCCTGTTACTTAACTTAATTTAATGGGAAACAGTTTTCGTAATGATTCTAATCACAAATAGATCCGTATGCCAGTGCACAGTTAGTGTAGTCTGCTCAGAGAATGGATTGACACACCAGAATTTACATGATGTTTTCCATATATAGATATTAACAAAACTGCACTTTCTTAAAACATTCAATATTTAACTAAAATAAATAACTGTGGATGCTGGAAATCTGAAACGCATGAAAACAGAAAGTGCTGTAGAAACTCAGCAGGTCTGGCCGCATCTGTGGAGAGAGAAAGCAGAGTTAATGTTTCGTACCCAGCGCTTCTTCAAAACTGCATTTCGTTTTTGCTGTTTTTATCCTTTCCAGGATGCTGATCCAAAGTTTTGGTGTGGCTCAGTTAGTAGCAGACTTCCATCTGAGTCAGAAAGTTGAGTTCAAACCCCCAAAGAGTTGAGCAGAAGGATCCAGACTGACATTCACAGCACCACTGAGGGAGTACTGTACCATTGGAGCTGATGTAAGATCGAAGTACCATCTGCCCTTTTCAGTGAATGAAAAAGATCCTGTGACACTGTTTCAAAGAGCAAGAGAGTTCTCCCTGGTGGCTTGACCTATTGCTCGAAAAAACAAAATGTAGGGTGCTTATCACATTGCCATTGTGGGTGCTGGCTAGGTACAAATTAATTGCTGTTTTCTGCAGTAAAACAGTAACTATAGTCCAACTGGTCTTCATTAGCTGCAAAGTGGTCATGAAAGTGCTATAGAAATGCAGATCTTTTATGAATATAAACCTGATTTTGGCACAAACTGCCCTACCTCAGTGGCCATGTAATATGTATGTGAGATATTTTAATATTGCACATCATTACTAAAAATTATGCAGATGACACATTCACACTCATACACACATATACACATGCCTTCTCTCGCATACACTCGCGCGTGCACACACTCACACTCACACTCTCATGCATACACACACACACTGTCACAAACACACACACAGACAAACACATACATTGGCTTTATCACGCACACTCTCTCTCTCACACGCACGCACACACACACTTTCTCTCTCTCTGTCATACACACATACCACTGTGACAAGAGAACATCTTTTCCTTACACATCATGTCAGTAGGATCCAGCAGGTACTGCCTGAGAGTCTGGTAGAGGCAGATTGAGTCAAGGTTTTCAAAAGAGAACCAGATAAGCATTTGATTTGAAAAGATATTGTAGGGCCACAGGGAATAGGCAGTGGCATGAGACCAGTTGTGTTGCTCATGCAGTGAGATCGTATAAGTCATGATGGGCTGAATGACCTCCTTCTGTACCTTAACCATTCCATAGTTCAATGGTCCTAAGTAGATCATTTTTGATCAATCAGCATCTGTAAAGTAAAAGCATAATTAGGTAGATTTCTCAATCGCTTAGTTTAGGTTTCAACATTTCACAGCCTGGGTGATCAAAACTGGACCTCAGTTAGGATAAGGAAACACAATTGTTCTTTTGGTTAGACAGGGATCCTATTTTCAGTTTACTTCTTTAAATTAAAAATTAACCATTAATTAGTAAGTTAGGAGAGTGCAAAATTTCAGTTCGTGTGCAATGCTGAGTCTGAACTTTTTCCTGTTTTGCGATTTTTGTGTTTTACTTTATGCCAAAGGGTAGCTTCCATAAGCAGACGCAATCTCCAGTGTACCCCAGTACATGCCTGGTATATGTTAACATGTTAACAATGAGATGTGATTCTGTGATCAGACAACTCCTACTGAACAATCTTGAATATACCAATAATTACAAGAACATTTAAAGTAGGTTTATCAGTCAGGCTTGCACTGTGGCTCATGGTATTTACCAGAAGTTACAAATATTCACATGTAAGGCACAGTTCTCTATAGGCAAGAGGAATTTGTCTAGCCATTGTGCCTTTTCAATTAAACAAAAGCCAAATTGTTGCATGTGCATTTTCCATGGCAGTGCCTCAACCAATCTGAGTCCAACTAATCAATACTCTGTTTTTTTCATGCAATATAAATTGTTGTTCCCTTTGAAATGTTGTATTTTCATGTTTGTCCTAATGAATGCAAGACAAAAAGCCTCAAAAGCCTGGATTTTGTTTGGGCGATATTCAATGCAAAATCATGCACAAAAAGCAAAATAAGGACGGGAATAGAAAAAAATGAATGAAAAGTGAGAGACAAAGGTGACAAGGAAAGACAAACAATATAGTTTACATATTTGTAAAATCTCCAAAAGTTAAATAAACTTCGTACCAGCCTTAATTGTAGCACTTTTTTCTTCTTCTTTATCCATTCACAGGATGAGGGCATCACTGGCCAGGCAGCATTTATTGCCCATCCTTAATTGCCCAGAGGGCCGTTCAGAGTCAACCACATCGCTGTGGGTCTGGAGTCACATCTAGGCCAGACCAGGCAAGGATGACAGTTTCCTTCCCTGAAGGACATTAGTGAACCAGATGGATTTTTCCCAACAATTGACAATGGATTCACGGTCATCATCAGACTCTTAATTCCAGATATTTATCGAATTCAAATTCCACCATCTGCCATGGCGGGATTTGAACCCAGGTCCCCAAAACATTACCTGAGTTTCCGGATTAATAGTCCAGCAATAATATCACTAGGCCATTGCCACCCCTCTGTGAATAGATGCTTGGTAGTAAAGAACTTAAAAGGAGATCAGACACTGAAGGTTTTTGTCTTACACTTATCAGAACTAGGGCACAAGGAGCAGAATTGAAGAAAAGAGACCCCCTTCTTTTGCAGGTTGACAAAAGGATGCTGATGGGATTTTCAATGTGACTCCATGTGGCACTTTCTTTGGCGTTGTGATGGGTCTGGCTCGAGATTCCACTCAGGGTGGGGTGGTCAAGTCCTTGAGCCCAGAGCCATGAAATGGCCTAAGTAGATTTGTCTTGAATAGTTTTTTTAAAATTTATTTTTCCTTTATTATTTTGTCATGTTATTATGCTACTCTGAATGTTTTATCTCTTTATTTTTCTAATTTATTATATTTATTATTAAATTATTCTGTACTTTTCTGCATTTTCTAATCTTTTTCCTAAGGATTTTTACTCAAGAACCTGTACCTAGGTGTCTTTGTACCTAAGATGGCACTGTAAGTGGCGAATTGTAAACATTTCACTGTACTCAAAGCAAATTTTAATCCTAAATATTTGACATTGCCAGCTTATTTACCAACATACCACTCCAAGAAGTCATTGACTTCTGCACTATGTTACCATATCATGGTAATCTACATGGTCACCTATCTCTGAATCTGTGTTCATCAAATTTTGCAACTTGGGAAGCTGAGTTCAGTTTCAATGACACCATGTATACACAATTAGATGGAATTGTCATGGGATTACTTTTGGGCCAGCCCCTCTCGCTAACATCCTTGTCGGTTAGCATGAGAAGTACATCTTTGCTGGAAAGACCACTAACCTCTTAATTCTCACATACTTCCCATATGTATTGGGAAACAATACAAGATTATTAGCTAGCTCACAGCATGAAACACTTGCACCTGCTAGAAGCTACACACATAAATACACAAGGCTGTGTTTTATTTAGGAAAGGAATTTGTTCATACATTGCACCTTTTTCAAAAAGAAGAGATCATGGAGACAGCCAAACTATATTGCATCCCAGTGACAACGCCCTGGTCAAGCTGTTTGATTTCAGAATTAAGATTGACAGTTAAGTGTTCTCGTTGCATCTCCATGGCCCAATCAATCAACACCGTATTCTCAATCTGTATAACATGGCGTTTTGTTTATCAAGTCTGATTTTTGTGACCTAATTCTGATGACTGCAAGATGAAATGCTTTAATTTCTAGTCGCCTTTTAGCAATGTCGAATTGGAATATTTAGAGAGTAGGTACAGAGAGTAATAAAACTTGTGGAGGAGCAGGATCAAAAATAAGACAGCAACATTTTGTTATCAGCATTTAACTGTGTACATCTGGTCACTAAGGTTGCTGTCCATTTTAGTCCATAATAATATAAAGTGCTGTAGCCTCCCTGAAAATAACTCCACCAAGGCCAGTATCCTGCCATTTACACATGCATAGTACAGGACACTGACCCAGCTAATGCAGATACAGCTCCTAGAGTGAACAGAACCCTTGACACTCCTGTTTATATCTGTCAGCCGTGGCTCCCTGATTGGACCACGTTAACAGCCCCAATCAAGGAACTCGTATTCAATGAGATCCACCTGGCTCACTTTGTTCTAATCACTTCACTCCCTATTATCTCTATCATAGAATTAAAACTATAAATGAAGAAAAATGACAAAGCATACCATTTTGAACTTTAGAGCTACTATCGTTCAGAAGTATGTCTGTTTATGCAGCAGCAGCTATGGTAGATACTTCACCCAATCAATCTATTCAGAGATATTATTGCACACCTCTGGCAGAGATAGATCTTGAACATAGGTCTCCTAACTTAGAGGCAGGGACACTACCATTGCTCCACAAGATCCTGCCACAGCAAATAATGGAAATACCTTTATGTAATCAATTAATATGTGAATATATCAATTTATCCAATTACCTGTGGTGGAAAAGGAGCAGATGTATTTACTGTTCAAGAATGACCCCAAAGGAATACATACAAATGTTCACAACCCTCTTTCTGAAAGATGTCAGTGAATACCTGTGACCCTTCCATCAACTGTGCAATGTTCAATGCCTTGAGATATTCACCATAGGAGAATCCAAAAATCTTTAAGACTTCTCAATAGGTTTTTGAAACAAACAAGGTATTTTTAAAAAAGGTATAATCTTGTCTTTTCATTCTTAAATGAGATGTTGATGTCACTGGAAAGGCCAATGTTTGCTGCTCATTCCTCATGAACTGATTGGCTATCTAGGCCAGTTAACAGTCAACCACATTGCTCTGGGCCTGCAGTCCTGACCTGGTAAAGACAGCAGATTTCCTTTCCCCAAACTGTATTTCTGAGCCAGAAGGATGCTTACACAGTTACAATTAGACTATCTTTTAATTCTAGGCTTTGTGTTGAATTCAAATGTTGCCATCTGCCAGAGTGGGATTCAAACCCATATCCCCTGAACAACAGCCTAGGTCTCTAGATTACTAGGCCAGTAACATTACCACTACATTATCATCTCCCTTATGTTTCCCCCCTAATTTGCTTCCTGTAAAGGCAAAGAATCCGATGTCCCTCGAACAGACAATAGCCGAAAGCAAGTAGTCATAACAAGAAATCAAATGTATTCATCTCATAAGCGCCAAAATAATGCTCCAAAAGCGACTGCACACAAGTTGTCAATGAAATAAGTTTATCAACATGCTTTCCGTCTCTACCTCATAATTCAATATTTGACTGTGTGACATTTTATTCATTTATAAAATACTTTTGTTGCATCCTTCTAAATCCTTTCACCTATGTCCACCCTGTTGTAAATGTTGAGCTGGTGATTTAATTAACCTATTCCTGGCTTTACGTTCTGGTTTAGGCCCCAAAACCCACAGAACTTAGTTCTGGTTCTGAAATATGATCTGATTTTTACATTTACTTCTCAAAACATAACACCTACGTAAGTGTGCATTTGTTTTGAGGTATTCTGTTTCTTTATACTCGGCTTACTCTGAAAAATTAAGCATGTATGATGGTTCAATAACAAAACTAAATCATATTCCATGTGGAAAACATTAAATTCTGTTTTGAACAAAATGTTTCAAGTAGTGCTGTGCCAAAAGTTGCAACATGATTCCTCGTGCATCAATTGGTCAGACTTATGTGTTAACTAAATGTTGTATCAATGCTTCTTCTTTAATTCTGTCATAATGCTCCTCTCCCTTCCCAATTTCCTTTCTAAAGAAAATACAGATCACAAGTATCTCCAAGTTAACTTCTGAAACATAGCTGAGGAACGGAGATGCATTACTAGTAGCCTTAGTGAATCTTGAGGTCTTTTTTTGGCGTTGGATTGTAAATTTGCATAAAGCTGTCAAATTATCTCAGAATCTGTCAGAATGGCAAGTGTAGTAAAGGGCTAAGGCCCATCTGTGCAGATGGCATATTTTTCTGCTGAATGAATTGAGGCAATTTTTAAACTAGCATAGGGCAAAGATTTATTTTCAATCCAACTAAGGTTGCCCTAGGCTCCCAAAAAAAATGAACAAGGTTATTCATCTTCATGGGCTACAAGACTGCCTTCAAAAATAAAGAAGTACGATTCCATATAAGCCCCTGAGAGTTTGAGCAGCTGTTCTTGGCCCACTGGAGCCATATTGTGGTGTTAAATGCGAGAACATCAAGTACCTTTCCACTTAGGCTTGCATGCCTGCCTTTCTCTCAAGGCATGAGTCATTTCCATGTCTTTTTCAAAAACAGCATGTGGCCGTACAATGCTCCCTCTACTGACTCAATGCAAGAAACTAAAGCTATCCTTATTTATACTAGTTTGAAGCTGCTTTCTCTAGTGTTCCGAAAGGACTTACAAATCAAATTTTATTTGTGTGTATATCTGTAAATCTTCCTCCCACAGATATTGTGTGCATGTGTTGTCTGTTTGGCAGAATGTTTTTTTGTTTGCATGGCTACTTTCTATATTGTGTATTATGTTCAGAATTGGATATTGACTAACATAAAAGGGAATGAAATCCTTTCGCTTGATCACTGTCTGTCTTTATTAAAGATTCTGAATTATTAACTACCGAAGACCTGCTGCATAACCTGCTGCATATCCACTGAATTGGATGGTCAATATGACTGCCTTCTCGCATTTATTACAATGTAAGGTGTGTGACCTAGCTGTGTTTTTTAATATCATCAATTTTGGATTTTTGCATTAGTGGTATATGGGTTTTCTGCGTGTATGAAGTGGTGTAATGGTTAACTTGTAGGCATTTCAGTAGCCATGGTGATTTCTTTATTAAAATCAAGCAAGATATAGTTCAGGAGGGCTAATGCGAATTTTATTTTATCTTGGGAGGCTTTTACAATCGACCAAAGTAAACAGTTCTGTATTAGGTTTTCCGTTTAGAAGGTTAGGAATTGAATATTTTTCCTTCTGATTAAGGGGGGAAGCCCGTCACTTAGAAAAAAAAAGCATTTTAGTTTCAGTTTGGGGCAGTTTTCAGAAATTTTGGTTGAAGGTGAACATGTAAAGCAATTGGTCCTGAGAAAATGAGGTATTTCAGGGCTGTTAAGAAATTGGTCAGCTCAACTCAAGGAGTTTAATTCAAAAATTCCAGACTAGGAAGGTTTGGCTAAAACTCTGAGGTGTTATTTGAAGCTGAGAAAGATTCAACTCGTGGTGTGACAAAGCAAGAAAGAGGTATCAGATTCTCACAGCTGGTGAATTGAAGCCTTAGCTAAGTCATCTTTGTGTGTGATTGAGAAGGGAAACTTTCCGTGGTATTTAACGACTGTAATAGAATTCTGGTAGGAATAATGGAATTATATTTTCGCTGTCTGTTTCAACATCCTTAAATATGTATTAGCTTGGTTTGTTGAATTGTATCTTAATTTCTTTTTCACAATAAACTTCTGTTTTATTAATAAACTCAAATGTGTATCATTGCATGTTTAGATTTCGGTAAGAAATCAAAACCAAACAAATGAGATCTATTAAGCCAGATTTCAATCTGGGATCTGACTTGTTGAGTAATAACATCAGCTGGGATCATAACATTTGTCCATATTCAGTTAATTAGTGTTGTTTGTGGTATTGAACAAACAAAACGAAGCAATCATATTCAAGGCGCAGAACTAGATTAACTCTTAAAGCTTGGCTAACGGTAGACATTGGAACACTCAGTTGGATATGGCAGCCTTAATGAAAGTGGAAATGGGATATCTTGATCATATTTCCCACATCACAGCTCATCTGGCTTGGGCAACATGACCAAGGTATTTGGGCTCTACTTCCATAATAATGCCAGTCTCCATCCCTAACTCACACTACAATGAAACATTCAGCTACACTTTCATCAGTGTCAGCTTGGTTCAATAGTAGATCATACTTTCCCCGAGTCAGAACAGAATGGATGGAGCCCCACTGCAGGACTAAATGTATTTTGACCTCTCAGTGCAATTTTGCTGTACTGTGTCATCTTTCAGATAAGGCTTTTATTCCAACAGAAGGATGTGAAATTTCGCATTGCATCATTTCCAATGAAGATGTGGGAGTTCATCTAATTTGCTGAGCCAATATTGGCAACAGAGAATAAGTGGCCATTTAATTTATATTGCTAATTATGCTTCTTGTTGGAAAATTAGCTGCTATACAACTGCTTAGAAAACAACAATGCCTGCCAAAAGCAATTAAATGGCTGCAATATGTACATAAGTACATCCTGAGGATATGACAAGCTTCTGTACAAATAAATTCAATTTTCATGCCCTAAAGACTTGACGTAGTTACACTTTACCCAAACACATTTAGATTTCTATCACCTACACACTCTCCAATTTACCCAGCATCCTTATTCTTGTTGTGGTCCAGTGCTCCGCAGGCTTTTAAAAGAAATTTGTAGTTTTAATTTTGGATGGTTTGAAGAAGTATTGGCTGAATTTGAAAGTGTAAAACAGTCAGCCCTGAGAAAAGAAAGTTGTTTCAGGCTGTTGGGTCACCTCAATGTGAGGAATTTAGTTTCGAAATTCCAGACTACAAATGTTTGGTGAAAACTCAAGGGATTTTAAGCTGAGAAAGTTTAAGCTCAGTTACATGCCAAATCAATCAAAATCCTGGTTTATGAATTCACAACCTTCTTCCATTCCGTCTCTGTAAACTCCTGTAACCAGTTATTTTCTTGGATTGGATAATTTTTAATACGTCCTGGGTGTATGAACGGCATCAGCCCATCAGGTGGGTGTTTATTGCCTATCTCTAATTTCACTTGGGAAGATGTGGAAAACTCTCTTCTTAAATTTGGGTGTTCTGTGAAAATTGTTTCTGAAGAAGGGTCCAGACCTGAAACGTCAGCTTTCCTGCTCCTCTGATGCTGCCTGGCCTACTGTGTTCATCCAGCTCTGCACTTCATTATCTGTGAAAATTGTAGTTGTTTTGTATCAGGTTTGAAACAAGCCAGTGGCTAGTTGGGCCATTTAAGTGGACAGTTAAGAGTCAAACAGATTACTTGGAGGCTGGATTCTCAGATAGACCAGACATAGTAAGGGGAGTAGGCTCCTTTCCCCAAAGCAATGTTATTGTACCAGATTCATTTTTATGACAGTCAAAGTCCAGCTGTCCATGGTCACTGTTAATGATAGTTTTATTTATTCCGGATTTGTTAATTAACCAAATATAAATTCTCCCAGCCACCATGGTGGGATTTGAACTTGTATTTCCAGGTCATTATTCCAGCCCTCTGGACTACTAGAATAGAACCACAACGCTACTGTACTCTATAATCCTGCACCCAATATAATTATATCTGAAAACAGATAATTTTTAAAAAATTGTTAGACAATGTATCAGTCTATGTCTTGATTAAGAATAAATTAAGTCTTTATTTATGACAGATTTCAAGTCAAGAAACAGTAATATAACCATAGCAACAAGAACATAGGGTACTTTGGGACAACATCACTAATCACAATGTAGTGACAATCTCAAACCTGGGAATTCTGCCAAATCTAGGTTTTTTTTCTCATTTCTGTTTTCTTCTTGTTTGTCTTCTTTCTGTGGAGGATTCATCTAAAACGCAGACCAATTGTAGAACCTCACCTTGGCTCACTGTTAAGCGACAACTGAGGGGTACAGCTCACTTTTATGTCCCAACCTTTACAATGCATTTAATTACATTTATCAATCAACACCTTGCAATTTACACCAGCAAATAGCAACTATCTTTGACAAAACACATTCTTTCCACCGATGATATCTATCAATTCTTTGGAATCAGTCTATTCACACAGGCTCCTTCAATACATCAAATTTCAGCATTTAATATAACTGTATTTCTGCATAATTTTCCCTCTCGACAGAATTCACTCCCTTAGCCACTTTCATACTTGATGTCTACCAAATGATGTCAAAAAATTACAGTTTATCATCATAGAATCCCTACAGTGTGGAAACAGGCCATTCAGCCCAACAAGTCCACACCAAACCTCACAGCATCCCACCCAGACCCATCCCCCTATAAACCACCTAATCTACGCATTCCTGAACACTACAGGCAAGTTAGCATGGCCAATCCTCCCAGCCTGCACATCTTTGGACTGTCGGAGGAAACTGGAGCACCTGGAAGAAACCCACACAGATACAGGGAGAATGTGCAAAACTCCACATGGACAGTCGCCCGAGGGTGGAATCGAACCCGGGTCCCTGGCACTGTAAGGCAGCAGTGCTAACCACTGAACCACTGTGCTGCCTGTTTAAGATTACATTATCATATTTCTCTGGTGCACTGTGTTTTGGACCTTAGAAGTATGCAGAGATGACACACTCCAGCTACTATGCGCGTAATAGAAGTCGTATTAAATGTTTTAAAGTCTCTCATGTCCATAGCTGCTTGCTTCATGTAGTTTCTTTGTCTACACAGCCACACTTAGCCTTAATTAATTATACACGGTGAGCAGTCAGCAGTCAACAATTAAATGTTACAAGGTGCAAAGTAAATTTTTACTTTATTTCTTCAGACTAGCATTGATTACCCATCCCTAACTTCCCAGAGGGCAGTTAAATGTCAACCATACTGCTGTGGGTCTGGAGTCACATGTAGGTCAGACCAGGTAAGGACAGCAGTTTCCTTTCCTCAAGGGCTTTCCCAACAATGAGCATCATCAGATTCCTAGTTCCAGATATTTATTGACTTCAAATTCCACTGTCTGCCATTGGATTTGAACCTAGTTCCTCAGTTCATTACCGGAGTCATTGGATTAATAGTCCCACTAGGGCCATTGCCTCCCCAATATTTCCCTTGTCTGTAATGCCCTGAGTGAACTTGTGCTAGTTGGTTCTGAGGAAGGGTCACCGGACCTGTAACGTTAACAATGATTTTCTCTTCGCAGATGCTACCAGACCTGCTGAACTTTTCCAGCAACTTCTGTTTTTGTTCCTTGTGCCAGTTGGAGTCCAGCCTCTTGAATGTTGTTGTGGCTACACCCATTTGGGTGAGTATCGAGTATTCTGTCAGACCTCTGGCTTGAGCCTTGTAGACATGACAGAGCCTGGTTAATCTCCTGATCTCTCAGGCTGCCTGCTCTCAGTCTTGTTCAGGTTATTGATATGGCTGGTTCAAGCTTCTGATCAATGGCAATTACCAATTCTGGTAGACCATCAAATTTATTCTGGGATGGTGAACCATTACCCAGATTATCTTTGTCAATTCAAAAATAATTTTTGATTTATGCATGGCAATGTCTTTGAAGAAAATATTTTGTTTTCCTGATAGACTATCTTCCAGATAGCACTATCATTGAGATTGTCTTTTTCATGTTGCCTTGTCACAGAAATTAACCTGGATATGTTAACTAGTTCGTTACCAATACCATACAAAGACATTTTAACTAATTTCTCGTCAGATGTAGCTGAAAGTTTTAGTTTAAACAGTCATGGCTATTAATTATTGTAGAAGATTCTGAGCTACCTACAAAATTTATCTGCGCTCTCATATCTTTCAGGATCGATTTTGGAGATGTAATTAATCAGATGCCCATTAACCCTCATGTAGCATTACATGCCATTCCTCATCACACAACGATTTCAGTGAAATAAAATATCCCATTCAAATTAAATTGTTTAGTTCAAATGACATGCATTACAATCTGCTGTGACACCTGTTGATAATGTTATTAAAATCTTTGCCAAGAGAGAACATAATTTTCACACAATCATCTGTAGGCTATACCATTGTTTTGAGAAATTAATAACTGTGGATTTAGCTGATAAGATGTTTGGGGCACGATTTTGCAATTTGATATCTGAAATTCTCATGGTGATATTCCCTCAAACCACATTGTTCATGGTGCAACACACTCCAGTTATCTTTAATTCAAAAAGGTGAAGAACTCTTGTGACGCGTTTCCAATGTGATACCTGAATAGAGTGCATGAAGAACTTTTCACCAGAATAATTTTACAAGCAGCCGTGCAGCACTGTGTCTTGAGGAGAATATCACCGGCTGTGAACTAATTACATTCTCATTTCCTTGCTGCAAGGAGCTACAATTTTAAGATTGTGAACTGCATCTCGTCAGGAAGAAAGTTCTTGCTTCTGTCGCCCAAGCTGTGAGACCTGCTGTCAGCTGATTGAGAAACAGAGACATTCTGATGATTAATTTGCCCATACATTATGAACACCTTCCAGACTGCACCCCTTGTCACTTAAACTTAATATAATTTGTCACTCAATTAACTTTTTGAAATTCCTTACAATCAAGGCAATCTCAAACTGAAGATGCTAGAATATGGACCAGTTTCCTACTCCTTAAAACCAGCATTGGCTACCGGAAATTACATTGGAAATCATCAATGATGATTCAAGGCAGTTTGTACGGGACTTGAAGCCAAATGCAAAGCAATGAAATACACATATCTTCTGGATTATTTTTTGCACTTTCTCCTTTTTCAACATGAAGGACATTGCTTTCAAGGAATGGGGCACCTGGTACCAATCCCATTAAGACTGGTCCTTGCTCTAGTGGTAGCATGACCACATTACAGTTAGCAGGTCATACAAATTCAAGTCCTGATCTTCTGATACTTTGACACAAAATCTGGGCTGAGGTATCATCACGACACTGAGAGTGTGCTGGACATTTGGAAGTCCTGTCTTTGGAATTAGACTTGGATATGACGCCCTAATTATGCCTTCAGATAATAGATCCTGTGGCACCGTTTCAGGCAAAAGCAAGGGAGGTAACTCTAGGTTGGCTGCCTTTCTATTCTATGTTATTACAGTGACTGTGCTTCAAAACAATTACAGCAGTCAACTCAAATCAGGCAGAACCAAATTTATTGTCCAAGTATGGTTCAGAAAGATCGGACTTCATAGAAACCCTACAGTGTGGAAGAAGACCACTCAGCCCATCAAGGTTTTAAAGGGATACAGGCCAAGTGGGACCAGATTAATTTAGGATATCTGGTTAGCATGGACAAGTTGTACAAAACAGTCTGTTTCCATGTTGTACAACTCTATGACTTTAAGCCCACACCAGCCCTCCGAAGAGTATCACATGCAGACCCACAACCCTGACATCTCCCATGGCTAATCCACCTAGCCTGCAATATCCATGGGCACTGCCGCATGGCCATTCCCCCAACCTGCTCACATTTGGACTGTGGGAGGCAACCCACGCAGACACAGGGAGAATTTATAAACTCCATAGAGACAGTTGCCTGAGGGTGGAATCGAACCAAGGGTCCCTGGCGCTGTGAGGCAGTAGCAGTAACCACTGAGCCACAATGCCACCTGTGATTTATAATCAATCACTGTAGCCCCACCCCCAAACAGCCTACCCATACAGCTTGAAGGGTATGTCCAAGATCATCAGGGTTACTGCATACACTTCAAAACACCACATAGAAAGAATTGATTCATCCTGGAAATGGTGCATTACAGATTCACTAGAATATTACCAAAGGTCTAAGGTTTAGATTATGAGGAGAGACAACTTAAACTAGATATGTATCCTTTGGAAGATAGAAGGTTAAGAAGTGACTTTTAAAATATTCTTGCTTGGGATGTGAACATCACTGACAAGAGCAGCGTATTGCCCATCCCTAATTCACCTATCAAATAAAGTGGTGAGCCATCCGTTCATTGACAGAGGCTTTTAAGATTTTGAAAGATACTGAAAGAATATATGGAGAGAAACATTTTCTACTGATGGGAGCAGAGTCCGGATCAAGGAGAATTTTAAAATCAGAACCCCGGGCCATTCAGAAGATAACTTTATGAAGCAATTCTTCTCACAACTGTGGCAGAAGTTGGCACTCATTCCAACAAATAGAAGTAATGCTGGCTTAATGAATAATAATAAATCTGAAAGTGAGATATTTTTGCTTCATAAGTGTATAAATGCCCAGGGAATAGGGTGATAGTGCATAGCTGGAGATAAAGGTACTCGTTAACTAGAATTGCAGCGGACGATAAAAAAGGTTAGAAGTGATGAAGGCCTACATCTGTTTTTATGTTTTGAAGGATGGGGCATTTCTGATCAACCCTGTCCAACTTACCTCCTGAAAAATATAAAAAAGTAACTGGCCTGAGAAGGATTAATAGTGTGAACACTGCTTGTACCTCGTGGAGAACAAAATGCTTTTGTACCTTTTAATCTCCTACCTGATTAGGGCCTGGTGGCTTGTCTCATAGCAACTGGACAACTCCTCCGGGAAAGTGCTTTAACTAGCCCGCTGTGCGTGGAATGACGATCCCAAATTTAAATAGCATGTATCTGAATTTGGGATAGAATCACTGGCTAACCAGAACACGTAGGCTAATCCGCCCTGTCTGAAATTTTGGGCTAATCTATAATGCCATCTTATGTGTCAAAAGAAACCTTGCATGCGAAATGATAGAATAAGAGAAGGGAAGAATCAATAATTTGGTTTAATTTGTGGTGATGATTCATTGTCAAATACAGAGTGCAGTTCCACTTTATAGGATGCAGAATTTCAGAATATTTTCACTTTAGTAAAAACACAATTTACAGAAATATTGAAATTGCTTTTTTTACTCAACTAAATTTTGGGTTTTCAGCACAACACATCAAAGAATAATTGCTGGATCTTTGAGGGGAAGCTGGTGGAAGGGAAGGGAAAGCGATTTCAGTGAAATTGAACCTCTCAATCCATATCCACTTTTAGAAGTATTTAATCATACCCTTTGGCAGTTTCCAGCTTGTTTTAGGATGTGGGGAGCTCCCAGTGGCAAACTTTATTTGCATGGATTCACCACAAACAGTTGAAACTCATAGGATCTGAAATTTTGATAGTTATCAAAAGAAAAACTGCTTTCATTGGTGGACAGCGGGGTAATAGAATCCATGCAGTTTGGAAGCAGGCCTTTTGGCCCATCGAGTCAACACTAACCCTCCAAAGAGCATCCAACCTAGATCCACCCTATGCCAAAAACCTTGTATTTCACATGGCTAATCCATCTAGCCTACACATCCCTGGACGCTATAGACAATTCAGCATGGCTAAACCATCTAACCTGCACATCATTGGACTGTGGGAAGAAACCAGAGCAAACCCGCACAGATATAGGGAGAATGTGCAAATTCCATACAGATAATAGCTTGGGTGGAATTGAACCCAGGTGCCTGGCGCTGTGAGGTAGCTGTGCTAACCACCGAGCCACTACACCACCCAAACAATTTAATGATAATGTAGAAAGCTGGAAGGATGAAGAGAAGTCTGACCATCTTGGAACCTTTAGGATGAACCTCAGGGTGTTTAGCTTCTGGAGATTCCTAGGATTTATTCTCCTGGTGTGCAGAATCAGCTGTAAACAGCATAATGAAAAAAAAATCTTGTAGAATCAAACATACCCTATTATATATGTCCTTATCCCCAACCTGTAACAAATTAGCCTGTTGTCAGTTTTACAGTATCATTGGCTGGTTTAGATTTTTCGCACATTTGACAAACTGTAACAGGCCATTTGACCCAAATTCTCTACATTTTTGCCCCAATAGCCTTTCCTGCATTACAACAGTGAATACGATGAAAAAAAGTGCTAATTGGCTGTAAAGTGCTCTGCAACTTCTAGTGGTCCATAAAAAGTGCTCTGTAGTGGCAAGTCTTTCTTGTTTGTCTCTCCACATGACATTTGGAAATGGCTGAAGGCACTGGATGCTGCAAAGGCCCTGACAACATTCTGGCAATACTACTGAAGACTTGTGTTTCAGAACTTGCTGCTCCGTTAGCCAAGCTGTTCCAGCACAATTATAACACTGGCACTTACCTGATAATGTGGAAAATTGCCCAGGTATGTCCTGTACACAAAAAGCAGGACAAATCCAAACCAGCTAATTACCGTTCCATCGGTCAACTCTCGAAAAGTGATGGAGATGTCATTAACATTATTATCTAGCAGTACTTGCTTAACTATAAGCTGTTCACTGATAACAAGCATGGGGCTGGATGCACACAGGAGGTCAAGCAGCATCATAGGAGCAGGAAAACTTGACGTTTCGGGCCTAGACCCTTCATCAGAAGGGTCTCACCATCTGGACTTGGAAATATTCCTTCAGTCAAAATCCTGAATTCCATCCCTAAGGCTGTTGCGGGTCCACCTAAAGCAAATGGACTGCAACATTTCAACGAGACATCTCACCACCACCTTCTTAAAGGTTTCAAGAAATAGATGATAAATACTGGCTCAGCTAATGATGCCCACAGGCCACAAAATGAATAAAAATGTACCCTTGTTGGTCTAATCCTATCACCAGAACCTATGATTCCTGTCCCCTCATGAGCTTATCTAGATTCAATTTTATGCTATTCACCCTAGCAACTCCCAACCACACTCTGCATAAAGAACTTCCTTTTGAATTTGATTTACTGATGACCATCTTGTATATTTGGACACTGGTATTGGACAATTTGAAACACTTTCTCTACATCTCTGTTATTAAATCCCTTTATAACTTTGAAGATCAAAATGAAGAGTCAAAGTGACACTCTGGTACACAGAGAGATGAATCAACCGGTTGAGTCTATTCTGGTTCTCTACACAGCAAACCAGTCAGTCCCATTCCCTGTCCTATCCCTGTATTCTGCAAATCCTTTTGAAATCATCATCATGTCCTTTTCCTTTGCCCTTATGGACAGGGAATTCCAGGTTATTATCACACACTGTACAAAAAAAAACATTCTTGTTCACACCTGCTCCTGCATCTCTTCTCTAAAGCTTTTAAGTCTCTGCTCCATAGCCCTTGTATATCAGCTCATCAGAACAATTTTATTTTTTCTAGGAACAAAAACAGAAGTTGCTGGAAAAGCTCAGTGGTTTTGGCAGCATCTGTGAAGAAAAAAATCAGAGTTCACATTTCGGGTCCGGGGACCCTTCCTCAGAACACCGAACTGAAAACGTTAACTCTGATTTTTTCTTCACAGATGCTGCCAGACCTGCTGAGCTTTTCCAGCAATTTCAGTTTTTGTTCCTGATTTACAGCATCCGCAGTTCTTTCGGTTTTTACGTTGTCTGCTTTACCTAAACCTGAACCACCTCTGTCAAATTGCCCCTCAATCTTTTCTGCTCCAATAGAAACATCCTCACTTTCTTTAACATAACCACAAAAGGTAAAATTCCTCAATCCAGAACCATCCTGGAAAATCCCCCCTCAACCATCCCTTATCTTTCTGAAGGGAACACTGAGGATGTCATCAATAAGTGACTGCCAAATAACTGCGGTTGTGGATAGTTATCAGACTTCTTCATTACTATCCCTGTACCTTTGGCCTCCTGTCAATTTGAGACAATTCAAATCTGCTCCCTGAGGTTAAAGGTCAGTAGGCCAGCCTCATTGGCTCAACAATTTACCTACTGTCTTCAACTATTATATCTTTGGCATCATAAATACTGCGATGGATGAAAGACTAAGTTAGGCTCTGTCTTATAATGCTAGCTCCCTGCCTTTTGTTCATTCCAATGCTACGATTTGACAGGTCTGGCTATGTGCTGGTCTTGCTTTCTTTGAACATACTGAATTGTGCACAGTTATGGGCACCACATTTTGGGAAGAGTGTGTGCACTTGGAGAGAGAGTGCAGAAGTGATTTATAAAGAATGGTGCGAGGAATGACAAGCTTCAATGATGAGGATAGATTGAAGAAGTTGGGACTGTTGTCCTTGGAAAGAAGAAGGCCAAAAGGAGGTTTGATAGAAATCTTCAAACTCATGGGCGGTCTGGACAGAGTAAATAAGAAGAAGTTGTTCCCGCTGTTAAAAAATAAAGGACGAGAGTGCATAAGTTTATAGTGATGTGCAAACAAAGCAAGATTGAGGTGAGGAAAAAGACTTTTCACACAGTGAGTCATTAGAATATGGAAAGCACTGTCAGGAAATGTGGTGGAGGCAGGTTCACTTGATTATTTGGATAGAAATCATAGAATCCCTATAGTATGGAAACAGGCCATTCAGCCCAACAAGCCCACACTGCCCCTTTGAAGAGCACCCCACACAGACCCATTCCCTACATCTAACCCAAACATCCCTGGGCACTATAGCATGGCCAATCCACCTATGCTGCACATCTTTGGACTGTGGGAGGAAACCCACACAGACAAGGGGAGAATATGCAAACTCCACACAGACAGCTGCCCAAGGGTGGAATCGAACCCTGATCCCTAACACTGTGAGGCAGCAGTGCTAACCACTGAGCCACCATGCTGTCCAATTATGGCGTGCAGGGATATGGAGAAAAGGCAGGAGATTGGCACTAGGGGATAGAACTGGTGTAGGTATGATGGGCCAAAAGGCTTCTTTCTGCACTGTCAGACTTTCATGATTCTGCAATCGACATTTTCCCACTCACATCTTCCTTCAACCAGAACTGCTGCAAATTTTGGTGACTGCAGTAGATTTCTACTACCGGAGAGAAGTTGAGCATCCTTAATGCAGAAAACTGCAATTTTCCTGCTAATTGATCTCAAATAATTGATCTTTTCTTGTGCAATGAACTGAAACAGATCAGATTTAGGGCAGTGAAATTCATTAAGTGCTTTTCTCTGCATTTAGTAAAACCTTCCTTTGAAGCAGAATGATCAACATGATAAAAGGGTCCACTTTGCTTCAGCTTATGTTATTGCAACACCTTGCTATTTAGCATATCTGATTTACTCAAATGAAATTATTTGTTGAAAAATAATGACTATTTGTTTCATTTTATTTCTGCTTCATATGTATTACCTGACTGTTGACATGAATCACTGTAACACAGAGGACATCACTCTGTACAATGCGTAAGGGGATTGAGGATCCCATGGTAAAGGGATTTGACACTTCATGGCCACTAGTGGCAGTATACAACTGGAAGGGAGTGCCAATCGATATACCACCCTATTCTGCTTGCAGGTCATTGGTCAACCACTTTGACGAAAACTACAGGCTACGTATGAGCAAGTTGGGCAGTTTTGTGATACATGGTACCATTGCTACCATATGCTAGAAACCTGCCTCTTCAGCTCAGGAAGTAAGATGGAAAAAAATGAGAGGAAATTAAAAAGTGCGCTTAGGAGAAATGGACATGCTGATAAGGTCGGATGAATAATATTGGGAGGACATTCACGTGGCACATTAACACTGGCATAGATCAGATTAACCAAATGTTCCTGTGGTATACATTCTGTGTGATATCTTATTTCTTCTTAGGTGCCAACTATGTGGAAGTTTACACCTCTTTAACTTTGCACAGTCTAATATGGTGCGAGTTTGACTCCAATGGGATGTGTTTCCTAATACGGCAATGTTTATTTATCTCCTGTCACATAAGAAACTGGGTGTGGCTGTCATGGTATTGAAGGATCCAGCAGACATTTATTAATAATAATTTTAATGAACAAACATTACATTTCTCAGACACAATTGTCTAAAATGACATTAAACAGCAGTAAAATCATCTTTGGTACGATTGGACATGAGGCATTTATATCTTCAGGTCATACACAATGATACAACGATGGTATCATAAGCACGGCTTTGCACAGGTATCTATCTTTAAGTAATGTATCAAAGGTATGGTCCTTTCATTTGCCGAAGAGATCCTTTCTAAAGGATCCTCCTCTGGCAGCTATTTGGAAAAGTCACGTTTATTCCCCTTTTGCGGTGGCATCTTCCAACAGACTGGCCAATAGAATCTTGGAGTTTCTGTCTGTATAACATGAGCTTGTCTCTGTTAATCTTGAGGTCAATTTTTACCTTATGCTGATCCTTGAAAAACTTCCAGACATTTTCTCTATTTCTCTGAACATTCACAGAAAGACCTGATGTTTTAATTTTGTGAAAGCCTCCTTGCTGATGGCAAGCAAGGTGTTTAGAGCTCATTTTCACCTGGGTTTGATTCCAGCCTTGGATGACTATATGTGTGAGGTTTGCACATTCTCTCTGTGTCTGCGTGGGTTTCCTCTGGGTGCTCTGGTTTCTTCCCACAGTCCAATGATGCTCGGGTTAGGTGAACTAGCCATGCTAAATTTCCCATAGTGTTGAGGGATGTGCAGGGTAGTTGGATTAGCCATGGGGAATGCAGTGCTACAGGAATGCGGTGGGTCTGGGCGGCTGCCTTTCGGAGGGTTGGCGTGGACTTGTTGGGCCAAAAGGCCTGCTTCCACACTTCGGGGATTCTATGCAAGGAGAATTTTCTAAGTGACCCATTTGTAAACTATGCTTTATTCATTTAGATAGGGGAATAATCCATTTTTTTAGGTTAAAAAAAGATTCGAAACTTATTAATTTATCAGGACCTACTTGGTATATCTTACCGACTCGGACAGGGGCCAAGCTCTCTGTTCTCTTCCCATCCCCCAAGGAGTTTACATCAAATGCTGTTTCCTGGAGACAAATCGCATTGTTCAGTTAAACTATGTTCACTTAGTTGTGAAATAGTTGATCACTCAAATTTATTCGCGGCTGACTTCTGAAGTGAGTTCCGTTCAGTAACCATGCTAGGCAATTTTCCATCACTTGCGACAAATTGAAGGGCATGCTTTTCTATTTGTGCCCTCTGACTACTTTTCTGCGTCAAGTTTCCTAGCAGGTTATTTGAAAGTAAAGAATAATCACTGCACAGGTTAACCAGAATTTTTGGACTTTGGCCTGGCTTAATGTTTACTTGAAAATGTTTGTAACATCTCTCTACAGGATGTTGAAATCAGAAGAAGGATGGAGATGGCCAGATGTAGTTCTCTGAAGATGAAGGATGTGCGAAAGACCAGAAAACAAGTTATAAGATGCTACATTCTATTCAATTTCCTGTCTCCTCAGAAACCTGGCCAATAAATATAGATCCTGGAGGTAACTAGAAAGCTTTGAAATGTGAATGCCAAGACATTTGCTGAAAGAGTTACACACAAACCGTAAGTTAATAGAAAGGATGCTTGAAATTGCAACAGTTAAAAACTAACACCTAGAAAAGAAAAGTCAGAATTTCAGCCATTTGATCAGCGTTAAAAACATACAGACCGATTCCAGAGGGTACAGTGGAGGTAACAGAAATTAGATATAGTTGGATGGCTAGTGTCACAGTGTGGTTGCACATGAGCTGTAGTAGACATCTAAGGGTGGCATAAGACAAACTAGCATGGCATTCCCTGGCAGAAGATCTCCTGGTAGGAGTAACTACCAAAAGGAGAGGACAGGACAAGATTTCGTTACAATGAAAGAAATCAAAAGTGCCACATTCAGTGCCATTATAAGATGTAATTTTCACTGCCTTTGGCTGGATTAACAGGATCAAAAATAAAAATTTAATTGGGTCAGTGGCTCTAACATCCTATTAAGATACATAATGAGACACATTCCATTATCATGGGTGCATTCATTATCAGTTGTTACTAAACTCATTTCAATGTGCAAATCATTGAGCTATTCCACAAACAGAACCTCGCTTGCAACTAGTGGTCAGAATTGTTTGTACCTACTGACCAATTTAAGTGGGCAATGAAACCAAAGAATAATGATAAAATAATTTGGGTTGCCAAAAGCACTCCCTCCCCCTTATATCCTCCCATGCCAGCAGTGACCGTGGTTAGTTTTGAGGCCTCTTTGGTGTTAAGCAGCTCAGTGAAGGTAATTGAGGAACTGGTTACATCTACACTGAACCTGTCACCAGTCTGTACCCATGGATACAAAAGCCAAAATCAACCTGCTAAGATTGAAACAGGGACTGAGAGCACTTTCTTTTAATCCCATTAGTAATGCATTCTGCATGACCAGCGAATGACAAGACCATAGGACCATAAGACAAAGGAGTGGAAGTAAGGCCATTCGGCCCATCGAGTCCACTCCGCCATTTAATCATGGCTGATGGGCATTTCAACTCCACTTCCCCGCACTGCCCGTAGCCCTTGAGTCCTTGCGAGATCAAGAATTTATCAATCTCTGCCTTGAAGACAGTTAATGTCCCGGCCTCCACTGCGCTCCGTGGCAATGAATTCCACAGGCCCACCACTCTCTGGCTGAAGAAATGTCTCCTCATTTCCGTTCTAAATTGACCCCCTCTAATTCTAAGGCTGCGCCCACGGGTCCAAGTCTCCCCACCTAACGGAAACAACTTCTCAGCGTCCACCCTTTCTAAGCCATGCATTATCTTGTAAGTTTCTATTAGATCTCCCCTCAACCTTCTAAACTATAATGAATACAATCCCAGGATCCTCAGCCGTTCACCGTATGTTAGGCCTACCATTCCAGGGATCATCCGTGTGAATCTCCTCTGGACACGCTCCAGTGCCAGTATGTCCTTCCTGAGGTGTGGGGCCCAAAATTGGACACAGTATTCTAAATGGGGCCTAACTATAGCTTTATAAAGTCTCAGAAGCACATCACTGCTTTTATATTCCAACCCTCTTGAGATAAATGACAACATTACATTCGCTTTCTTAATCATGGACGGATATTTATATTTCGAATGGAAGATGGCCCCAGCTCACGAACAAATCTTTTGATTTCTTATGTGAGCTGTCCCAGATAGGACTGGCTATTGGGTTTGGCAGGACTAACTGGGTCTCATATCCCAACAGCAGAATTGTAGATCCATATCTTCATGGCAGACTCACGGTTGAGAAAAGCCAGCAGGACTGTGGAGAACAACTGACCGATCAATAGGCTAAGAGCTGGCCTGTAGGACTTTCAGATCGATTTTCAGGAGTCAAAGTGAAAACCAGAATGTTACATTAATAATGTAAAATTTCATGGCATAAAATGCACAGAATTTCATATAATATTTCATACAAGAAGAAATTTATTAGCTTTTTTAATAAATATATCAGAGTCCAGAAGTAGATTATTAATATCTAAAATTCCACTTATAGGCTGTATAACTTTAATACTTTTGATAATTTAAGTAGAAACTAATTAGAAATTTTACTCTAAAGTTGGCATACAGACACACCATTCCTATACACAGGATCAGTAGTCAAGAGGTATCCTTGACAGAGTAATATTCCTGGACTTGATTATTGAATGCAACTTGGTGACAACTCGTAGACCATCAAGTCCTACAATGGTATTTGGATGGGAAAACATTCCAAGGGCAATTAATTGAAGAGCTCATATAAACACCCTTTGTGCTGTAGACCTCAGGCTCAATGATAATCTGAAGAAAAGTCTCTCAAAATCATGGTGCAGGAAAGGAAGCCATTCATTATATCATACCTCTGCTAGATCTTGGAAAGAGCTATTTCAACCATCCCAGCGAGGTATTCCTTTCCAAAGACATTTTCAATTCTCTTCCGACTGAGATTACCAACAATGCTCTTTCAGACAATGCATTATGGATTATGTAGCTCATCTTTCATGTGTCTTGCACTGTTAATGTGTTAAAAAAAGACTCCATAAGGTGTTTTGGAGTGGTCAAGATAAAAAGTGAAGTTAGCTCAGCCTCAGGAGAATTGAAAATCTCAGAAAGCAAAACTCAACTGAACCCTATGACTGAACTGTAATCGGTGACTCAATTCCAGAGGCGTGGCCATTTCCATACATCAGTTGGTAATTGACAAAGCTATTTTATTATGATTGCAGTGCAGTATTTAGAGCATTAACATCTAAAACTCCAGTTAGAGGCTATACAACTTTCGCAATTTTGGTCATTCTTATGGAAACAGTGCAGTTGTTTTCACAAGCATTTAATTGTTTCAAAAATGCATTTGTGTACAACACAAAGCTGCTAAATTAAGCATCAATGTGACTGATGTGCATTGTTTTCAGGTCAGTGTAATATTTTATTTTAATTTAACATATTTTCCTAATAAATCTGTTCAGAGAAATGTTATTACACACTTCTGGAGCAGGTTGGATTTGAACCTGGGCCACAACAGCTCCTCAGTTTAATAATCCTGTGTTAATGAGGATGTTGATTCTTTCTGTTTGTATCTTTAAACTTAATTACGATGCAGATTAATATCCTTCAGGAGTAATTCACCTGTTTATTTGTCTATGACTGGTTGACACTCTGCGTAAGCATGTCGCAGAGAAAGAAATGGAAGTTTTGTTTTCACCAGAGTCTGGCAATAAGATTATCATGATATTTAGTCCACAAATCTATAGTGAGTAGCAAACTCACTGTTATTCAGTAGCATGTTCTGATCAACTTGAAACATTGGGTGAACTTTTCCCTAGGCTTTTGAAGGTGGGTGTGAAAGAGGCAAAGGCAAGACAATCCTGCAAAAAATGGCATTGGACTAGTTTGCCAATTGGTTCAATCTCTGGCCACATTTCCCAGGGGCAGTTTGAACCCAGTGCTGGCAACCCCCTTGTCTACAGTGGGATGTCAATTAAAGTTGTTAGGCGACTAATTCTCTGCAAATTTCACACCATGCAGTAATTTTGTCCAACATTACACTGTGCCAATACCCAGATAAATGAGCAGAAGCAGCAGCAGCACAGTGGGAAGTCAAGGCTGTGTCACATCTGAAAGCGACCTAAACGTTTCTGGCAGAGAATGACAAAGCTGTTGTCTTTCCATGTCAAACGCAAAAAAATCAGAGCAGCGATTGTATACGATAATGATTGTGAAGGAGTTAATGTTCATGTTAGATTGGCACCATCATTTACTGATTTCACACGCAGTCTATAGATGGAGACAAGGAGTTTCACTCTAGCTTTTGGAGGGAGCAGATATATTTGTACCAACCCCCTAAGATCATGCTAATTACGTCTAACCAATTGTAGCTGTATCTATCTTTCAATAAAACTTCTTTTGACAATCAAACAGTGCAGCTTGTGTCAATTCTCCATATCAATCTATCCTATATTACTAATCACCGGAGATTCCCAAGACTTGGGCTTCCCAAAATAGGGTCAGCACCTAAAATGGGTCCCTTTCTGACATTTTCAACTCGTGGAGTCTGAGCCAATCTCCCTTTCCCCCTGTTCTAGAAGAACGTCTTCCTGCCCACCTCCCCCACCTCTCACTTAGGGTGTGCTGCAGTGTTCAAACCACAAAATGGGGTCATAGTGGGAAAACATTTGGGATGCACATCCTAGGACAAAGCAAAAATGAAAGGAGGATTGGTGGCAGCAAACTACCTCAAATAACCCTTACTCGAGAGCGCATCTTGGAAAAAGGTGGCAAATACCACGAGTTGCCTGGCTGGTCATCTGGGAAAATGCCATCAGAGCAGAACTGATCCCCACCACAAAGAGAAGGAGCGCAAAAGACACAGGAGAAAAGAAGAAAATTCAGCTAGCAACTTTGCCACTTTAAGTTCATTATCACTTTAAGAAGACGTAAGTAATCAATTAGCAACTGAGATGTGGCTATTGACAGAGACAGACAGCAGCAACCATGGAAACAACATAAAGGCAATCTCAGCATTACAAAGGCAAAACCTCATTCGGAAACTAGCAAGCAGCGATGGAGCAACATTGCGGGCTAGGAGAAGACAGAAGTAGGCTGAATGGCCCACTCCTATTCATATGTTCTGTTTCCTTTTTGAGAAAACCCAGCAATATTTAGAACATAAAGAGCCCATAGTGAAGGAGGCTCTCTAAAAAGCCACTAAAGACTCCAGGATGTAAAGTTAAAGATCTCTAATGGAAATTGGATAAAATGTTGAGAAGTAGCACAAAGACAAGAGGGAAGGTAACGGAATACAAAAGAGAGTTCTGATCAAGACAAAGATAAGTTCCATTTGACTCCAAGGGAGCCAAACCACCATTCACAGATCAAGAACTTGGTCAAAAGGAAGAAAATGCCTTATCTAAGCCCCAAGGATACTGCAAAAATGACTATCCATTCCAACTAGGAAGCTGTTGCCTCATCCAGAAATCTACGATATGACAAAAAGGATTTATTTCAACAGAGCAGCTGTCTTTCAGCAGATGAGGGAATGGGCCAACAGCAATATGTATAAGGAGTGACAATCTCCATGAAGGATATTTAAGAGATAAAGGAACTTCAGAGGATAAATCATTCATAAACCAGAACCAGTCTGAAGCAAGAACTTACCATTCTTCCAAATCTGACAAGAGTACATTGAGAAAAATATGAAAAGTTGAAACAGCCTTTGAAGCTTATGTCTAGGAGGTCAGAGACATGGGGGAAGATGGTGTAATACTGAAGCAATATGGTTGTACCAGAGATTGTACAATCAGTTAACTACAGGGAAAAAGAGAAACTTTAGGGAGATGTTGTATAAATTAAACATTAATCCCTTCAGGATCATTATGTTACATTGGCTTCAATTATTCTATTGATGCCACACACAGTCTGTGGTTGGAGACAGCAGGCCAAGCAGCA
>JAHRHZ010000065.1:10904459-10935680 GCA_024137785.1 Ginglymostoma cirratum
CACCTTGTTATCTCAGATTCTCCAGCATCTGCAGTTCCTATATCTCTGTAGAAAGGAGGATTTGTTGCAGTGAACCATCCAAGCTACCAGTTCTCTTTTATTTGTACATGGGATGTTTGTAGTTGCTGGCCAGGCCAACGTTTATGGTCTACTCTTAACTGCCCTGGAGAAGGGGATGGTGAGCTGCCCTCTTGAACCTCTGCAGTCTGTGTGCTGTTTAACAGCATCCACAATAGTGTAAGCAAGGCAGTTACAGGATATTGATGCAGTAACAGTGCAGGAAAAGTGAACAAGTTCCAAGTCAGGATGATATTTGGCTTGTAGGGGAACTGGCAAGAAATGATCCCATGATCTGCTCCTTTTCTGTTCTCAGAGACAGGTGTTTGGACTGTACTGTCTAAGAACCATAGTCAATTTCTGCAGTGTATGTTGCAGACAGTACACACTGCTGCCTCTATGTGTTTTCATTAAAAGGAGTGAATGTTGAAGATCACCCCAATCCAGCAGGCTGCTTGGTCCTGGATGATATTGAGCTTCTTGGGTAATGCTGGAGCTGCATCAATCCAGACAAGTGGAGAGTATTCTACCACAATCCTGACATATGCCTTAAGTTATTAGACAAGTACGGGGGAGACAGGAGACTGCAGAATTCCTAGCCTCTGGCCTGCTGTTGTGATCACAGCATTTGTATGGCTGGTCCATTTCAGTTTCTGGTTGACAGTAGGCCTCAGGGCATTGACAATGGGGATTACATGAGAACTCCACCACCTGCAAGTTCCCCTCCGATCCATTCACCATCCCAATTTGGAAATATACCACTGTTCCTTCACTGCCGCTGGATCAAAATCCTGGAATTCCTTCCCTAAAGGGCATTGTAGTTCAACCTACAGCAGATGAACTACAGCAGTTCAACAACTTTCTCAAGGGCAACTAGGGCTGGGCAATAAATGTTGGGCCCAGCCAGCGACGCCCATTTACCATGAGTGAACTTTAAATAAAACAGTTATGGTAATGCCACTGAACATCAAGGGGGTGACAGTTTGATTGTCTCTTGTTGGAGATGGTCATTGTCTGGCATTTGTGTGGCACAAGCCTGGATGTTATTGCAGACATGGACTAGTTCAATATCTGAGTTGTCACGAATGGTGCTGAACTTTGTGCAACCATCAAAGATCATCACCAAATCTGACCTAATGATGGTCATTGTTGAAGCACCTGAAGTTTGTTGGTCCTGAAATATGCCACTTATGAACTCCTGCAGAGATGCCCTGGAGCTGAGATCACTGACCTCCAACAACCACAACCATTTTCCTTTGTGCCAGGTATGACTCCAACCAGCCTAAACTATTCCCCGATTCTCATTGATTCCAGTTTTGCTAGGGCTCCTTGATACCATAGGGCTAAATGTGGCTTTGATGTCAAGGGCTGTCACTCTAACCTCACCTCTGGAGTTAAGCTCATTCATCCATATTTGAACTAAGGCTGTTATGAGGTTCGAGAGCTGAGTGGCCCTGGCGGAACCCAAATTGGGCGTCAATGAGCAGGTTATTCCTTTGCAAGTGCTGTTTGATATCACTGTCGATACCCCTTCCATTTTGGTACCTAGAGGTCTGTACAGCAATTATCATGTGAACTTTATTTGGCACAGCATAGAGAGTGTAATGTTTATTTTCGTCACTGGGGTTGGTGTAATAGAAGTATGAATCAAGAAATGGTATCATCCAGTCTCTGTCCTGTAGGAGAGATATGGTTAAACTTGAAAGGGTGCAAAAAATATTTACAAGGATGTTGCCAGGGTCGGAGATTTTGAGGTATCGGTAGAGGCTGAATAGGCAGGGGCTATTTTCCTTGGAGCGTTGGAGGCTGAAGGGTGACCTTATAAAGGTTTATAAAATAGATATCATGGATACACAATTTTCCACAGTTACATCTGTAGTGATTATAAGGAGGTCAGCCAGGTGGACCTCATAGAATAGGAGTTCCCTGATTGGGGCTGTTAACCCGGTCCAATCAGGGAGCCCCGGCTGATGGCTATAAACAGGAGTGTCAGAGGTTCTGTTCACTCTGAGATGTGGCTCTGATGGAGCTGGACCAATGTCAAGGACTCTTTACGTGTAAATGAATGGTGACTTGGTGATGAGATACCAGCCTCTGTGGGGTTATTTGAACATCCATTTGATGGACGGTATCACAGCATTCCATTGGCCACCATCTGCCTGAGTTATTGTTGAGCCCAATATGACACTTTGGAGATCAAAGGAAGAATCCTCTAATGAAGACTCATACCGGATTCAAAACATCAACTCTCTCCCTCTCCACTGCTGCCAGACCTGCTGAGTTTCTCCACTGCTTTTGATTTTTTAGATTAGAGATTCTACGTAATGATGTATAGGACGAGAGATTGCAGAAGAGATTGGAGAAGGTAGGTTTTGTTGAGTGTTAGCTAAAGTCCTGAAGAAGGGTCATACCCGGAACGTTGACTGTTCCTTTCCTCCAGATGCTGCCTGGCCTGCTGTGTTCTTCCAGCCTCCTGTTTGTCTATCTGGATTCCAGCATCTGCACTTCTTTTGTCTACGACTTTAGCTGCTGACTTTGTGTGCAATGAGTTATGTCATAATGGTGTCAGATCATATCAAACTGGAACCTGAATAATTTAGATTTCCAGAAGACATCCTCCTTTTCTTTAAACCATCCCTTGTACATGGTTAACTTTACTAAAGCCTTTTAGTGTTCACTCACCTGAGCTTAGTGTAAGGTTTCTCGCCTCCAAAGAGACATGATTAAGTGGAGAATATAGAGATGATCGGAATGATGCAAGGTTTACTTTTTATTATTTGTTGAATGTGTGTATTGCTGGCTATGTCAGTCAGCATTTATTGCCCATCCCGAATTGCTCAGAGAACAGTTAAGAGTCAACCACGTGTAGACCATGACAGGATTTGAACCCATATTCCGAGATTATTAGCCGGAGGCTGTGGATTGCGTCTGATTGGAATGTACCATCTGAAAGGAAGTTGGAAACAGATTCATTGGTAACATGGGAAGACATATTCCCTTGCTCTCTACCATCAGTCAGTCTTACCAATTAGTTCCACCTTTTTGTGAAACTTACTTGTACCTAGTAAAATAACTTTATATATACATCACTCCACTAAAACAGTTTCATCTGCAGGAGTACACATAATTGACAGGGAAAGGAAAAGCATGATGTGCCCAAGTTGATTCTGGAGGGACTGAGACTCAATATAATCCAAACCTCCATTTAAACCACAGCCACCGGCAACTTCCAAGCGTCATATAGCTGGAATTAGTTCACAAGAGATTCCTGTTGGTTTCACTGAAAATCAACCGTGCCTACACTGAGGATAAGAGTCTCCGCAGAAGCAGAGGCTGCTCTGTCACTGGAGAGATACAATTCACCATAAGTTTAACCTGTGTGTCACCACTCCTTAGACTATGACATTATAGTGACTTTAACCAATACAGAAATTGACCCCACACTGTCAGAGATACTGTGGCATTGCAAACCAACTGTACCAGCGGACCCTCTACTCAAGGTAAGCTTCATTTCATTTTGGTCACTTCTAAAGTATAGGCCTTCATTTTCATTACAATGGACATTACCTGCCACCTGTAAGATCATGTTATCAGTCAATTATTAATGGTCTCTTGCAATTTTGCAACCATTTTCAAAATCCCCTGTTTGAAACTTGATATTCTTACCTCAAGGCGAGATCAGTTTGGGACTTAACTTATGACAGAAGTGTTCCTGCATGGATGGAGGTCATGTTAAAGGGACCGTAGCGCATTTTAGCACCCAGGATGCAAATGCTAGTGATGCAGATGAGGCCACTTTTCCCTTGTTTGCACGAAATTGCCATTTCTCTAATTCTCGACACGTCCCACTCTTCACTCCCACACCCAAACCCCACCCTAACAGGCCAAGGTCCCAAACAACGCTGAAGTTACAGAAAGAGACAGAAAGCCTTGCATCTTTCTGCTTGCACATAAGCTCTAGCGTTTACCTGACTAACCTGTACGTGTTATGTAACAACACCGACATGCACAAGGGAACGAAAGGTGGGCCAATTTGGGATGACCATCGGCAGGAAGAGTTTGGAATGGCATGGTTTTTTTTTAATGTTTCCAATCTAAAGTGATATCTTCTGATGAGTAATTAACTGTCCCCTCTCCTTCCCAAATTAAGCTTGACAAATGCAGTCATAACCATGCTGTAATATGAAGACACTGTCATTTTATTAAGTTAAAATAGCTTGTGTGTCACTACTAAATGATGATTATTCAATCATGCAGAACGTACAGAAATTTTTTCAAGCCATGTGATCAAACTTTTCTTCCCACACTAGTAGAAAAGCAGAATATTCAGTGAAATTGAAGACAGCGTTAAATACAATTTATATATTTCTGACTCACTGGCCCACTAATGACCCTGCAATTCTACAAAGACAGCTTACATGTAAAATTACTATTTTTTCTCCACAGCATTCAGCTACCGCAGTGTTCTGGCACATTGAAGAGGCTGATTTGTCACTTGAATGTCACACATAGGGCACGGAACAATGCAAATGACAAGGTTCTGCAGCACCATATGCGTCTAATTCCAAATGACTCAACAGAAGCCCAAAAAAAACACAAATACACATGCCTCCAGGAAATATTTTACATTGGTAGGATGAATCAGTCTCTACACAGTCTATAGACAGTGGTTGGAACTTGCTGATCTAAGCCACAATGCTGGCTTTAAAATGTACCTCTGATATCGGTTGCAGAATTGCTACAGGACCACAGGAGGCCATTCATCCCACAATATCTGTCCTGGCTCTCCAAATGAGCATCTCACTCATTCTGCTTTCTTTCCCATAACCTTGCAAAGCAAAAATCTAATTCCCTTTTGAGATCCTCAATCGTTCCTGCTTCCACCAGAGTCACAAACACTACATTCCAGACCCTAACCTCTTCTGTGTGAAAACTTTATTCTCGTATCAATTCTGCTGGTCCCAACATGGATCGCATTAATGGGATGTGAGTACCAATGGCAAGTCCAGCATTCATTGTCCATCCTCAATTGCCTTGAACTGAGTGACTTACTAGGTCATAGAACAGTTATGAATCAACTACGTTATTGTGGATCTCAGGTCGTGTATAGGGGGAGGTGATGGCTGAGTGGTATTATCACTGGACTGTTAGTCAGAGACCCAGGTAACATTTCGGGGCCCTAGGTTTGAAACTGGCCACCGCTGATGGTGGAATTTGAATTCGATAAAAATCTGGTATTAAGAGCCTAATGACGACCATTGTCAATTGCCAAGAAAAACCCATCAGGTTCACGCATGTCCTTCAGGGAAGGAAATCTGTCATCCTTACATTGTCTGGCCTACATGTGACTCCAGACCCACAGCAATGTGGTTCACTCTTAACTACCCTCTGGGCAACTAGGGACGGGCAAGAAATGCTGATCCAGGCAGTGAAGTCCACATCCTGTGAATGAATAAAAACAAAAACCAGACCGAGTAAAGACTGTTCATTCCCTTCCCTAAAGGGATGTTAATGAGCCAGAGGGATCTTATTAAAATCAAACAATAATCTCAAGGTGACTACCACTGAAGCCATCTTCCAATTCCTGGTTTATGGATTGAATTTAATTTCTTTATTGATTGAATTTAATTTCTATAAGATGCTGCACTGGGATTCGAAATAACATTGCCCAGCAGTAGCTTGACCTCTAGATGATTATTACTCTGCCATCTCCAATTGGACTGAAGGCATTCCCATTGGAATGGTTCCTGTGAAACTTAATCCACAAATGATTGATGATTTCTTTTGTTAATGAATTTCCAATATCAGAAGTCCCTTTCATAAATCTTCACCAGCTGAAAAGGAGAAGTATCCTCAGATACAGTTTGATACCTCATCAAAACGTTCTGTCTCATAGTCTGCAAGCCAAAGAATTTTCTTTCTGATTGCAAAGGATCAAATATTTGTCTAGTAGGATACGGGCAAATTGGGCTTTAATTCAAAGCTTGCTTTCTTATCCAAAAACTTTGGGTGTCAAAACCTTTACTATACATGATACAAAACATGCCAGGGCACAAAGTAATGAAAGACAGAAAGATAGAATCTGACAAATGCAGTAAAATTGTATTGTAACATTTTTCAAAATAAGGTCAAGTTGAAAAGCAAGGAGAAAGAACAAAGTTTCATTCATGAAGCCCCTTGACATTCTTATGATGCCTTGTAGTCAATGAAGTAGCTCATGGTGTTGCTGTTCTTACAATGGCAGATGTGGCAGTCACTTCATACATATCACAGAATCCCTACAGGGTGGAAACAGGCCCTTTGGCCCAACAAGTCCACACTGAACCTCAGAGCCTCCCACCCACCTAATCTACACTTCCCTGAACACTATGGTTAATCTAGCACAGCCAATCCACCTGGCCTGCACATCTTTTGACTGTGGGAGGAAACTCATGCAGACACTGGGAGAATGTGCAAACTCCACTCAGATAGTCCCTGAGGGTGGAATTGAACCTGGGTCTCTAGCACTGTGAGACAGCAGTGCTAACCACTGAGCCACCTTGTCCCCTTTTAAATTGAATTCAAATTCCACCATCTGCAGTGGTGGGATTTGAACCCAGGTCCCTGGATTAATAGTCCAGTGATAATACCACTCAGCCATCCCCTCCCTAGACTGAGTTAGATTTTCTGTTGTTAAGCAAAGATATTAAGGGATATCAGCCAAAGCAGGTCTGTGGAGTTAGGCCGCAGATCAGCCCTGAGCTCATTGAATGGCAGAACAGGCTCGAGGGGCTGAATGGCCTACTCCTGTTCCTATGTTCCTGTGTCTCACAAATAACAATGAGATGAATGACTAGATAATTGGTTCTGAGGGCAATGGTTGAGGAATAAATTTGAGCCTGGGAAAAACCTTGTGCTCCTCTTTAAAGAGTATCATGGTGTCGCACATGTCTGCCTCAACTAGCTTAAAGATGGCAAGTTTTGTCACTGCAGCACTCAAGTGTCAGTCAAGACAATGTGCTCAAATATGAGAGACTGAGAGGTACAAGTGCCACATAGTGGTCTTGAAAATTTTACATTTGTCCTGTATGAGTAATGGTAGATTGGCCGTGATTGAAGCTTTTTGAACAGAAGGGCTTTCATAACTGAGGCTAACTGTGGCTGTACTCAACATGAACTGGAAGCAGTTATCCTGTCTGAATTTTCAGTTTTCTCTGTCCTTAGGGCAGGGACCTGCAGTGGCACCACAGCACAAAACTAAAGGCTGTCACTTCAATACCAGACTAAGGGAGCAATATACTGATCAGGGCTGCCATCTCTCAGATGAAATGAAATGGAATGCACGCTTGGATGCTGTGGCAGGATTTCAAAGAGCAGGGCTATTCTCCCTGGAGTATTAGTCAAACAACATTGCAAAAACAAAACTCACATTATCTATTATCACATTGCTGTTTGTTGGAGTTGCCTGCGTGCAAATTGGCTGCTGCATTTCCTACATTACAATCCTGACTAGGCTTCAAAATGTATTTTGTTGGCTTTATTGAAATGTTCATTGGACTTGAAAAGCGTTTTATAAATGTGAATCTTTTTTCCTTTCCTTTTCTTTTCCAGCTGAGATCGACAAATAGAGATCAGACCCAGAATCAAGCTGGAAACTTTTAAGTTCCACAATAAGTAGTATTCACCAGGTGAGAGAAGGATACTATTTGTAAATGTGTCATTTTGCTCGATCCCTGATTGCTGGTACCTCAGCGCCATCAGTAGCCAATAGGGTGGGTGGGTATGTGTTCTTTGTTCAGCTGTTGTTTAAATCACCCAAAAAACAACCACCTGAAAGAACACAAAGCTTTGGGGAGATATCATTCAACAGCTTACGCTGCCTTTGGTTAAGCAGTCTCTGCCTTGTCATCTCATCACGGGATTGAGAGGGTCCACATTCTGCTCAATATGGGGCCACCATTGCAGCATGCAGGGGTAAAATATAGCTTGACATTTGTCTGTGGTCCCTTGATGGGTTCTCTAATATCACATCCTTTAAATTAATTGCAAATGCCTGTAACCAATGCTTTAAATGTCTATTTCTATCACACAGTCCACCAGGTGACAACTACACATGTAGAACAGAAGCAGGAGAATTTGTGATGGTCCAACTTTTCCCAATGACATTCCCATTGAGATGTCGCAGAAATCAATTTTCATCTAATTCAATTCTTTGTATACACCTCTTTTTGCTGGTAGAGCCTCTTCCTAATGGAATATTAATTTTTGTTCCCCACAACTTAAAGCTGATCTCTAACTGAGTGATTTCTACAATGCTTTAATTCTAGCCAGGAGCATCCCTGTTTTCCAACATTGGTGGTACATTATTTACCTCACTCCCAAGCACAGGAATACCCTTAATAAACTTCATCAATTCTCTATTGCCCTTTCCTTCTTTCTTTTACTCCTTAAAACCTACATTGTTGATCAGAGTTTTGGCATAAAATCGTTCTGCAAGGCTCCGTGTCAAATTTCATAGAACCCCTACAATGTGGAAACAGGCCATTCCACCCAACAAGTCCAAACAGCCCCTCCGAAGAGCATCCCACCCAGACCCATCCCCCTATATTTTTCCCCATGTTTAACTCAAACATCCCTGGGCAATTTTAGCATGGCCAATCCACCTACTCTGCACATCTTTGGTCTGTGGGATGAAACTGGAACACCCAGAGGAAACCCACACAGACACAGGGAGAATTTGCAAACTCCAGACAGTCACCTGAAGGTGGAATTGAACCCAGGTCCCTAGCACTGTGAGGCAGCAGTGCTAACCACTGAGCCACCATTATTCATCTGATAACATTTTCCTGTATATTGTATATGTCTCAGATGTATACAGGGATAAGTCAAGTTTCTAAATGTGCAAAAGGTTTGCTGACAAAAATTTTAAAATATTTCTGCAACCACAAAATACACACAAGCCAGTTGCTATTAGGTTCTGTGCTCTATTTACTTTGCCAGGTCTACACCCAGGCTTAGTCAATCATGCAGAGTGAGCATAGATGAGTTACCAGGTTCACATAATCAAGCATTGAATAGTTTTACCATTGGACTCTGCAAATTCTTTAGAATGCCTTTGGAAGCTTTACCACGTTAACAGCATTATATTAATGCAAGTTGCTTTAGCCTTGCAGCTTTATTTGTAGTGTTATGAACAGACAGTATTTGTTTCCTTTCCCATGCCCTTGGGCACTAGGTTTGTAGGCAAGAGTTGTTTGTTTTCCAATGAATATCCTAATTAAATAATTCCAGTGGCAAGCTTTTTAAATAAAAGGTTATTATTAGACATTTTCTCTGGATTTTAAAACACAGCATTTCATTCACTTGTTTAAAATACATTCACATTCATAAAAGAATTAAATTCAGATGAAGATAAAAATTCGAGTGTAGCTTATACCTAGCTCAGTCCCTTCATGGCAGGCCTGTGATTTCTTAGATGAAGGTGACGCTTTAAAATTGAAGTGAAGATCTGATACAGTGTAGAATTCTCAGTAAACTATGAGGATTCTTGCAGCCAAATGTCCAGGAGTTTGGTTCTTTAGTGTACTTGAAGTTGGAGCAGATTTATAAGAACCATTCACCCTGGTAGGATTGTGTACTTTCAAGGCTTATTATCTTGGTTGTTTTAATGACTTGCAATAGGTTTGGCTCCAATGGAACTGCCTGTCTGCAAATAGCATCTTTCTGATTCTAAAGCAGACTGCAAACATGGCTGTCTCATCATGTGACATTTAACACGCTCAAAGTCCTTTTCCAACTAAGTTGGGTCATGGGGTTGATTATACAACTTTCTTCATGCCTTGAAATAGCCAGCATCTTTGTGTTTAAATGATGCATTTAATTTTATAAAACCCTTTTGGAATAGTTTCAGAAAAAGTATTGATTATCACCAGTCCTGAATGTTTATTTTGTTCCCTTTAGAGGCAGAGGAGTGGTTTAAATCCTTATTAAAAAGTCAACTGACCCTTGGATAGCCACCTTTTAAAGACTTCAGTATTCAATTTTAAAAGCAAAAAAAATTGTTTGAACGTCATAATGTGCTAAGAGTCGGCAGCCTTGAGGTACAGTGGGTAATGTTCCTGCCTCTGAACAGGGAGGTCTGGGTTCAAGTCATATTCCAGGACTTGATGGTTACGGATGTGGATCAGATTGGTGTCAGCAACTCAGGGTTCAATCCCTGTAATGGCTGGGATGGGTCCAGGACCTACCTCTTTGCCCCACCATTGGGCATCAGACCTGGCCTCAGGCAGAAACATGAACAAGAATAGCATGCTCTTAGCCCTCTAATGCGCCATTAAATCACCACCAGTTGTCTCTCTCTAATGAGAGAGGAGGCCTCTCATCTGGTGAGACTTTGGCGACAGAATACTGATACCACTGTTCAGGTTTTCTCCCTTTAAGTCTCCAACATTGTACTTTCCCAGCCGAAAAAGAATTATGTTTAACTTTCTAATTCCTCTGCCTGTCAATTTTATTCTCAATATTCTTGCAGGGTGGGTTGAATGATTGTGCCTGACATTGTGTGGGACCTGAGTTCGTCAAGCTGAAACTCTATACTAAAGCACGCTGGGTTAATGATTGTACATCCACTGTTACTTCATGTACAAATTGGCACTGCGGAAAAAATAGACACAAAAGAACCTTAATGCCAGATCATATTTTTTTGCAGAGGCTGATTAAAGAAGGCGCTGGTAATGAGGTCCCCTGCAGAGGTTTCCTGTGACATGCGTGTCAGCAGCAGCAGCAAAAGGAAACATCTGGGTAGAGAAGCAAAAGAGGAGGGGGGGGTGATGGAACTAACAGTGGAAAAGAAAAATATTAAAGCAAAACCCTGCAGCTGCTGGTGATCTAAAATGAAATAAGTGCTGGAGAAACTCAGCATGTCTGGCAGCATCTGTAGGAGATGAACAGAGTTAACATTTCAAATCCAGTTTGACCCTTTTTCCAAAATAGAATCATTTTGGAGTCACAGAAGAAAATATACTTTATGTTGTACTACAGTGTAAAAGATAAAGTTGTAGTAGCTTTACCAGACCATAGGGCTGCTTTCTCATTGGAAAGACAACTGGTGGTGGTTTAACCTGAGGGTCACCACATGGAAGCATAGAAGATAAGAACTGGAGGAGGCCGTTCGGGCCTTCGAGCCTGCATGCTATTCTTCATGATCATGGCTGATTGTCAAACTCAAAAGCCTAATCCTGCTTTCTCCCCATAACCTTTGATCCCATTTGCTCCAAGTGCTATATCTAGTCGCCTCTTGCATACATTCAATGTTTTGGCATCAACTACTTCCTGTGGTAATGAATTCCACAGGCTCACCACTCTTAGGGTGAAGAAATATCCCCTCCTCTCCGTCCTAGTTGCTTACCCCGAATCCTCATACTGTGACCCCGGTTCTAGATACACCCACCATCAGGAACATCCTCCCTGTATCTACCCTGCCCATTCCTGTTGGAATTTTATAAGCCTCTATGAAAACCCCCTCATTCGTCTGAACTCCAGTGAAAACAATCCCAACCTAGTCAATCTCTCCTCATAAGTCAGACCAGCCTTCCCAGGAATCAGTCTGGTAAACCTTTGCTGCACTCCCTTGGGAGCAAGAGCAAGAACATCTCAGGCAAAGGGTAGAGATTGAAAAGGAGAGTCCTTCATGGTAACCTCAGCTGGTGTGGGAATTGAACACACTCTGTTGGCATCACTCTACAGTACAAACCAACCACTTGGGCTAAAAGGTCCCTTAATATAGTGTAAGCACCTTGTAAACAATATCATTGTATCTGACAATGGTTTGTATATTCTTACAACCAGGTGTGGAAGGTGAATTAGCTCCACTCTTGTGAACCCACCCCCTCAGTACTCGTCAAGAGTAAGTAGCAAATGAAAAGATTTGAAAGAAAGAGGAATTTTACTACCTAATAGTCTCAAGAAAAACTATAAACTGCAGTGGGAAGTGAAGATACAAATACAGGTATAAAGTTTAAAGAGGGTGTAATGTCTAGTACAGTAGGTGGGTCAGGAATATGCAGTATGTAAAGCTCTTAGAGTTCTTCAGTTGAACCTGAGGCCATGGCTAAGTAGTTTGATATCCTGTGTCCTCAGCAACAGTGAAACTTACAGAACCATTGAGTGGAAATTGGCAGGGGTTCAGATGGCTCGACGCTCCTCCCACAGCAGGCAAGTTGCCAGTCAGATGCAAATTACCTGATTGAAAGAGGACAGACAATTTGAATGAAGACTAAGACGGGTGGGTATGTTAGCCGTAGCTGTTGGTGTGCCCATCGCCAGTGAAACCATGCCTACAGCCCGAATGGTGCCATGGAAAGGGTTTCCCCTTCATTCTGAGGATCCAACCTGCTTGGCCCTTCTGAACCTATCATTGAAATTTGCCTCCAAGGCAGCCTCGATATTGAATCCCCAAGTTTCAGCAGTGCACACCCTTGCCAGAAACCCCATTTGGTCCCAACATCATAGTGCTGAAACCCATGGGGAGACCCTACGCTAAACACCCAAGCACAGCCAAAGTTTGTGCAAATTGATGTTCGATCAATGATATTTAACCAATTTTACCATTCCTCACACTGAGCCAAATTACAAAGAAAATTTGTAGCAAAATCTTCTATGCAAGATTTGTGGCCAAAAGCAACAGTCACAAATTATATTTATGTAAAGCCACATGAAAATTAGGGAAGAAATTGGATACTGAGGCATAGAGCAAGGTGTTAGAATGAGTGCCCACAAACTCATGTAATAAAAGGATACGTAAAACTGCTTCTCAATTCAATACAAATGTCACAGGTTTACTCGGGTATCACATAAATATTATATTGGTTCAAGCGCTGAGAGTGAGCTAAAATCAACTTTAAACAATATAGTGTGAGTGAGCTTTTCTCCGTATCCACTCCGTGCTAATGCTTGGCATGGGTATTACAAAACTGTGTATTCATTGGGCTTAATTCATTTCCTTCCTCACATCTGGATTTGAATTTGACCAAAAATGTTGGAGAGTTGAGATCACTCACCATAAAGCAGCAGCTCCTCATGAAAATAAATGTTATCAAAGGCAATGGGAAGATTTTATTGTAAATATTGTGTGAGTGGCGGCCCTAAGATTCTAGTCACTAAAGTAAAGAATAGTCACAATATTATGCCCTTTTTCACAGATGAGGTTCCTGGAATTTGAATCATGGGCACTATTGAATCTTTAAGAAAGAAAACTCAAAGCAAGGCTACCACAGTTATCCCAAAGTGATATACAAGAATTGAATGAAGCTGACAAAAGGATTTCGCTGAGTGCATTATTTCTATTATAAAATAAAGTATCCGTTGTCCTCACCCTATGCTCTAAAATGAAATCTCATTTACATTTTTGCATAACTATACAGAATAAAAAAGCAAGACATTTTCCTTGTCCAATTTACACTCCTCAAGAGAAACATTTAACAAGCAGGATGTGCAAACAACAGCAGATAAAATTTAACATGGCCTTGAACATACTGTGCAGTTGAAAAGGCTTGCATTCAATGCAATGTGCTTTAGTTGACTCAGATGGGCTTTTATTCAGCAACCACTTTGATTTACTGGAGTACACAGGTTATAAATTTTAAACAATGCTCACAAACATTGCTGAGTCAGAACAGGTTAGGTTTCTTCCCATAGAAATTCTAAAAGTCCTTAAAGTAGAGATGACACGTAGAATTGGTAAAACCTGGTTTTGGAAAGGCCATCACACACAGTTGACCTTCTCCTTAAGATTTGCCTTCATCTCTGAACAAACGAAACATATGACCATAAGAAGTAGGAGCAGGAGTAGGCCAGCTGACCCATTGTGTCTGTTCGACTATTCAATAAGATCATGGCTGACCTTTTCGTGGACTCAGCTCTAGTTACCCACCTGCTCAATATAACCCTTAATTCTTTACTATTCAAAAATCTATCGAGTTTTGCCTTAAACACGTTCAATGACAACTGCTTCACTGGGCAGGGAATTCCACAGATTCACAAATCTGTGAAGAAGTGCCTCCTCAACTCAGTGCTGAATCTGCTCCCCCTTGTTTTGAGACTATGCCCCCTTGTTCTAGTTTCACCCGCCAGTGGAAACAATCTCCCTGCTTCTATCTTATCTATTCCCTTCATAATTTTATACATTTCTACAACATTTCCCCTCGTTCTTCTATATTCCAATGAGCATAGTCCCAGACTATGCAATCTTTCCTCACAAGGCAACCCTCTCAATTCCAGAATAAACCTAGTGAACCTCTTCTGCACCCTCTCCAGTGCCAATACATTCTTTCTCAAGTAAGGAGACCAAAACAGTCCACAGTCCTCCAGGTGTGGCCACACCAGCTCCCTACATAGCTGTAACGTAACCTCCGTGCCTTTAAACTCAATCCCTCTTGAAATGAAGGACGATGTTCCATTTGCCTTCTTAATTACCTGCTCGAAATATCTTGCAGCAGGGTAGGGCTTTTACAACAAATTGAGGCAAAATCCTCAGTAGCTGAAAATTCAGTATAGAAACAGAGAAACATAGAAAATTGGTGCAGGATTAGGCCATTCTGCCCTTCAAGCCTGCACCACTATTCAATATGATCATGGCTGATCATGCAATCTCAGTATCCCATTTCTGCTTTCTCACCAGACCCCTTGATCCCTTTAGCCAGAAGGTCCACGTCCAGCTCCCTCTTGAATATATCGAACAATCTGGCCCAACAGCTTCCTGTGGGAAAAGAATTCCATAGGTTCACAACTCTCTGAGTGAAAAAGTTCTTCCTCATCTTAGTCCTGAATGGCTGACCCCTTATTCTTAGTATGAGGGAGTGCCGCACTGTCTCAGGCACTGTCTTTTGTATTGTAGGAAGTTAAAAACTAATGTACTGATTGTTACAGTGTGTCATCAGTGATGTCAGATCGTATGCAACTGGAACCCAAGAGTGAAAGGCACATATGGAGTCCTGCTAAAGTCTTCCACCATTGAATAGTGTAAATATCTGTCAGTTTGCACGAGCATGGTTTCCATCTCTTTGCCATCACAAGCACATGGAGCTTAGTTGTAATAATGACCATCATTCAGATAAGCCGCTCAATCAAATTGCCATCTGTACGGTTATTATTCATTCTTAGGATGTGGATACTCTGACTAGTATACTGCACTCATTGTCCATTCCCAATTACCCAGAAGGCAATTAAATGTCAACCACATTCCTATGAGTCTGGAGTCATATGTAGGCCAGACCATGTAAGGATGGCAGCTTTCCTTCCCTGAAGCATGTTAGTAAACTAGGTGGGGCTTTTTTTACAACAACCATGAGGGTTTCTGCTGTTATACAGGGCCTTGGTGAGGCCACACCTTGAGTATTGTGCGCAGTTCTGGTCTCCTAGTCTGAGGAAGGACATTCCTTCTATTGAAGAAGTCCTGTAAAAGTTCACCAGGCTGATTCTAGGGATGGCAGGACTGACATATGAAGAAAGACTGGATCAACTAGGCTTGTACTCGCTGAAATTTATAAGAATGAGTCAGGATCTCATAGAAACATATAAAATCCTGATGGGACTAGACAGGCTAGATGTAGGAAGAATGTTTCCGATGTTGGGGAAGTGCTGAACTAGAAGTCACAGTCTAAGAATAAGGGCTAAGCCATTCAGGGCTGAGATAAGGAAGAATTTCTTCACTCAGAGAGTTGTGAACATATGGAATTCTCTCCCACAGAAAGCTACTGGGACCAGATCATTAGATATATTCAAGAGGGAGCTTGACATGGCACTTGTGGCTAAAGGGATCAAGGGGTATGGAGAGAAAACGGGAATGGGATACTGAGATTGCTTGATCTGCCATGATCGTATTGAATGGTAGTGCAGGCTTCAAGGGCCGAATGGCCTATTCCCGCACCTATTTACTATGTTTCCACGTCACACAGTTGACGTGAGGCTAGCTTTCAAAACAAAATTATTCTTCCAGGTTTTTCTTTATTGAATTCAAATTTTAACCAATTTCCCCAGAAGATTATACTGGGGATTATAAACCCTGGAATATTACCACTCAGTCTTGCAGTGGGATGAGAAGGCAAGCCCCATGGCACTCGTTATGGAGAAACAGTTCTCCTGGTATCAAATAATGCTGATTGCTTAACTGACATCAGCAAAAACAGATTATCTGGTCACTAGAGATAAAAGGTACTGCAGATGCTGGAGAATCCGAGATAACAAGCATGGAGCTGGATGAACACAGCAGGTCAAGCAGCATCATAGGAGCAGGAAAACTTGACGTTTCGGGCCTAGACCCTTCATCAGAAATGGGGGAGGGGAAGAGGGTTCTGAAATAAATAGGGAGAGAGGGGGAGGCGGATAGAGGATGGATAGAGGAGAGGATAGGTGGAGAGGAGGCAGACAAGTCGAAGAGGCGGGGATGGAGCCAGTAAAGGTGAGTGTAAGTAGGGGGGTAGGGAGGAGATAGGTCAGTCCAGGAAGGACGGACAGGTCAAGGGGGCGGGATGATGTTAGTAGATAGGAGATGGGGGTGTGGCTTGAGGTGGGAGGAGGGGATAGGTGAGAGGAAAAACACCTAACATCATCCCGCCCCCTTGACCTGTCTGCTCCTTTATTCACTTTTCATCCACCTTCCCCCTCTCCCTCTATTTATTTCAGTCCCCTTCCCCTCCCCCATTTCTGAAGAAGGGTCCAGACCTGAAACGTCAGCTTTCCTGCTCCTCTGATGCTGCCTGGCCTGCTGTGTTCAGCCAGCTTTACATCCTGTTATCTCCGATTCTCCAGCATTGGCAGTTCCTACTATCTCTGCTGCACTGTCACAGTTAGGCTTGAAATATGCTTCAGAAACAGCACGTTGCCTTCCAATGAGGTACTCTACAGCATCTGACCAGATACAACGTGGAGTTTGGATTGTAAACCATGCACCTCATTTTGTTTCCTTTTCTTTTCTTGCTTCAGGATTTTTTTTTAAAAAAACAAAAATTTCTGTCAACATCACCCCTGTTCTAGGAATGTTTGGGTGGAATGTTTCCCTCCCAGCAGTTGGTGAGAAAGGGTAATAATTGGGTGAGTTTGCCCTGGTGAAGTATTCACCCCCTTCTCACCATCTCGCCATCTAAATTCTGGGTGAGAAGATCCATTTGGGATCAACAATTCCATCATTCATTGGCCACGTAAGCACCTCATTTTGCCACCTCACTGAATACTTGCCTTTCTCTGCAAGAGGAAAAAGTGACAGGTTTACACAAGACGGGGAGGAGAAACATACAAGAGCAATATTGGCGCGTGAGGTGGTGAAGATAGATGCCTTGGTTGCCATAGACGTGACTCCAGGATAATGTGTGGCCTCCCTGGGTCCAAGGTCCAGGACGTGGCTGAATAGCTGAAGGACCTTTTTCAATTGTCAAAGAAACTAGTGTTTTTAACTAATGTCCTTTAGGGAAGGAAATCCGTCATCCTTACTTGATCTGACCTAAATGTGACTTCAGCTCCAGACCCATGTAAGCCGATTCTTAAGTGCCTTGGGAAATGGCCCAGCAAGGTACTCAGTTTAACGGCAATTAAGCATGGGCTACAAACACTGGCCAATAGTCAATGATGCCCATATCCATGAAAGAATACATTTCAAAAGTAGCTTCCCTGAGAAGATGATGAATGGCCTTCTTCTTGAACTGAAGCAGCTTTGATACAGTTTTGGCAAGGAAATCTTCCCCCCTGACTTGGTCTGGCATGTGATTCTAGAATTCACAGCAATGGCAATGTGGTTGACTTCCGTCTGGGCAACAAAAGTTGGCCAATACCTTTATCCTGGGATGAAATTAAAAAAAAAGAATTTGACAGGTCGAGCAGCTGAATGCGTAGCTGAGGAGTTGGTACAGGAGGGAGCGCTGTGGATTCCTGGATCACTGGGTCCATTTCTGGGAAAGGTGGGACCTGTACTAATCCAATGGATTGCACCTGAATCAAAATGGGTTCAACATGATGGTGGTGGGAGTTTCCAGTCCCCTTACTGATGGTCTAAATTAATTGGCTGGGGATGGGTTTGGGAGGAAAGCTGCAATAGGGAGTGATATACAGACAAAGTACAGAAGAAAAAACAATCAGTCTGGAAGGCAGAGTGTTTCAGTAATAGTCCCTTATCAAACATGGGAGCATGACAAGGCTAGATGGCATTTATTTTATTGAAAGGCACCTTGCAAGTAAAGCAGATGAGCTGAAGGTGCTGGTTAACATGTGGATATGACAGCATTGCTATCATGAAGTCATTGTTGAGGGACGGACAGGACTGGGAGCTTAATATAGTATTTCGGTCAGATGGGGAGGGGTGTGATAGAAGGAAGAAAGTGTTGCAATAATGATCAAGGAACTGATGAAGTGAGGCATCAATTCAGACTATGTAGGTAGAACTTAAAAACAGAAAAAAGTGTGCTACAGACTCTCAAGTGGTCAGGGGGAGTAGGGAAATTCAACATCTTTGATATTAACTAGGATAGACCAAGTGTGAATGGCTTAGAGAGGGTGGAATTCTGAAAAAGCTGCATTTGCTGACACTGAGCTTTCACTGCATTAAATTGCACAGGTGCAGATTTAAGTGGGGGAGGAACCACAGGGATTGGGGGAGATCAGCACCTGTGAGCAGAGGGGAATATGATTGGGTCCCAGGGAGAGATCAGAGAGCCAGAGGTGGAGAGTTGGAGAGTTGGGGAAGGGAACCAGAGGGAGTGCAGAAGCAGAGACAGAGAGGGGGACAAGGCCTCCTGACTGCTGGGAATGGACGGTGGTAGATGTGGTGCCAGTCACGTGGGCTGCATTGTCCTGGATGGTGTCCGGCTTCTTCAGTGTTGTTGGGGCCGCACCTGTCTAGACAGTCAGAGAATATTCCATTAAAGTCCTGGCCTGTGCTTTGTAGATGGTGGACAAACTTTGGAAAGTCAGGAGGTGAGTTACTTGTCAAAGAATTCCCAGCCTCTGACCTGCTCTTGCTGCAGCTTTTATATGGCTGGTACCATCCTCACCTCCAGGCTATAAGCCCTGGATTCAAGCCCCACCTTAGGGTGGCACAGAAGGAGTATCATAATGTGACCCACAATACCACAATTAGTTAGATCAGTTTGTGAATCCTGTTGATGTGTCCATGGCCATTGGTAGGGATGAGAGCGTTTCCCAGTCAGTTAAAACTATGAGATAGTTGCAGCGAATAGCCTCCCTATGTTAAAAGACTCCATGGAAGGGTTGGGAGGCCTGAGTTCAAGTCCCACATTTTCCAGAAGTGTGTAACAAAATTTCTGAACACGTTGATTAGAAAAATAGGTCAATAAATAAAAGATGCCATGAAAGGCCCCTTTTGTAGATCACTGGTAGTATCCCTACCCCTAGACCAAGAGGCCTGGGTTCAAGTCCCACCTGTTCCAGAGGTGTGCAATAACAAGCCTCTGAACAGGTTGATTAGGAAAAATAGTTTAAATTTTTAAGAAATGACTTCACGGGCAGCTTTTGCAATAAGAAACTCTCATTGTCATCCCAAGGTGCTAAACATACAGTTTGTAATGACAATAAGAGAAATCTTGGTTTGTTCTGCAGCAGTTTAAATCTTTCCATTATCTTAGGAACTCTTATTGTTCAGGCAGTACTGTGATATGCTCCTGAAAAAGAGACTCAAATGTCCGCAGAAACTTATGGAAGAAGTCAAATGCTCTTGTTTCAGGAACAAAGTACTGAAATATCAAATACCTTGCTGCAATGGACACTGCTGTTGTACAGGATCAAAAGGTACTGTGACACAAAGGCTTCCAACATGAGCTTGGGCTGGAACAGCAGATGGTTGAAGTTGCTGTCTCCCGTTATAGGAAACCTTGCCATGGAATTACTCGCACAAAGGGACTGAATGTGATCTAGTATGCAGGCCAGCTGAGGAACCCAACAGAGATCAATGGCTTCCTTTGGCAGAAGCAGCTCCTGGCCACAGGGTGTCTACTGAAGATGATGACTGGGCAGGAAAACACAGCATTCAGCAGCTGCTGAGGGATATGGCATGGTGTTATCACAAGGTACAGGCACATTTTTTCAATACATGCACAAAAGCGACTTTACCTACTGGGATTGCTAAGAATTCTTTAACATTTTGCATGAATTTGATGAGTAGACTTGTAAAAGGGAAGATGATGTTGCAATATTGATCAAGGAGTCAATAAGGAGTGATGAAGTGAGGCCTTAATTCAGACCATGTGGGTAGAACTGAAAAACGAAAGGGTGCAGTCACATTGTTTGGGATGTACTGTAGACTCTCAAAGGGCCAGGGAAAGATAAAAGGACACACATATATTGAAGAACTAGATTGATACTGGGAATACATTTGGGACTTGTCAGAGATGCATTGATTTGCAGGTTTATTTCTGGAATTCACAAAAGTGTTTTTAATCATCAGTGGAAAGTGGTGCCATTGGTAAGGCCAGTATTTATTGCCCATCCACGAGTGCCCTTGACAAAGTGATGGCTGGGGGCAAGGGTGGCAATCTGCCTTCTTGAGTACAATTAGATGGTTTATTAGCATGTGTCGGGGTCAATTAAAAGTGAACAACATTATGGGAGGTATGGGGTCAAAGGAAGGCCAGACCAGGTAAGGATGGCAGATTTCCTTCCCTAAAAGATATTTTGAAGCAACAGGATTGTTACAACAATGTGGTAATTTATTGGTCATTACTATTGGGCTCAGATTTATTTAAGTAACTGAATTCAGTTTACAAACTGTGCTGTGAGATTGTGATCTCGTTTTTTTTCTGGATTAGTTAATAGTCCAGTAATGTAACAACTTTATTATTAGATCTTGAACAGTGCGGAGATCATCTGTACCGTGTATGGCTCTGGTAAAATACTTTATAATGAGGGGCTCAGTGGATCTTTTGAAATAAAATCTGGTTCCAAGGCTGAGTCCTCAGAGAGTGTTCTTAAAATAAACAAAATCAATCGTTTCTCTTATCATCTTCTATCCATTATGAATTCTATTTTTGCTTTCTCAATGCTGTCAGTAACTCTTGTTATGCTACAGTCATTTTGCAGCTAGTCAGCGCCGCCTGAAAGCACCTTCAATATCTTTAAGGCAGGTTTATCTGTTTTCTCCCTCACCCTCCACTTTCTAAAGGGACTCTCAGATCGACTTTACAATTCACCCACAACAACCTTCTTCTCATCCACCTGACATAAGAACATAAGAAACGGAGCAGGGGTAGGTCATCTGGCCCCTCGAGCCTGCTCTACCATTCAATAAGATCATGGATGACCTAAATATGAACCGACACATTCCCACAAAAGGTAGGAGAAGCAATGTGTGATGATGGCCGAATGGATATTATGAGTAGCCTATTAATCCAGATAGCCTATTAACCCAAAGGCTGCTAAGCAAGAAAAGAGCTCGTGGTGTTAGAGGCAAGGTACTAGCATGGATATAAGATTGGCTGTCTGACAGAAAGCAGAGTGTGCGGATAAAAGGGTCTTTCTCAGGATGGCAGCCGGTGACAAGTGATGTTCCACAAGGGTCAGTGTTGGGAACACAACTTTTCACTTTGTACGTTAATGGTCTAGATGAAGGAACAGAGGGCATTCTGGCTAAGTTTGCAGAAAATACAAAGATAGGTGGAGGGACATGTAGTATTGAGGAGGCAGGGAGACTGCAGAAGGATTTAAACAGGCTAGGAGGGTGGGCAAAGCAGGGCCAGATGGAGTACAATGTGGAAAGATGAGGAGGAATTTCTTCACTAAGAGAGTTGTGAACCTGTGGAATTCTTTCATAGGAAGCTGCTTGATAGGAAGAATAGAGGCATAGACTATTTTCCAAATAGGGAGAAAATTCAGAAATCAGGAGTGCAAAGAGACTTGGGAGTCCTAGGTCCAAGATTCTGTTAAGGTAAACTTGCAAGTTGAGTCAATGGTAAGGAAGGCAAATCCAATGTTGGCATTTATTTTGCGTGGACTAGAATAAAAAGTCAGGTATGTACTTCTGAGGCTTTATAAGGCTCTGGTTAGATCACATTTAGAGCAATTCAGGGCTCCATACCTCAGGAAGGATGTACTGGCCCTGGAGTGGGTCCAGAGCAGGTTCAAGAGAATGATTCTAGAAAAGAAAGGCTCAACATTTGAGGTACATTTGAACACTCTGGATCTATGCTGAATGGAGTTTAGAAGGATGAGGGGGGATCTAGTTGAAACTTTCAGAATACTGAATGGCCTGGACAGAGTGGATGTTGGAAAGATGCTTCCGTTGGTAGGAGAGACTAGGACCCGAGGGCACAACTTTCAAGTAAAGGGAAGACCTTTTAGAACAGAGATAAGGAGAAACTTCCTCAGCCAGAGAGTGGTGAATCTATGGAATTCACTGCCACAGAAGGCTGTGGAGGCCAGGCCATTAAGTACATTTAAGCATGAGATAGATAGGTTCTTGTTTATCAAGGGGATCAAGGGTTATGGGGAGAAAGCAGGAGAATGGGATTGAGGAACTTACCAGCCATGATTGAACGGCGAAGCAGACTCCATGGGACAAATGGCCTAATTTATGCTCCTATATCTTATGGTCTTATTATCTAAGTTCAAATCCCATCATGGCAGAATTTAAATTCAATAGAATTGAAATTAGGAGTCTAATGATGATCATGAAACACTTTATTATTCATGCACGTGGGCATCATTGGCTGGACCAGCATTTATTGCTAATCACTAATTACCCAGAGGGGCTGTAATGAGTCAACCACATTGTTGTGAGTCAGGAGTCACATGTAGGCCAAACCCCAGGTAGGGCTGGTGGATTTCCTTCCATAAAGGGCATAGGTGAACCAGGTGGGTTTATTCCCTGACAATGGTTTCTTTAGACTCTTAATTCCAGACAATTGTTGAATTCAAATTCCACCATCTGCCATGGTAAGATTAGAAGCCAGGTCCCCAAAACATTAGCTGAGTTTCCTCAATTAATAGTCTAGTGATAATACCACTAGGCCATTGCTTACCATTGCGTTGCTTACCTTACATAGGACTTTGTCCAGGGGATGAGAAAAGAGTTACCATGGGTGAATTGAAAGGTGGGTCTGAGAGTCCTTTCAGAAAGCCCATCTGGTTCACTATTGTCCATTAGGGAAGGAAAACTACGATCCTTACCCATTCGGAAATACACATGAATCCAGGCCCGCAGCAATATATAGTTGACTTCTACTTTCCTCTGAACAATAAATGCTGACCTAACGATGACCCCATCCTGTGAATGAATATGTAAAAAACAACTTGCCTTTTATCACCTTTCTCTTCACCATTAAGAGCCCCCAAAACTTGTTCCTGGTGAAAAAGCGATTTACTCATATCTCTTTCTTTTTTTGTTTGATGGCTTGCTGGCTCAGGAAACCCAGGCCTCCTGGTTCAGAGGTAGGGACACTACCATTACAGCACAAGAGCCCTTGGGGCCTCCTTTACTTGGGAAACTCTGGTGAAACAGTCACCTTGTGGAAAGCCTCTGACCAACCAACATACTTACACCCAGGTGTCCGATCACTGGGAATATTAATCCTTCATCCCATTCCCACCTTAACTTCTTTGTCCTCCATCTGTTCTCCTGATCTATCAGGGCTTTAAGGACATTGCCTTCTGAGTTAGCACCTTATAGTCATCTACACTCAATTTCAGCCATTCCAAATCATAACCACTGCTTCCAACATTGTTTTACTTTTCCAGGCAGCAGATGCTGATCAGCAATTATATTATTCCATCTGAGTTACGGAACAATGATAATTACATTCCTCCAATCTTCCCATCCCCTTCCTTAATTAATCACTCTCAACATCAGTGCAATTTGCTTTTGACATTTTCAGCTCATCTGGGCACATCCTGTGTGTCTTTTCTTGTCCTGTTACCACTCCCTTTTGCCTTGCAGCATCATCCCCTTAGGTATTCAATCCTTTCCGCCTTCTAACTTATCATGCACTTACCTTTTTGGTCTTTGCCATCTTTCTCACTTTTCCCCTCCTGTCTATTGCCTTAAAACGTTTCACACCTGGAAGCTTTCTCCGGCCGTGATGAATGGTCATCGCCTTGAAAAGTTAGCTATTTCTGTCTCTGCAGATACTGCCTGACCTGCTGTGCATTTCTAGCGTTTGTGTTTTCATGAGCTAATTTTCCACTGAACACCAGCATGCAGACTGAATAATAGAACACAGAAACAACTGGCTCGGCTGTATGAATAACACCGCCAAGTTCTAGATGCCTTAGAAAGATGAAGATTGCAAAACCACAATAGCACAACCTAATGAATGTTTATTATTTATTCATACTATTCAGAGAAACTTGGTTGAGCAGGAACTCCATTGAAACCTCTTTTCCCTCAGCTCTCACTTCCATGTGACCCAACATCACTGATGACGCACTTGAACTATTAACATAACAGCTATCAACCCTTCTCACTGATTCACAAGTGGAAGGGGAATATTAGTTCAGTAGGAATGGTATGACAGTTTGGTTTAAGACTTTTGTTACAAAGTAAGAGGCTTTGCCTTATATATAAAACCAGAAATAATTTATGATCTGCAAGTTCTGTTTTGTTGCTATCTTGAAGGCCAAACCAGCAAAAATTAAAATATTCCCTCTCTAGGTTTGGTAAGCTTTTCTGCAAGGGGCTACATCATTCACCACATTAAGTTCATTTAGAAAAGGTCTTACAAGAATTATGGGATAACAAGGTGTGGGGCTGGATGAACACAGCAGGCCAAGCAGCATCATAGGAGCAGGAAAGCTTTGAAAATGCATTGTGAGTGTCTGCATCATTCTGAATCATGGAATACCTTGTAACTTTTGTGAGCCAGTTAACACTTCCTTGGATCATTCAGAGTTCAGTCAAGGTACTAAATCTGCAACAGGAGTCGTTGATTCTGCACAATATGAAGTACTAATAGGATTCGGGCTCTTGTGGCATGGTGGTATAATGTCTCTATCACCTGCCTGAGAGACCTGGGCTCAAATGCCATGTACTCCAGAGGTGCTTAATGACATGCCTTGATTAAAAGGTGGCCAAGTGGTTTTATTGCTGGACTGTTAATCCTGTTGTATGCCTCGCTCTGCTCAATCGTCCTACAATCTGTATGTCCTTTTATGTTACGATCTGCCTGTACAGCATGCAAAACAAACTTTTCACTGTACTTGGGTACACGTGACATCAATAAAGCAAATCAAATCAAACCCAGGTAATGTCCTGGGGACACCACGGCAGATGGTGGAATTTAAACTTAATTAATATCTGGGATTAAGAGTCTAATGATGACCATGAATTGTTGGAGGAAAGCAGATCTGGGCCACTAATGTCCTTTAGGGAAATAAACTGCCATCTTTACCTGGTCTTGCCTACATGTGAATCTGGTCCGTGCCTTATCCCTGAGCCACTGCAATCCATGTGGTGTAGCTACAGACACACACAGTTACTTCTTACTTCTTAAAACAGTTTCAAATGACAGAATGACTTGTTTGGCTGAGGGTATGAAGTCACATGGAATTCCCAATCCATAATAAATTAGGTTGAATTAAAAATCCCCTTGTTCCACCCTTGCAATTTTGTTTGAAATGAGTTTCAGGCTTCACCTTTAATGGAAACTGATGATGGATCTGTCCAATTGGGATTAATCAAAAGAAGCAGGGAAACTTGTAATATTGCCATTCCTTAGTCAATTGCTCTTCCTCTCCTAAAATGTTCCTTTGGAGAATTGTACAAAAGCAGAAAGTCTAAAAAAACCCGATATATATTTATTCGCCAGCAACATTCACACATCCTGTTCCTCTTAGCCCCCTGTAGACTGCCAGCAACATCTGGTTTAATCTCAATCAATAATAAATATGGTCTCAGTAAAAGTGAGTTCAAATCCCACCATAAAAACTGTGGGAAAACTGCAATTAACTAAATTTGAAATAAAGTGCTTTTCTCATTTAGAGTAATCATAAAACTGAGCACTGTGTGCAGTTTTGGTCTCCATACCTCAGTAAGGATATTACTGCCATTGAGGCAATGAAGGAAAGTTCACCAGACTTGTTTTAAGGATGGTGGAACTATCCCATGAAGGAAGATTGGGAAAGTGAGTTTGCAAAGTTTCAAGGAATGAGAGATGATCTCTTTCAAACCCACTAAATGCTTATAGGGACAGATAGGAAAGATGCAAGTAAGATGTTTCCCCTCCTCAGAGAGGGTAGTTACAGGGAACTTAATTTCAAAATACTGGGATAGCTGCTTAGGACCAAGATGAAGAGAACTATTTTTACTCCGAGGTTTATGAAGTTTTGGAATTCCATACCCCATGGGCTGTGGAAACTCAGTCACTAAGCATATTTAAATTAGAGATAGGAGGAACTGCAGATGCTGGAGAATCTGCGATAACAAGGTGTAGAGCTGGATGAACACAGCAGGCCAAGCAGCATCTTTCCTGCTCCTCTGATGCTGCTTGGCAGCTGTGTTCATCCAGCTCTACACCTAGTTATCTTAAATTAGAGATGAATAGGTTTCTAAATACCAATGTTAGAAAGTGGGGATTGTATGGGATTAAGGCCTGGACTGATCAGCCATGGTTGTACTAAATGGCAGAGCAGGGTTGATGAGTTGTATGGCCTCCTCCTGTTCCTACATCCCTGTGAAATTGACATAAAACCCCATCTAATTCACCACTTCACTTCTTAGGAGGAAATTTGCCTTCAGGTCTCACTGACTTCCAGCCCAAAGCAATGTGGCTGATTCTTAATTGCCTCCTGAAATGGATGAGCAAATTACTCAGTTGCATATTGCTACTGGACAATAATGCCTTGAGAGTGTAACACACACAACTGCAAAAGCTCATGAAGGTAGCTCACCACTGCCTTCAAGGGGAAATATAGCAATGGGTAATAAATGCCAGCAGTACCTGCATCTCAAGAGCAAATTATGAAAAGAATATTTTTCAAGTGTTCAGCTGTCTGTGCAGTCTCCAGGGCGTCTCCACAAGTGCACCTAATTAATTTGTTAATGAATTTTCCTGGCAGGTTAGCACATTGATTATAAACAAATTTCAGAAGCTAAAACTGACTTTGCGCAACATTGTACTAACCAGAAAGCAGAAAGTTAAAAGCCCTGTGGTGCCCCGGCAGTGTCCCTATCTCTGGACCAGTACTTTCATGATCAAGTCCCATTTGCTCTGGAGGTGTTTCATAACATGTAGAAACAGACTGATTATAAAACAAAATAGATCTGACTGCCTGTTAGCAAGATTTTAGGAAATTATTTATCATCTGTCTTCATACAAAAAAAACACTTTGGACTAACAACTTATGCTCACTCAAATTTAGAATAGTATTTTTAAACATTAGAGTGATGGGATTTTTTTTGAAAAAAAGGCAATTATTTCATCAGACCATACTTTCTGACCCGGAGCTAAGAAATCTATGAGCCTAGTCTAGCAAAGTTGCAGCAATTAACTCCCAACCTCAAGATGCTCCTTAAATTTGGAATTAGTAGCCATAAAAGGACAGGCCATCTGCATCGCAGAAGCTGAACAATATTTTACATGCTGCATGTTGCAAAACAGACCATTGTCCGACTCACTGTGAGAAACCCTATAGGAAGTTCAGTAATATTTTAAAAGGCAAGCTGTATATTGTACAACCAGCTGGAGTACATTCAGAGCTGTATTTTACTTTGGATTCAGGTGAGAGTTACAAGATGTGCTCTTATATAATCTGACTCATGTCAAATAACCACATCAACACATGAGTCAGAATGGTGCAATGCTGTTAGCTGCTATCGACAATGCTTTTATGCTGTCCCCTTCCCCCAGCTCAACCCCACATATAATCATTGTAGTAATCCACCTTCCCATTTAATTGAAGTTAGGACAACATACCTGACAAATAGTTGGGCAAATCTGTGGCGAAACGACAATCAAATGTACAAATAGCGCACTCATCATACCTTGGGATTGGTGCTGGTGGCACAATGCATTTACTATTTAAGGCAGAGATGAAGAGAAATATTTTCACCAGAAAAATGTGACTACAGGACTTAATGGCCAAGAAAGGTGCGTTCATAACACAGCCAAACATAATTAGCATCAACTTGTAAATCTTTCCAACAAACGCCAACGACAAGGAGTAGGAGTGAGAAAAGTTCCTGGTCAGCTGTGTGATGGTAAGAATTTGAAGCTTCTACCATCACTATACACAGCTTCATCATGGTTTGTTCTTGTGGATTTTTCCACATGACATGGGGTCACACCAATGATGGTTAAATTATTCACCTGGATGAGGGAACTAAATGCAATGTAAGACCATATGACGAAAAGATATATGTGCAGAATTAAGCCATTCTGCCTATTGAATCTGCTCCGCATTCGATCATTATTGACATATATCTGAACTCCATTCTCCTGCGTTCTCCCCATAATCTTTTATCCTCTCTCTCTCTCTCTCTCTATCTATCTATCTATCTATCTATGTATCTCTGTCTTAACTGCACAAAACTGGATTGGAGAGTGAGATGTGAGGAGAATGCAGAAATGTTTCAGTGTGAGTTGGACAGGTTGAATGAGTAGGCAAACACGTGGCAGATGCAGTACAGTATAGTTAAATGTGAGGTTCTCCACCTTAGTGGCGAAAACAAGAAAATGGATTTTTTTCTGAATGTCCATAAATTGAGAGAAGGGAATGTGCAACTAGAACTGGGTGTTCTTGCACACTAGTTACTGAAAGTTAGCAAAAAAACCGAGAGAACTACAGAGGAAATCAGAAACAAACAGAAATTGTTGGAAAAAAGTTCCGATAACAAGGTGTAGAGTTGGAGGAACGCAGCAGGCCAAGCAGCATCAGAGGACCAGGAAAGCTGACTTTTCAGGTCTGGACCCTTCTTCAGCTTTCCTGCTCCTCTGATGCTGCTTGGCCTGCTGTGTTCATCCAGCTCTACACCTTGTTATCTCAGATTCTCCAGCATCGGCTGATCCCACTATCTCGGTAAAAAGCTCAGTAGGTCTGGTGACATCTGTGGAGAGAAAGCAGAATTAATGTTTCAGGTCCAGTGACCCGTCTCCAAAACTGAAAGCATTCAGGTGCAGCAGGCAATGAAGAAGGGAAATGGTATGTTGGCCTTCATAGTGAGAGGATTTGAGTACAGGACCAGGGATATCTTGCTGCAACTATACAGGGCCTAGGTGAGACCATACCTGGAGTTTTGTATGCTGTTTCAGTCTCCTTATCGGAGGAAGGAAGTTCTTGATATAGGGGGATGCAACAAAGATTTACCAGACTGATTCGTGATGTACAGGAGAGGTTGAATCGGTTTGGATTATATTTGTTGGAGTTCAGAAGAATGATATGGATCTGACAGAAACCTATAAAATTCTAATAGACTAGACAGGTTAGAGGCAGGAAGGGTGTTCCCAATTGGGTGGGGGGAGGGGTAGTCCAGAACCAGAGGTCACAAATTAAGGATACCGGGTAAACCATTTAGGACTGAATTGAGGAGAAATTTCTTCATCCAGAGAGAGTTCAGCCTATGGAATTCGCTAATACAGAAAGCAGTAAGGGCCAAAACATTGTATGATTTCAAGAGGGAGTTGGATACAGCATGTGGGTCTAAAGGGATTAAAGGATATGTGGGAAAGCAGGAACAGGCTATAGAATTGGATGATTAGCCATCATCATAATAAATCACAGAACAGGCCTGAAGGGCTGAATGGCATACTTCTGCTCCTATTTTGCTTGCTTTTATGTGACTGTGATCACCCTGCGTACTGATCATAAATGTTTGAATTTGGTGGGGGTTTAATAACGTGATGCCATACCAGCTCCTAACCCACCCCATTCATCCAGGCTGGGCACCAGAACAAACAAGTTCTAGGCCAAAGATAGTAATGTCAAAAGTCTATATTGCTGCAGCAACTTCAACTCCAAATGTAGCTTATGAAAGGACTCAATAAAGGAATCTCTTGGTAATCTACATCACTCTGAGCATCATGAATGAACTTGCTAAGGGGATTTTTCATGAATGTATTGTTTGGATGATGACTGTCTTCAAGGAACTTGCATGGACCAGAGCTGCTATGGTAAATAACTTGAGAATCAAATCCATTGCGTAAGAAAAGCTAGAAGCAAAGTCAGATTGCACATGGAACCATAACTATGCATGTGATCTTGAGAATTCATCTTTGTTTTAGTTACTGTTCTATGTATAAATTAAAGCTCATAGAGACAATAATTTGCCTGTGAATTCATTTTTATTGTCCGTTGGACTCTGATTCATGTTAAAGTTACAAGAAGTGGAATCATGTTGGTGATTTATTCAATTGCAGGCTATTCTGTAAAGTTAGTTATTTCTGGTAGTTCCCATAGTGATTGTGACAAAAAGTATCATTAAGGTCCATCGAAGAGGTCAGACAGGGGCTCTTGTTGATGCAAGATAACATCTCTGACAGGGTAGCACTCCCTCTGCACTGCAGTGTCAGAACGGCTCTCATGTTCAAATCTCTAGAGTACGGCTTGAAACTACAGCCTTCTGTCCCAGATGGTGCTACTGACTGAGCCACAGGTGATACTTAATGAGCCAGTTCACAAGGTGTGCCAGTAAAAGTGTGATGTTACCGGTAGGTAAATGCAATAAAATAGGAAGTGTGCAGCAGATGGACAATTTCTAATTTATTGTGAATGGATAAAGCAAAAAAGAAAGTTTTCTGATCCTAAAAGTCACTAGTTGCTTCCTTCTACTGGGAGTGCTGGGTGGAATAGAAATAGTTCCAGGATTTTGACCCAATGTTAACCGAGCAACAGCGATATATTTCCAAGTCAGGATGGTGAGTAGCTTGAAGGGGAACCTGCAGATGGTAGTGTTCCCATGTATCTTCTGTCCTTGACCTTCTAGATGGAAGTGGTCGTAGGTTTGGAAAGTGCTGTCTAAGGAGCCTTGGTGAATTTCTGCAGTGTGTCTTGTACACACTTCATGAAACTGTCTATCTTTATTGAAGTTATTGCATGAGAATTCTGTGAATTTTAGGCATTCAGGTATAATGGGTATCAGAGATAGTAGGAACTGCGGATGCTGGAGAATCCGAGATAACAAGGTGTAGAGCTGGATGAACACAGCAGGCCAAGCAGCATCATAGGAGAAGGAAAGCTTGACATTTCGGGCCTAGACCCTTC
>JAHRHZ010000065.1:10936080-10961694 GCA_024137785.1 Ginglymostoma cirratum
GAAGGGTCTAGGCCCGAAATGTCAAGCTTTCCTTCTCCTATGATGCTGCTTGGCCTGCTGTGTTCATCCAGCTCTACACCTTGTTATCTTAGGCATACAGGTAGTTCTGCCATAACGTGTGTTTTGTTAACACGAATTGGCTGTAATGCAATTGATAAATAGTGGACATTGTGTGGATAACGCAAACTTTCTACGGTACAGGAATAACGATTTTCTATAGTGATTTCCCTGTAATGTGATTTTCTGTGACAAATTTATATAGTGCAATTTTACAATAGCACGAGGTCACACAAGAACACAACTATCGCATTATAGGAGACCTACCTGTATTACTAATATGAGTTCTAAGGAAGGGTCACTTGACATGAAACATTAGGGTGGCATGGTGGCTCAGTAGTTAGCATTGCTGCCTCACAGTGCTAGAGATCTGGATTCAATTCACTATCTGTGTGGAGTTTGCACATTCTCCCTGTGTCTGCGTGGGTTTTTGCTGGGTATTCTGGTTTCCTCCAACAGTCCAAAGATGTGCAGGCTAGGTCGATTAGCCATGCTAAGTTGCCCTTAGTGTCCAGGGATGTGTAAATTAGATGGATTAGCCATGGGAAATGCAGGGTTACAGGGAGAGTGTAGGTGGATGGGGATGGGTCTGGGTGGGATGCTCTTTGGAGGGGCAGTATGAACGTGTCAAGTAAATGGCCTGTTTCTGCACTGCAAGGATTCTATGAACTTTGATTTCCCTCCACAGATGCTGCCAGCCCTGCCAAGCTTTGCCAGCAATTTCTGTTTTTGTTACAAATATTACCTTTAGTTTCCAAATCTATTAAATTGTTGGACTGCATTGAATTCACTTCTGATAACTGTGCCACTTCCAAATGAGATTCTTTCTTGTATGAACAGATACCAATGCTGTGGACTCAAACACAAACACACACCAGAATTAGAGCTGCTAACCATCACTCTTTGTTGTGTAGAATATAGATATCATGTCTTTAAAGGTTTTCTCCAGTTTTGTCTTTGCATCCCATTCACGTATACCTAGAGTCAATTGTAGGGCTTGGCTGTGTGAGTCCCAGTTGTGGTTTGGTTGGTAAACATTTGCCTCTGATTGACAAGATTCCCAATATCAAGCCCCACTCCAGGGCTTGAGTATAAAAAACAATGCTGGCTCATGAAAATAGTACAGAGGGAGTTCTGTGCTGTTGCCGGTGCTCTGTCTCAGATGAGATCCATCTGTGTTCTCAGAGGGATGTAGTGGCACTGTTTTGATGAACATCAGGGGAGTTATCCCTGGTGACCTAGCCACAAATTATCCCTCAATCAACACTCCTCCAAAAAACCAGATTATCTGGCCATTGTCACATTGTTGTTTGTGAGAAATTGTCCAGTGTAACTTGGCTGCTGTGTTTATTACATTACAAGAGTGACTACACTGAATCACAAAAGATGATTCCATTAAAGAATAGAAAGACAACATCCTATTTAAATAGAGTAAGATTGCAGAAGTCAGGGTTACAAAAGGGGTCCTGGTAAATTAATCACAACAGGTTGACATGCAGATGCAGCTAGTGATTAGGAAAATAAATGGAATATAGACATTTATTGCAAGCAGAATGAAATATAAAAGTTGGGAATTTTATGGCAAATGTAACAGGGACTCGGTGAGTCCACACCTGGAGTGCTCTGTAAGTTTTAGGTTCCTTATTTAAATAAAGATAGAACTATATTTGAAAAATATCAGAAAATGTTCACTAGAATGTTCCTAGGAAGAAAGTCTTCTCATGAAGATATGTTAAAAAGTTACAGTGTCATATACATCTACAGCACCTTCAATTTACTTCATCTGCACCAATCAAAAATAACCACCTAATTATTCTGATCCCATTTTCCAGCACTTGCCCATAGCCTGTATGCCTTGGCATTGCGAGTGCACTTCTAAATACTTCTTAAAATGTTATGAGGGTTTCTGCCTCAATAACACTTACAGGCAGTGAGTTCCAGACTCCCACCAGCCTCTGAATGAAAAAGTGCTCCTCACATCTCGTCTGAACCTTCTGTCGCTTACCAATGTCCTTGGTCATTGATCCCACTATCAAAGGATAAAGTTTCTTCCTCTTTACCTTATCTTTGCCCCTCATAATTGTACATATCTCAGTTATGTTCCCTCTCAATCTCTTCTGCTCTAAGAAAGACAAACCCAGCCTGTCCAATCTCTCTTCATAACTGAAACTCTCCAGCCCATGCAACATCCTGGTAAATTTCTTCTGCACCGTCTCCAGTGCTATCACATCCCTCCTATAATGTAGACATACAGGTTGGGCCTATACACATTAAAGTTTAGAAGAATGAGTAGTGATCTTATGGAGGATGTAAGATGATGTTGACAAGGTGGATACTGAGTGGATGGTTCCGCTAATGGGACAGACTAGACTAGGGGACATGGTTAAGTAAAAATGACTCATTTTTAAAATGACAGTGAGGAATTTCTTTCTCCTCTGTGGATCATTATTCTGTGGAATTCTCTTCCTCAGAGAACATTGGAGGCTGTCTTTAAACTCATTTAAGGAAGAGTTAGACTTCTGACAGACAAGAGAGTCAAGGTATGGTGCAGACAGGAAAGTGGAGTCGAGACTGTAGCAGGATCAGCTATGAACTTTTCAAAAGCTGGAACAAGGTCATTCAGCCTAATGGCTTACTCCTGTCACTAATAAATGGAGGACTGGGGCAACTGGACCTGTATTCTCTACAGATTTGTGGAATGTGAGATGATTGCATTGGAACCTACAAAATCCTTAAAGGGACCCAGGTCCAATTCCAGCCTCGGGTGAGTGTATGTCTGGAGTTCACACATTCTCCCCGTGTCTGCGTGACTTTCCACTGGGTGCTCTGGTTTCCTTCTACAGCCCAAAGATGTGCAGGTTATGTGGATTGGCCAGGCTAAATTTCCCGTAACATCCAGAGATATGTGTGTCATCCATGTAAAATGTAGGGTTACGGGGATAAGATGGGGTGCTGTTTGGTTAGGATGCTCTTTGGAGGGTTGGTGCAGGCTCACTGGGTCGATTGGCCTCTTTCTGAACTGCAGGGATTCTATGATTCAGTAGGATATACAGGGTGGATGCAGGTAAGATGCTTTCCCTGGTTGGGGAGTCTACAACCAGAGACACACATTCAATTAAGGGGGAAGACCAAGAAGAGAAGAATTGTTTTCTTTGCACAGGGTTGTGAATCTTTGGAATTCTGTCTCACAGAGAGCTGTGGAAGCTCAATGATTTAGCATGTTTGAAGTGGAGTTTTACAGATCTTTAAACCTGTTGACCAATGGGGGTATCATGATTTTGCAGGAAGAAGCCATTAAAGAAGGTGATCAGCCATGATTGTATTGAACAGCAGGGCAAGCTCGATGGACTGAATGGCCTACATGTTCCATGTTTCTATAACATCCTGTAGGAATCATCAGTGAAAAACAAATGTTTCAATCCATATTACATTTCTCAGGACCCTCATTGCTCTTCTGAGAAATAAAACAATTAAAGCCATGCTCCCAAAGCAAAATACCATGGTTGCTGGAAATCTAAAGTGAAATCAATAAAACAATGGTGGAAAAAGCCAGCAGGTAAGACATCAAGATCATAGAATCGCAGTTTAAATTCCAGATTCATGTGTCTCAGGGGTATTTCTTGCCGGTGTTGTTTTATATAGAAAGGATCAGGAAGTGAGAACAAATGACCAGACAGAATCTGGTCCGGTAAAATTTGACATGGAGATTTAGTTGTGAGACCAACCTGATTAATGATTTCTTTTTTAAAATCACATTTTCTTATGAATGTTACATTGAGCGTCCTCTTCATTCGGGCCTCACCTTAGATTAAATATCGTTCCAGGCATCTCTGACAGACTCAATGCTGTTCATTAAAACTATCAAGCGACTTGATGACAGACAAGAGAGAAATTGTTGTCATGTCTTTTTAGTTCCAGCAGATTGTCTTGCACAACATTCATTAATGAATAAAATGGGTAACCGTGGGATACAATGCCACAAGTAGCTTCAGCAAACCATGCGCACAAGGATTTTGTTTCTGTTAAAATAAAGGCAAGGCCATGAATAGTGCATTGGGAAAACACACCTTGGAGCCAGGAGAAAAGGACAAAACCATGTCCAGTTCTGGTTGTCCTGTTAGAAGAAGGATATTATTAAGCTAGAGAGGTTTCAAAAGAGATTTACCAGGATGTTGCCGGGAATCGAGGGCTTGAGTTATTGGGTGAGATTGGGTAGGCTGGGATGTTTTTCACTGGAGCACAGGAGATTGAAGGGTGACCTTATAGAGGTTTATAAAATCATGAGGGCTGTACCTAAGATGAATTGGCAGGTCTGTTTTCCCTAGGGTTGGGGGATTTCAAGACAAGGAGGTATATTTTTAACATGAGAGGAGAAAGATTGAGAAAAGACATGAGGGGCAATTGTCTTTTAAACAGGGAGTGGTTCATTTGTGGAATGGACTTCCAGAGGAAGTGGTGGATGATGTGGGTACAGTTACAATGTTTAAAGGATGTGAAGGTGCCAGTGTTGGACTGGGATGGGCAAAGTTAGAAGTCACATGACATCAGGTTACAGTCCAACAGGTTTATTTGAAATCACAAGCTTTTGGACCGCTGCTCCTTCGTCAGGTTTAAAAATGTTTAAAAGACATTTGAATATGTACGCGAATGAGAAATGTTTGGAGGGATATGGGGGCCAAGTGCAGGCTGATGGGACCAGTTTAGTTTGGGAACATGGTCAGCATGGACTGATTGGACTAAGGGATCTGTTCCCACGCCGTAGGACTCTATAATTCTATGAGGACTAAATGTGGGAAAATGGAACAAGGAAAATGATATGCAGCAACAGTTTGTTTTTCAACAAAAGAGAGGTGGTACGGAAGTAAGGAGACAATCTTTCAATTACTTGCTCTCCGGAGAGTAGATGATGAAATTGCATGTGTGCAACTTGCGATTTTTCATCCAATTGAAAACATGTCATAAGAACATTTCAAAGCACTTGACAACACAATGTAGTAAATGTTATGTATGCAAGTACGGCAAACTTTCATTCTCTATAACCAATGTGCAAACACCAATTAAACGAAAGGCAACTTAATTCCCTTTTGGTACTGTTTGCCTGGGAAATTAGATAGCTGAAGTCACTGTACAAACGTCTGACTCTGCTTTTGAAAATGCTACTGGAATCTTCAACATCCACTTGAATGGATAATTGTCTATGTGTATTGTTGGAAATGAACACATTTTCTTGAAGCTTTTTGTCTTGCATCCTTCAGGATAATTTGCAAGAAATTCCAAATGTAAAGGGGAACAGTGTTTATTTGTGCAGTTCAAGGAAAGGGTGCTGAATATATGGCAAGTACGCTCTTCAGATAACAGATTGGCAAGTGGAACCTACAGATAGAGTACCTCAAATCTATCTACTAAAAATCAAGCAGTGTCTGAAATCTGACATGCTTATAACTTTTGATAGTTAAGTAAATTAAATAGAAAACATTTCGGGATGACTCAGTTAGGTGCTGCATTGGTGCAGTGAGGCTCCAGATTGATACCAGCCTCACCACTTTACAGGCCAAGTGCCCGAGGTGACCACACTCAAACCAGCTTGCCCCGAATTGCTTGACCCAAAATCTGTAAACATCTGAAGTCCGGTTTGGCCTCCCTTCGGAGGGTGGCAGATTTGAGGTACCTTGCCCATGTAGTCACAATTGTAAAATGTTACAACATGCGATGGCCAATTGGTGCACAGCAAGATCCTGTAAACAGCAATTTGATGACATCCAGATCATCTGTACTATTTGGCCATTCTCTGAATCTGTTCCACTTGCTCCTTCTCCCCTACTGGAGATATTACATAATTCAAAATAACATCATGTTTCAGCTCTTTTCAGTTCTGAGGAAGAGTCATCTTGGATTCAAATGTTAACACAGCTTCTCCCTCCACTGGTGCTGCCAGACCTGCTGAGTTCCTCCAGCACTTTCTGTTTTTTGTTACCTGACGCTTTAGTGCCTAGGTGGTGGATAAATAATGGGCAGGGTACAGGGGGTAAAACATCCTTGATCCTCAAACAGAATTCCAGAGTCTTTTATATCCATGTGGCTCTTTCTTAAGAAGAGTGGAGACCTTTTACATCCATCTGAGTGGACTGACGGGAACTTGGTTGAACATCTGCCCTGAATTACAGTGTCTCCCACAGCCTAGTTCTCTCTCAGCACTACATTGGAAGGGCAATCTAGAAATTGTGCCTTGAATGGGACATCACTTCCACAGTCGTAAACTCAGTGTTTTCTCATGTCAAATTGAACATAAAGTACAGGAGCAGGGATGTGTTGCTGTAATTGTACAGAGCCTTGGTGAGACTACACCTGGAGTGTGTGCAATTTTGGTCTCCTTACCCGAGGAAGGATGTTCTGGCTGTGGAGGGAGTGCAACAAAGATTTGCCAGACTGATTTCTGGGATGGCAGGTCTGATGTATGAGGAGACCCTGGACTGGTTAGGACTATATTGAGTTTAGAAGAATGAGAGGAATCTCATTGACGTAGGACTGTTCATGGTAAATGCAGGAAGGATATTCCTGATTTAAGGACAATTCAAAACGAAGGGTCTAATATGTAATAGGTCTTCAGGATTGAGATGAGAAGAGCTTTCTTCACCAAGGGAGTGGTGAGTCTGTGAAATTTCCTGCCATAGAAAACACTTGAGGCTAAAACATTGAATGTTCTCAGGAAGGAGTTATATGTTGTTCTTAGAGCTAACGGATCAAACAGTATGGGGTAGAAGTGGGAGCATGGTACTGAATGATCAGCCATGATCATATTGAATAGAAAGTAGGCTTGAAGGGCTGAATGGCCTACTCCTGCTCCAATTTTCTATGTTTCAATGTATCTGGAGCTAATTGGATCTGAAGGGAGGACAAGTGTTTATATAACCAAGCTGACACATTGTGGGTTAGATGACAGGAAGGTTTCACAGGGCAGCATGCGCTACTGAAGAACACGCTACTTGAAGTACAATTTGTACTGGGTGTTAATGTCAAAAGGATAAAAGTGGGTAAAAATAGTTCAAGGTGTAGTTGGTAAATGGCAGATGGCTAATTCATTCTTCATGAATGAACACTCTGGACAAATTTATTAGGACTCCTAGCAGATGTACAGCTCAGTAAACCAGCTGTTAGGAAGGAGCTTAAAGCATTAGATGCCTACAGGAGATCTGAAACAGATGGGATACATTGAAAAAACTTCAAGGAAGAAGCCTGGTAACACTGAGGCACTGGTTAATATTTTAAGCACCTCCATTGATACAAAAGATTCAACCATGGAAAAATTGCTCCTCTCTTCAGAACAGCAGCAAAACAAAATAGACGAGGGAGAGAATTTGCCCCAGACTACTGGCCACTCAGTGAATGTGTCAACTCAGTTGATGAAAAGCTTATGTAGCCAACAGAGATCCTTTAGTGGATGCACATCAAATGTGTCAGACTAGCTCAAACCGAGGTGGATAGAAAGTAGTCCACAAGTAAGAACAAAAGAAGTGGAAAAGATCATCGAGTCTGGCAATGGAGTGGGGAGAGAAAGAGAGTTAACATTTCAGGACAGTGACCTTTCATCTGAAAGAAACAGATTAATCAGAAATTAGGTCTTGTGGTGACAAACGCAAAAATTTAGGTGTGTTATAGGGGGATGGGTCTGGGTGGGATGCTCCAAGGGTCGGTGTGGACTTGTTGGGCCGAAGGGCCTGTCATTGCACTGTCGGGATTCTATGATTCTATCAAAATGCTGGAGAAACACAGCAGGCCTGGCAGCATCTGCAGAGAGGGAAACAGAGTGAACATTTTGAGTCCAGTAACCCTTCATCTGAACTCTCAGTGGCGGAGCATCGTAGTGACTTGCCCTCATTGTGTGATAGGTGCAGCTTTGTGATCGTACCACCACTCTCTAACAGCCCTCTACTGCCAAATAAAGAAAATCAAAAAGTAAAGGTTGGAGCTGAAGGACTGTTCCTTCAGATCACTCAATCAATCAATCCTCCCAGCGACCTTAACACTTCGATGCATCAGCAGAGTATAAGTTACACCAATCATTAAAGATAAAATGCCCACATTTTCCAAGTCATCACTTTGTCTCTTCAGTCTTTGATTTGGTTCGATACAATCTCCTTTTTTGTAGCTTTTATTATTATTGTTATACATGAGCTGCTCTAACGGCCAGCACAATAAGTTTAAAACCTGCAAGTTCCATGTGTTCCTCATTGATTGCTGAGTCCAAGAACCTTCCAACATTTGAGCATTTTGTGTCTGTCAAAGGGACAGGATATCAACTTTGATGGACAGGGCAACTCAGGCTTGAATGCAGCCGACTGAACAGTGAGAGACTCTTGACCACACTTATAGCAGGTGTGCCTGTCCAGGTTTTTATTACAGGAGCAAGCTAGTTCGTTGATTGATGATACATGTCAGGCTTCATTATCGGGTTACCAATTCTGCCATGCAAGTTTGTTTACCATCACACTTTGGATCTACTATGGGCCTTAAATGATCACGTTTGTGTTACACACAACCTCAGGAGTATACCCAGGATTAATTTGAGTCTCGGAGGAATGGTTAGTAAGTTTGCAGATGAAACCATAATTGGTGGTGTCGTGGACAATGAAAAGGTTATCTCAGAATAAAAGGATCGTGGGCTGAGGAGTGGCAGTTGGAGTTTTAATTTAGATAAATGTGAGGTGTTGCATTTTGGTAAGGCAAACCAGGACTTATACAGTTAATAGTAGGATCCTGGGGAATGTTGTCAAACAAAGGGACCTTGGGGTGCAGATTCATTTTTCCTTCAAGATAGAGTCACGGGTAGACAGGATAGTGAACAAGGCATTTGGTACACTTGCCTATATTGGCCAGTGCATTGAGTAAAGGAGTTGAGAGGTCATGTTGCAGTTATACAGGACATTGGTTAGGCCATTTTTGGAACATTGTATTCAGTTCTGGTCTCTCTGCTACGGGAAAGATGTTGTTAAACTTGAAAATGTTCAGAAATGATTTACAAAGATGATGCCAGGGTTGAAGGATTTGAGCTGTAGGGAGAGGCTGAATTGGGTTGGGGCTATTTTCCCTGGCATGTCGGAGGCTGAGGGGTGACTTTATAGAGGTTTATAAAATTATGAAGGATGGCATGGATAGTGTGAATACCCAAAGTCCTCTTCCCAGGGTACAGGAATCCAAAACTAGAGGGCATAGGTTTAAGGTGGGAGGGGAAAGATGTAAAAGGAACCTAAGGGGCAACTTTTTCACACAGAGGGTGGTGTGTGTATGGAATGAGCTGCCAGAGGAAGTGGTGGAGGCTGGTACAATTACAACATTTAAAAGGCATCTGGATGGGTATACGAATTGGCTAAATGCTGGGACTAGATGAATTTAGGATAGCTGGTCGGTGCGGAAAAGTTGGACCAATGCGTCTGTTTCTGTACTGTACATCTCCGTGACTCTATAGCTCAAGTGTAAGCTTCAAAGGGTAGACACTAGTTAGATTAGTCAGCTTGGTATCATCTCATCCACATCTTAAACATCCAGTGCCTCTATCATCAGCAGGTACAATGTGTGGCATGCAGAAGATTCACTGCAGCAACTCTTCAAGATTTCTTTGATAGCACCACTCAGACATGTGATATGTACTGTATGGAAGGACAAGTGCAGCAGCTGAAGGAAATTGGGTCAAAGTTCTCCTTCAAGTTGACCACTGCCTGAATCACCATGCCTTTATCATCATTCAGTTAAAATCATAGAACTCCCAACTTACCTACGCTGTGGGAGAGGCTTCACCACAAGGATCTATTAAAGCAACCAATGCTGATCATTCTAGAACTGTCCACATCCTGCAAACAATTTGTTTAAAGTATTGAGGGCACAAGATGAAAAGCCTGGTAAGCAGTACAACCCATATTCAATGTGTCACCTTTCCAACCACAGTTTCGGTAAGCATTATCTCCATTGAACACTGGCTCAGTCACTTGGCTTGTAGAGTTATAGAAGCAGCTGCTTGCGTTCCTGCAACTCAATAAGCACAAAACCCTGGATTTTCAAACTGGCGTTCTCATCCCCAGCTTCCAGCGACACATTCCTGTAGCTGCCCAATTCCAGCGTCAAGGGGACAGGCTGTAGCAAAGAGTGAGACTCTACTACAGTTTACAACATGGCAGCTACCTTGGGATCAAAGTCCAAGACTTCTTTGCAGGTGTCCCAACATTTTTAAATTAATACGCAAATGGGAGGCAAAAGCATATGCCATTTATGAGGCTCACCCCATTGCAGATTATACACTGGAAATTCACGTTGGCTGAACTCCTACTTTCCTGCAACCACTTCCCATTTTTATTGCAAGAGCCAATTCACTGTTCAGTGCCAAATCACACATTAGTTAGTGGAATCCTTCCCATCAGAGACCTAGCACAATTGCTGGCGTGCCTTTTTAAATACAATTTTAATGCCATGGGCTTAAGCTGTAACAGGACTTGGCGATTCTTGAAGCAAGGCAAAGAAAGACTGTCGAGGTATATGAGACACATTGAGGAGTGGGGCGGGGGGTGAGGAATGGTGGTAAAGAACCTTATAACATGAAGTAAATTGCTGGACTTCAAAATAGGAGCAAACGATGTCAGCAGGATGCAAGGAGATGTTTTGCAAAATGGAATGGGAAGACTCAGAAACAAAAAATAAAAGACAAGACCTTAGAGCTGTTATCCTCAGTGGTACAAAAACCACATGATTAAGTCAGACAAACAGAAAACGAATGCATGATTACAACAGTGCGAGGAGAAAGAGTTTCAAGTTTAGGAGAGACTGGAATTGTTTATCTAGCAGATTATACAACTGAAAATAATCAGCAGATATTGTGAAAGAATTGGCAACTATAAATCTAACAACAAAATACACAATAACCAGTGTGTGTGTAGCTCTAAACAAAAACAAAAGAACTGCTGAGGCTGGAAATCAGAAACAAAATCAGAAATTGCTGGATGAACTCAGCGGGTGTGGCAGCATCTTCTGAAGATGACCCATTCTGAAGAAGGTTCAATGGACCCAAACATTAACTTTGCTTTCTCTCCATAGGTGCTGAGTTTTCCCTCAATATCTGATTTTGTCTGTGACACACATGTAGCTCTACCTGTGGCACAGTGAAGAAAGAAATAGAAATGTGTGAATCGACTGATCAGATTGGTAACCCATCATTTTAAACGTGCAGGTTATTATCCAGACACTAATTCTTGTGATCACTCTGTCACCTGTACGATATTTCTGTTGTACCTTCTGAATGGAGCTACTGATACCTTATGGTTGAGGCAGATCACTGACATAAGTTCACCTGTCTGTTCTTTTAACCAAAGTAAAAGTGCTTTCAATAGTCCCTGATGAGGCACTGTAACAAAAATACAAATTAACAGTTCACAGAAACTTATATAAGGAAATGGAAACTTACTGCAGCAAAATGATGATGCATTTCAGCTCCTGTGGTGCCCATCGGTCTCTGAGTGCCTTTATCGTCCTGGTGAATACTACAAGCTCCCCTTCCAGGACATCCAAACGTGGACACAACGGCAAAAGATGGGTGGGCAGTAAGGAATAATGGGCCCTTCTGCAGCCCACCCCCTGGGCCTGTTAATAGCCACCTTGGCCAAGCCCAGGAGTAGGGTCACAAGGAGGCCCCACAAGGAGTGTCCATAGATCAGAAGTGTGGGACAAAAGGGCAGCCAAAAATTGAGGAGCAACCCCTTCAAAAAGCTAAACAGAGGACACATTGGAAAATAATCAACATAAATATGAAAAACAGTCTCGCCCAGGCCATAAAAAGTACATGCCTCCACCACAGATCCCCAATGGAAGAGTTGATGACCCTGTTAGGCCCACCTTTCTATTCTGAGTCTAAGACCCTGTTTAATTATCGTAGACAGAATCCTCACAGTGTGGAAGCAGGCCATTCAGCCCATTGAGTCCACACAGACTCTCTGAAGAACATCCCATCCAGTCCCACCCACCTATCTTTTCCCTGTAGCCCTGCATTTCCTATGTCTAATCCACCTAAAATACACACTCTGGACACTACAGGCAATTTAGTATGGCCAATCACCTAACCTGCACATCTTTGGACTGTGGGAGGAAACCAGAGCACCCAGAGGAAACCCACGCAGACACAGGGAGAACGTGGAAGCTCGACACAGACAGTCACCTGAGGGTGGAATCAAACCCGGGTCCCTGGTGCTGTGAGGTAGGAGTACTAACCACTGAGCCACCGTGCTGCCCAACAAAGTCTCAACAAAATAGGTGACAGCCATTCTCTGGTTCATTTCACATCCGTCACCAATCCAAGTGAACCTGCCTGTTTTAAAGTTTAAACAAAGTTTTGCAGTTGACTGACAGTCATCACCTAACTGGTGCATTCTCCATGGCAACACCCTTAACATTCAGGCTCCACTGATCAACCAATCAGCTGTCTCTTCTCACACAGTATCAATGTTGTTCTCCCTCTACATGGGTATTTTTGAATTATTGCCCAGATGAGTGCAAGATGAAAGGATTTGACAAAAAAAAAGTGTCTTTCAGCAATATTTCGAGCTATCAGGAGTCAGGAATGTCAATTCTGTTTCAATCAGGACCTTGTTCAAGACTGAATTTTTCCCTACTCAAAGACTGTGAGCCAACATCATTTGGGTGAAGCTAATACAACTTCAACATTAACTCTTTCAGAATTCTTTGTGTAAAAGTTCCCCTGCTTCCTGTAGTTTTTTTCCTGCAGGCATCTAATAATTGGAACATAGAGGAAACTGATCTCCTTCCACACAGTGGCACATCACACCAGAACCCCAAAAACCTATAGTCTTCATTTTCTGCATTTTCTTCATGAGGAGGAGGGACGAAAGGACTGGGATGTTGTCTGTCTTGAACACAAGTTCGCAATTAAGCTGTATTCTTCTTAAAGTTAGACCTGGAACTCTGAAAGTTTAGATAATCCTTAGACTTATGTTCCTTCTCTGCCCAAAAAGTGCCACTTTGTCGGGTGAAGAATTGATATTATTTTCAATAACAGGATGCATCAAAACTATCGTCCTATTGGCACTAAATGACTTGTGCCCAGATCAATCGAGTTGTGCTTGCTCACATTGAGTTAGGACAATAGTCATTTGGGGAAGAAGTGCATCTTGGTGACACACAGGTTAGCACTGCTGCGTCACAGTGTCAGAGACCCAAGTTCAAGCTCAGCCTTGGGGTGACTTCCGTGTTGAGTTTGCACATTCTCCCTATGCCTGCGTGGGTTTCCTCCAGGTGCTCTGGTTTCCTTCCACAGTCCAAAGATGTGAAGGTTAGATGGATTGGCCATGCTAACGTGTCCAGGGATGTGCAAGCTAGGTAGGTTATCCATGGTAAATACAGAGATACAGGGATAGGGTTGGGGACTGGAAAGTTCTTCGGAGGGTTGGCGCAGACTCGATGGGCCGAATGAACTCTTTCCATACTGTAGCAATTCTAAGAAAAGATTCTTCCAAAATGGGGAGATTCTAACTCAATATAGCATCTTGTTCTCAGGAAATTATTCTGCTCTATCCATGCTGGGTAACAATTAGGCTTCAGAAGAGAGAGTGTGGATGGGAAGCTAAGACTACTGCACTGCACCATCTAATTCAGCATCAAAAGAGCCTAACCTCTTGCTGGAACTTCTATACTTGATTCAAACCTAAATTTAAAAATAGGACACTTTTTAACATTATAGACGTCAGCTGACAGAGGCTAGATTTTGTTCAATGCCAGAATTGGATTTAAACTCAGATGAAAGCTTAACGAACAATGCTCAAACACAACATGACATCCGATTCCATTCCTCAAAGGATGCACAAATCTTCCTGTCAACCAAGTCTGAACACGTGAGATGAAAAGGTACGAAAAATTGCCTTGATCCCTCCTGTCAATGTAGAGTCTCTAGTCAGATTATGATTGGAAAAGAAAGGGTGTACATAGAAAAAATTTTCTGCACCAGGAATTAAAGACAAGCCATCGTGATAGTGGCTCATTAAAGGGAATATAAGGATGTTCTACATTATTTAGATCTGTGCGTAACCCCTTTTTAGTAATACCAAAAAAATTAACGAGGAAGAGGCCTTGCAGTAGTACCCCTACCTCTGGGCCAGAGTCCTGGATTTATGTCCCACCTGTGCCCAGAGGTGTCTCATGAAGTGAAGACAGTAAGGAGTGCAGATGCTGGGAGCCAGAGTCAATAGATGTGAGGCTAGAAAAGCACAGCAGGTCAGACTGCATCCAAGGAGCAGGAAAGTCAACGTTTCAGGCTGGAACCCTTAGTCAGGACAGGGGAGAGGGACAGGAGCCCAGGAGTAAATAGAGGGAGGGGGTTGGGGCTGGGGGAAGGGTAGGTGGGATGGTGATAGGTGGATGCAGGTAGGAGGCTATTGTGATTGTCAGTGGGGAGGGTGGAGTGGATGGGTGAGTAGGAAGATGGAAGTGGTAAGGGTGCGGAAAGCCCTGCCTGCCAATGTAGTTAACTCAGCCACATTAGGGGCATTTAAACAGTCCTTGGATAAGCATATGGATGATGATGGGATAGTGTAGGGGGATGGGCTTAGATTAGTTCACAGGTCGGCGCAACATCGAGGGCCAAAGGGCCTGTTCTGCGCTGTATTATTCTTTGTTCTATGTTCTATGTTCTATGGACAGGTTAGGTCAGGTCAAGGAGAAGGGGGTAGGGCTGGACATGGGATTGGGTTGGGAGTGGAGGGATTTTGATGCTGATATGTCAATGTTGAGGCTATTGGGCTGTTAGCTTCCAAGGCAAAATATCAGGTGCTCTTCCTCCAGTTTATGCTTGACCTCACTCTGACAATGGAGGAGGCCAACGATGGGCATGTTGTCAGGGGAGTGGGAGGGGCTATTAAAACGGATGGCAACCAGAAGGTTGGGTTGGTCAGTGCATGTGGAGTGCACCAGTTTAGGCTCTCCATATGGGGGATACAGGTGTAAATGGACTGTACGGAGGGCCTAAAAGCCCTCTGCTTCTTCTTCTCCCATAGGCCCAACCAGTCCACCTCCACTGACACTCTCATTTGCCTGGAAGGACTGGTCCTCACCCTCAACAATGTTTCCTTTGATTCCTCCCACTTCCTACAAACCAAAAGGGTAGCTATGGGCACCTGCATGGGCCCAAGCTGTGCCTGCCTTTTTGTAGGATTTGTGCAACAGTCCCTCTTCCACAGCTACATTGGCACCATCCCCCACCTCTTCCTCCGCTATATTGATGACTGTATTGGTGCTGCCTCATGCTCCTGCGAGGAGCTTGAGCAGTTCATCAACTTCGCCAACACCTTCCTCCCCGCCCTCAAATTCACCTGGACCATTTCTGGCACCTCCCTCCCCTTCCTGAACCTCTCTGTCTCCATTTTCAATAAGCGACTCACCACTTACATCCATTTCAAAACCACTGACTCCTACAACTACATTGGCTGCACCTCCTCTCACGCACCCACCTGTAAAAATGCTATCCCATACTATCAATTCCTCTGCCCTCACCTCATCTGCTCCCAGGGTGAGGCCTTCCACTCCAGGACATCCCAGATATCCTCCTACTTTAGGGACCGGAATTTCCCCTTCTCTGTAATTAAGGATGTCCTCAACCACATCTCCTCCATTTCCCACAGTTCTGCCCTCAAACCCCTTCCTCCCCACAACAATAAGGAGAGAGTCCACTTAGTCCTCACATACCACCTCACCAACTTCCAAATCCAATGCATCATCCACCAACATCTACAATCAGACCCTGCCACCAAAAAGACATTTCCCTCCCCACCCCTGTCTGCTTTCCGCAGGGACCATTCATTTGCAACTCCATTATCAGCTCCATATTTCACACCAATCCCTCCACCACACCCAGTACCTTCCCCTGTAAACACAAGAGGTGCAACACTTGCCCCTACACCTCCCCTCTCACCTCCAATCAAAGCCCCAAACAATCCTTCCAGATCTGGCAGAGATTCACCTGCACTTCATCCAACCTGATTTATTGCATCCGTTGTTCCCGATGTGGTCTCCTCTATATCAGGGAGACCAAACGCAGACTCGGGGATCAGTCCACCAAGCATCCGCGCTCTTCACACACCAACCAACACAACCTTCCGGTTGCCATCTGTTTTAATTCCCTCTTCCACTCCCCTGGTGACATGTCCATCCCTGGCCTCCTCCACTGTCAGAGTGAGGTCGAATGTAAACTGGAGGAACAACACCTGATATTTCATTTTGGAAGCTTACAGCCCAATGGTCTTAATATTGACTTCACCAGCTTCAAAATCCCTCCACACCCAGCCTTATCCCATGTCCAACCCTTCCCCTCCTCCTCGCCTCCGTGACCTGACCTAACCTGTCCGTCTTCCTACTCACCTATCTGCTCCACCCTTCTCACTGACCAATCACAATAGTGTCCTACTTGAATCCACCGATCACCATCCCACCTATCCTTCCCCCAGTCCCACCTTGTGCTCTCTATTAACGTCTGAGCTCCCCTCCCTCTCCCCAGCCTGATGAAAGATTTTCTGCTCCATGGATGCTATCTGACCTGCTGTGCTTTTCCAGCATCACGTCTAGTACATCATCATGTTTCTGAACAGGTTTATTTAAAATATCTTAAATAAATGCAAATGAATAATGTCTATCGCTGCTACATCAGAAGCACCAAGAGGACTGAGTGAAATAATTAATATCGGACGGACTGAAACTCTTCAAACACATATGTAATGCTATTGGCCTTTGGACTGAGATGGTTTGATACAATATTAAGGATCTATAAGACAGTATGTTTTTATACCAGAGCTCAAGCTTTAGAACTTTCTAGCAACTTTTTACTTCTTTCATGAGATGTGAGCATCATTGACGACCCTAATTACGCTTGAACAGACCGAAGCAAATTGAAATAGCAGCTAATAATTATAGAGTCATAGAGTCATGGGGTTGTACAGCATGGAAACAAACCCTCCAGTCCAAGCTGTCTATGCTGAATGGAAATCCGAAATAAATCTGGTCCCATTTGTCAGCATTTGGCCCATATCCCTCTGAACCCTTCCTATTCATGTACCCATCTAGATGTCTTTTAAATGTTGTATTTGTACCAGCCTCCACCCCTTCCTCTGGCAGCTCACTCTGTACGCACACCACCCTCTGCATGAAAATGCTGCCCCTCAGATCCCTTTTAAATCTTTCCCCTCCCAACTTAAACCCATGCCCTCTACTTTTGGACTCCCACCCCGGGGAAAAGACCTTGGCTATTCACTCTATCCATGCCCCTCATGATTTTATAAACCTCTATAAGGTCACCCCTCAGCCTCCGACCCTCCAGGGAAAATAGCCCCAGCCTATTCAACTTCTCCCTATAGCTCAAACCTAGCAACCCTGGCAACATCCTGTAAATCTTTTCTGAACCTTTTCAAGATTCACAACATCCTTCCTATAGCAGGGAGACCAGAATTGTGTGCAGTAATCCAATAGTGGCCTAGTCAATGTCCTGTACAGCCGAAACATGATCTCCCAACTCCTACACTCAATGCACTGACCAGCACCTTCTTCACTATTCTAACTACCTGCAACCCTACTTTCAACAAACTATGAACCTGCACTCCAAGGTCTCTTTGTTCAGCAACACTCCACAGGACCTTCCCATTAAGTGTAGAGGTCCTGCCCTGATTTGCCTTTCCAAATGCAGCACCTCACGCTTATCTAAATTAAGAGATACCATAATGTGGGGCTGAAGAAACACAGCAGGCCAGGCAGCATCAGAAGAGCAGGAAAGTTGACGTTTCGGATCAGGACCCTTCTTCAGAAATAAATTAAACTCCATTTGCAATTCCTTGGCCCGTTGGCCCATCTGATCATGACCATAACCCCATTGCTGAGGGTTTGGTGTCACGTTGGCCAGACCCAATACGTTTAGCAGTGTTCCAACTTCTCCAAAGAATACGAGTGGGTTTTTACAATGTTTGGTGACAGTTTCCTGGTCCACATTGTTAAGGCTACCTTTCAGATTGTATTAACTAAATTTACATTCCACCAACCAAAGCATTTGTTCAAACCACTTTCTCACCAGCCCATTAACATTAGCAAAATACCTCCATTTCCCTTTAGTAAATTCAAAAGGCTACAGGAGCTAAGATTGTCAGGCCACACCATTCTATTGGAAGTCTGCCAACCACATATAGGTTCCTCATGAGATTGAGCAAAGTGAGATATGAGCCAGTTAGTTCACACACAGCTAACTAGATGAATTTACCAGAAACAGAGGATCCAGGGATCCCTTAAAAGACCAACATGGTCATTCAAGAGGCATGCATTGTCAGCAAGATCATTCACTCCAGCACATAACGACAAGCTTGTAAATATTTCAGAAACGTTATTCACCTCCTGTAGATAATTGTGAGACTATTTCAGTAGATTGGCTGTTTCATCTGAGGTGTCTTATTCTAAATTAATATCATCAATTTGTATCAATCAGAGGGCACTTATCTCCATTGTAAATGATTAATCAGCACAAAGTTACTGTTGAATTAATGTGACATAGCCGAACTGCTCTTGTAACTTCAATTATTCATTTTGTCAATTAACTTGATCAACCGAATTAAACGGCGGTAGGAGGAGTGCAGTAAGTACCCAATCATGATACCAGTGTGTGGCGAGGTAACATTAATAGACACACTAATTCAACTGTCTACCAAATTTTCCACATCTATATTTCCTAGATATTGATTTTGTATCAGATGATTCCCCAACAAGGTGAAAGGGCTAATCCCTGCCTTGGTGCCTATTCTTACGCCAGTGCAAAAGCAAAACAATGTGGATGCCAGAAATCTAAAACGACAATTCTCTACACGAACATGCTGACAATATAACATCAACCTGAAATGTACGCTCTGTTTCACTCTCTGTGGAGATCCAGGTTTAAAATCTTGGCTGCAGAAAACTCATTGGTATTCTAGTTTCTCAGTCAGACACTTGCAACTTGAAACCCAACTCTGTGATTTGAACACAAGACGTGAGCTAGACACTGCAAGGCACTGTCAGAAATACTCGTTTTCTGAGGACAGATTACAGAGGCCTTGCCTGCGTTGGTAGGTAGACGTATAAGATCCCCTGGCTCTATTGCAAAGAAGAGCACGGATCTTATGCTCAGTGTCCTAGCCGCACTGTCAGAGGTACTTGCTTTCTGACAACAGATTACAGAGGCCTTGCCTGCGTTGGTAGGTAGATGTATAAGATCCCCTGGCTCTATTACAAAGAAGAGCAGGAAACGTATGCTCAGTGCCCTAGCCACTGTTTATCCATCAATCAAGAGCAGATTATCTGATCATTGTCACATTGCAGATCATTGAACACCTAGATGCAAATTGGTTGCCATGATTACAGGACTTTATTGGTTGTAAAGAGCTCTGAGATCACCAGTTATCATGAAAGTTACTATATAAATGCATTGTTTTGCTTTATTTGATGCTGTCAGGCCCAATGACTACTTGAAATGTTTCCCATTTGTATTGTTCACCTTGCAGTGTATTGAACTAGCTAGTAGAAGTGAGCCAGTTTCATCTGAAACAGCCCTCATTTATCTTTTTCATTAATACCTTGGATTTATGCTTCTGTGTTTGCAGAAGGTAAGGAAAGATACAAAATTTCAAGCTTGGCAAAAACTGGAACTCAAGACAGATTGGGTAGAACCTTAAGGTTTCACCCCAGCTAAGTGTCTGAAGTCATGACAGTCTCTTAAAATGTTCCTATCACCTTTACCACTCTGTTCAAGTCCATCTCATCCAAAAGGCAGATGTCCCATCTCTTGATCTCTCAGCTCCTTCCCCCTAAACCCCCATTTTGAGCCTTCACACTAATTGACATTGGACGCTCACTTTCCTCACGCGCATTTTCCTTCAAAATTGCCATAACTATCCTCAAACTGATAACCCACTCACACCTAATGTATTATCTCTCCAGGTAATGCTGTTATTAATCACTTCCTCATTTCCTCAAGGTCCTTCTGTCACCTTCCAGTTCCATATATATCTGCACAAAACATTGACTTATCATGTCCCCTGAACCCAACACTTGGATTTCAAAATCCTTACCTTACCTTTGTGGCTTCATCCAACTCAGCAAGCAAATCAAAGGTTATGAGGAAAAGGCAGGAAAGTAGACTTGTGGATTAATAGATCAGCCCTGATGTCGTTGACTGACAGAGAAGCCTTGATGGGCTGATTGCCTAAGTCTGCTCCTATGTCTTTAGTCTTATGATCATTGCCATCTCCTCCACTATTCCATCTTCTCAAATTCTTCAGTCCTTTCACTGCAGCCTTCATTTACCGTACTGTTGGTGACAGATTCCTCAAACATCTTGAAACATCTTCCTAAACTCTGATTTTCCACCATAAAACCTGCACTAAAACTCCACCTCATCAATCCAAACTTCAGTCACCCCTTCTAATCTCTATCTCCTGATATTTTCTCTCAGACAAATTTATGAACTATGGCACCTCGTTAACATCAGAATGCTATACAAATGGAAACTATCAATGGCCGTAGTGTATTCAAGTTTAGGTCAGTACGGTAGCTTATCATGACAGGATGCTTGGAAAACAAATTCACAAACTGGTTTAATGTGTGGAAAGTGAAACTGGACAAAGTATAAAGACTTAACACTCACACTGAAATTTTAAGTCTACTTCTACTCGGCTGTCAGTCTCGAAGCAAGACATTGAAACATTACAATTGGACATGCTGTCCTCTGCAGTGATTGGCTGCAAGAGCAGGCTATCAAACAGTAATTTATTAATAGAGGAGTGAGGGATGATATTTATCATCTGAGTGAGGACAATCAATTAAAAGTGAGACCAGTTCTAGAGTGATTTATATCACCTTTTAGTTGCCAAAATACTGCAATATATCTTTGCTGCGGCGATTATGAAGTTAGCACACTGCAGCTACTATTCTCCAATGCTTACCTAGAGTCATATTAAAAGGACATTCTCTTTTGATCTGGAGTATTCTAATTGAAACTAAATTAACTGTCTTACTTTAGAGCTCTTCCAATGCCGCAGTCAGTTTGTGTAATAAGTAACTGACAGTAGACAAGAGGTAGAGTTCAATCCCAGTGCCTGCTAAACTCGAAGGCAAACAAACGAAGAAACACCAACTTGTCTTTCTCTGGTGCTTACAACGTAATAATATGTATCAAGGTGTATCACAACGTCCTTAATCACATTTGATTCTGAGCCACATTGAGGATTGTGTGGTCAAAACCATGGCCAGAGATAAAGTTTGAAGACTGGAGGAAAGAGACCCAGACAGATCTAGAGAGGGAATTCCAAAATTTGGGGCGTAGGTGGTTGAAGTCAAAATTGCCAATACTGAAGTGATTAAAAGTCAAGGGATGCCAGAGATGAAAGGATACTGAAATCATAGACTTATAGTGACTTAAGATAGCAGAATAGGTAGACAATGTGGTTAAAAAGGCATATGGAATGCTTGCTTTTATTAACCAAGGCATGGAGTTAGAGTTAGGGTTAGAATGAGAGAGCAAGGAGGGTTTAAAAGCAGGAAGGTGATGCTGGAACTGTATAAAACATTGATTAGGCCACAGCCACAGTATTTTGTCCAGTTCTGAAATGCACAGCACAGGACCAATGTGATTGCACTAGAGAGGGTGCACAGGATATTTACCAAGGTTTTGCTTGGGCTGGAGAGTTTTGGTTATGAAGAGAGATTCAATAGACTGAGATAAAAAGACGTAGAGCTGGATGAACACAGCAGGCCAAGCAGCATCAGAGGAGCAGGAAAACTGATGTTTCAGGTCTGGACCCTTCTTCAGAAATAGACTGGGGTCATTTTACTTGGCGCAGAAGAGACTGAGGGGAGACATGATTGAGGTGAATAAAATTATGCGGAGCATAGACAGTGTAGACAGGAACCTTTCCTATTGGTAATCGGATCAATGACTCCAGGTCATAGATTTAAAGTAAGGGGCAGGAGGTTTAGAAGTGATGTGTAGAAAACTTTTTTTTTCACCCAGAGAGTGTGGGAATCTGAAATTCATTGCCTGTAAGGATGGCGAAGGCAGAAACCCTCATGACATTTAAGAAGTATTTATATTTACACTTGCGATGCCAAGGCATACAAGGCTATGGACTAAGTCTTGGAAAATAGAATGAAATTAGTTTTGTGGTTGGTTTTGACTGGTGCCAACTCAGTGGGCCAAAAGGTCAAAGGGTACTTTGCTGTGGTATAGACCTCTTGATGACTCCTAGAGATTACAAAGATTGAGTGTGGTGGGGGGAGGTGAATGACTAGAGTAGGTGAGGCCACAGAAGGATTTTTGGAATAAAACTGTTAAAATTATAGCAGCAGTCGGAGTTGATCTTAACAGTCATGGATTAGATCTCCATCCTACCTGTTAGGCTCCTACAGGAAATGCATCTACCTGGGATAAATGAGAGTATTAGCTAACTAACCCAATGTTTATTTAAAGTCAAATAACCTAACTCATCATTTAGGCTGACATACACGGTACACTAGGTGTGATTGGTAGTTCATTGACACAGCATATTTTTCTTCAACACCACCATCAGGATCCTCAAATCAAAAGATCAGCCATACCCAACCAAGTGGTGATGCTGTCAAATCTTTCCTTACTTCAAGGTATCATGTACATCTGCTCGATGTTCCAGTCAAGGATCTTTAATGGCTCATGATCCCCAGAACTCAGAATTCAAAATCCTTCAGACATCAACTTCTCCTCATGGCTTTGTCCAGTTCTGTCTGTGCAATCTCCTCCAGCCTTAAATCCATTCAAATTATCCACACCTCTGTCAGTAACCTCTGGACACAATGCCACATTATCCCAGCATTGTCAAAAATGATAACAGAATAGGATGGCCCTTATTGTCACATTTGCTCAATGAGCAAAGTGAAAAGTTCGTACATCTCTAATTACAATGACGACTTAGATGCAAAAGTACCTAGACACAGCTTCTTTAGTTACAAAATTTGTTACGGACATTAAGTAATCTTGCTTGGATAGCACATACATGGTCCTGATACAATAGAAGTATCGCAGTAATTCAGACTTGGCATTTGTCTATGGTCGGGTGGCCAAGGATGGGCTTTGGGCAACTTGGCAACAGCTGCACATTTTTCAACTTACCCTAAAAGAGCTTGAAGTACAAATTGGGTGCCAATTGTTTGAGACTGCACAGGGGAGAAGAAGAAAGAAGCGAAAGTACTTAATTTACTCAGCACTAAAATTCAGAGTGCGTTTCAAACTAGGGTCATACAGCACGGAACAGACCCTTCGGTCCAACTCATCCACGCTGGCCAGGTTTCCAAAACTAAATTAGTCCCATTTGCCTGCATTTGGTCCATATCCCTCTAAACCTTTCCTATTCATGTGCCCAGCTAGATGCCTTTTAAATGTTGTAATTGTACCAGTCTCCAACATTTCCTCTGGCAGCTTGTTCGATACATGCACCACCCTCTGTATGAAGAAGCTTCCCCGCGGGTCCCTTTTAAATCTTTCCCCTCTCACCTTAAACCTATGCCCTCTAGTTTTGGACTCCCCTCTTCTGGGAAAAAGACCTTTGCTATTCACTTTATCTGTGCCTCTCATGATTTTATAAACCTCTATAAGCTCACCCCTCAGCCTGCTGTACTCCCTGGGAAAAAAAACACAAGCCTATTCAGCCTCTCCCTATAGCTCAAACTCTCCAGTCCCAGTAACATCCTATTAAATATTTTCAGCATCCCCTTTAATTTAATAACATCCTTCCTAAACTTACCAGAAAAGACCTACTGGGACTTGAAGGATAAGGAAGAACATGCATGTAGCAATTCTCCAGTTTTAATGAATACCAGTAAAATTTAACAGCATAAAGTCTCTGCTGCCCGAGGCATGGTTGCAAAACACTCTACCATTTAATCATTGGTTCTGCACCAACATGGCCACTTAACACTGGAGAGGTCAACTTGAAGGGTCTTGAGTTTGTTTCGCCAAGGTATCCCCTCTGGGAAAAGAGGCCAGTGCCTCGGAGTTAAAAGGTACAGCAGATGCTGGAGAATCCGAGATAACAAGCATGGGTCTGGATGAACGCAGCAGGTCAAGCAGCATCATAGGAGCAGGAAAACTTGACGTTTCGGGCCTAGACCCTTCATCAGAAATGGGGGAGGGGAAGAGGGTTCTGAAATAAATAGGGAGAGAGGGGGAGGCGGATAGAGGATGGATAGAGGAGGGGATAGGTGAGAGGAAAAACAGGTTCGGGAGGTGGAGATGAGCTGGGCTGGTTTTGGGATGCGGTTGGGGGAGGGGAGATTTTGAAGCTTGTGAAATCCACATTGATGCCATTGGATTGCAGGGTTCCCAGGCTGAATATGATTTGCTGTTCCTGCAGCCTTCGGGTGGCATCACTGTGGCATTGCAGGAGGCCCAGGATGGACATGTCATCTGAGGAATGGGAGGGGCAGTTGAAATGGTTCACGACTGGGAGGTGCAGTTGTTTGTTGCGAACTGAGCGCAGGTGTTCTGCAAAGCGATCCCCAAGCCTACGCTTGGTTTCCCCGATGCAGAGGAAGCCACAACGGGTACAGCGGATGCCGTATACCACATTGGCAGATGTGCAGGTGAACATCTGCCTGATGTGGAAAGTCTTCTTGGGGCCTGGGATTGGGGTGAGGGAGGAGGTGTGGGGGCAGGTGTAGCACTTCCTGCGGTTGCAGGGAAAAGTGCCGGGTGTGGTGGGGCTGGAGGGGAGTGTGGAGCGGACAAGGGAGTCGCGGAGGGAGTGGTCCCTCTGGAAGGCAGATAAGGGTGGGGAGGGAAAGATGTCTTTGGTGGTGGGGTCTGACTGTAGATGGCGGAAGTGTCGGAGGATGATGCGTTGGATCCGGAGGTTGGTGGGGTGGTATGTGAGGACGAGGGGGATTCTTTTTTGGTTATTATTGTGGGGACGGGGCGTGAGGGATGTGTTCCGGGAAATGCGGGAGACACGGTCGAGGACGTTCTCGACCACTGTGGGGGGGAAGTTGCGGTCCTTGAAGAATGAGGACATTTGGGATGTACGGGAGTGGAATGTCTCATCCTGGGAGCAGATGCGGCGGAGGCGAAGGAATTGGGAATAGGGGATGGCATTTTTGCAGGAAGGTGGGTGGGAGGAGGTGTATTCCAGGTAGCTGTGGGAGTCAGTGGGCTTGAAATGGACATCGGTTTCTAGGTGGTTACCCGCGATGGAGACAGAGAGGTCCAAGAAGGAGAGAGAAGTGTTGGAGATGGTCCAGGTGAACTTCAGGTTGGGGTGGAAGGTGTTGGTGAAGTGGATGAACTGTTCGAGCTCCTCGTGGGAGCACGAGGCGGCGCCGATGCAGTCATCAATGTAACGGAGGAAGAGGTGGGGTTTAGGGCCAGTGTAGGTACGGAAGAGGGATTGTTCCACATAACCTACAAAGAGGCAGGCATAGCTTGGGCCCATGCGGGTACCCATGGCCACCCCGTTTGTCTGTAGGAAGTGGGAGGAATTGAAAGAG
>JAHRHZ010000065.1:10966694-10979419 GCA_024137785.1 Ginglymostoma cirratum
TCGGGCCTAGACCCTCTGATGAAGGGTTTAGGCCCGAAACGTCAAGTTTTCCTGCTCCAATGATGCTGCTTGGCCTGCTGTGTTCATCCAGCCCCACGCCTTGTTATCTATATTACGGTGTAGCTTTTTACTGTTTTTGTTGGCTTCTCTCTAATTTTCTGTAATTGCAGCTTTAGTAACTCTTTTATTTTATTTACACTGTAGTTTTAAAAGTAACAGTTGGCTAATCTTTCTTTTCTTGGTGTATCTTTGGAAGTTGCAGGCTTGTAGCAACATGTTTTTGTCTGTAGGTGGAGATTTTACCAAAAAACAGTGATGATGTCATGTGGGGTTTCTTTTTTATTTCCCGACTGGCAAAATTGACTGATGTCTGGACACAAGCAAGATGTTTTTACAATATTTTTTCAGTGTTTTAAGCTGCATTTCATTTCGGGAGTTCTTTGGAGCTATTTGTACAGGATCACTTAAAACTCCCTTTGTTTGTCACAGGTCAGCAGCCTCATGTTTCTTTTAAAGGGAGGGAAGCAGAGCGCTCACAGTGCTTCAGTATTTTTTTTTTTTGCCTTTAGTTTTGGTTATTACACCCTACTGTTGGCTGTAGTTGTAGCTTCAGCTCTGAGCTCAGACAATGTGATGGATGGCTGTTAGAAAAAAGACTTCACAACTGTCATGTTTTTGTCACCTTTTCAGCCTTTAGTTTCTACTTCCTGTCATTAACGAGCTGTCATACCTAGCTTATTGTGTCCAGTTACTGCCTCCATGATGTGATCACTTGCCGCAAGCATAATTTGCTTTGTGTTTTACCATATCTTAGCCCCATTGCTACATTCCACAATTCCACAGTAGCATCTGTGCTACTTATTGCTCTTAAATAATTCTCCCATTCAGTTCATCCCTGATGTTTTACTCTTATCTTTTAGATCTATATCTGTGGCTAACCTGACAAATTTCCCAAAATTTGAAATGTTACACTATTACAGGTTGATGCTACTTTTGGTTTGCTGTAAAATGTTAGCTCTTGTAACATATACCACAAATAGTTGTCTTCATTGTTAGCCAGATATCCAAGGATTAATCAGAACACCAACTATTTGGATGGAGAAGGTTTTATCAGGTGTGTCCAGGAAGGATTGCAGGCTCAATGCGTAGATAGGCTGACTAGAGGGGAGGCCATATTGGATTTGGTGCTTGGCAACGAACTAAGCCAGGTGTCAGATCTCTCGATGGGAGACCATTTCGGTGATAGTGATCACAACTCCCTGACCATCTTGTAGTCATGGAGAGGGATAAGAGCAGACAGTGTGGGAAAGTATTTAATTGGGGGAGGGGGAATTATCATGCTGTTAGGCAAGAACTGCGGAGCATAAACTAGAAACAGATGTTCTCAGGAAAATGCACGATAGAAATGTGGAGATTGTTTAGAAAGCACTTGCTACGCGTTCTGGATAGGTCTGTCCCAATGAGGCAAAGAAGGGATGGTAAGGTGAAGGAACATTTGATGACAAGACATGCGGAACATCTCGTCAAGAGGAGGAAGGAAGCTTAAGGCTGAGGAAGCAAGGATCGGACAGGGCTCTAGAGGGTTACGAGATAACCAGGAAGGACCTGAAGAATGGACTTAGGAGAGCTAGAAGGGGATATGAGAAAGCCTTGGCAAGTAGGATTAAGGAAAACCCCAAGGCGTTCTATACATATGTGAGAAGCAAGAGGATAGCCAGAGTGAGGGTAGGGCCAATCTGAGATAGTAGAGGGAACTTTTGCGTGGAGTCAGAGGAGGTGGGGGAGGTCCTTAATGAATACTTTGCTTCAGTATTCACCAGTTAGAGGGGCCTTGACATTTGTGAGGACAGCATGAAACAGGCTCATATGCTCGAAAATGTTGATGTTCGGGAGAAGGATGTGCTAGAAACTTTGAAAAACATAAGAATAGATAAGTCCCCTGGGCCACATGGGATATACCTAAGGTTCCTGCGGGAAGCAAGGGAAGAGATTGTCACCCCTTTGGCAATGATCTTTGTGTCCTCACTGTTCACTGGAGCAGTACCAGATGATTGGAGGGTGGCAAATGTTATTCCATTGTTCAAAAAAGGGAATAGGGATAACCCTGGGAATTACAGACCAGTCAGTCTTACTTCTGTGGTGGGCAAATTATTGGAGAGGATTCTGAGAGATAGTATTTATGATTATTTGGAAAAGCATAGTTTGATTAGAAATAGTCAGCATGGCTTTGTGAGGGGCAGGTCATGCCTCACAAGCCTTATTGAATTCTTTGAGGATGTGACAAAACACAATGATGAAGGTAGAGCAGTGGATGTGGAGTATATGGATTTTAGCAAGGCATTCGTGAAGGTTCCACATGGTAGGCTCATTCAGAAAGTAAGGAGGCACGGGATCCAGGGAAATTTGGCTGTCTGGGTACAGAATTGGCTGTCCAAAAGAAGACAGAGGGTGGTAGTAAATGGAAAGTATTCGGCCTGGGGTTTGGTGACAAGTGGTGTTCCGCAGGGATCTGTTCTGGGACCTCTGCTCTTTGTGATCTTTACAAGTGACTTGGATGAGAAAGTGGAAGGGTGGGTTAGTAAGTTTGCTGATGACGGGAAAGGTTGGTGGACTTGTGGATAGTGTGGAGGGCTGTTGTAGGTTATGATGGGACATTGACAGGATGCAGAGCTGGGCAAAGAAATGGCAGATAGAATTCAACCCGGAAAAGTGTGAAGTGATTCATTTTGGAAGGTCGAATTTGAATGCGGAATACAGGGTAATGGCAGGATTGTTGGCAGTGTGGAGGAACAGAGGGATCTTGGGGTCCACGTCCATAGATCCCTCAAAGTTGCTACCCAAGTTGATAGGATTGTTAAGAAGGCATATGGTGTGTTGACTTTCATTGGCAGGGGAATTGAGTTTAAGAGCTGCGAGGTTATGCTGCAGCTGTATAAAACCCTGATTAGACCACACTTGGGATATTGTGATCAGTTCTGGTCGCCTCATTATAGGAAGGATGTGGAAGCTTTAGAGAGGGTGCAGAGGAGATTTACCAGGATGCTGCCAGGACTGGAGGGCTGGTCTTATGAGGAAAGGTTGACGGAGCTAGGGCTTTTTTCATTGGAACGAAGAAGGATGAGAGGTGACTTGATAGAGGTGTACAAGATGATGAGAGGCATAGACAGAGTGGATAGCCAGAGATTTTTTCCCAAGGCGGAAATGACTATTATGAGGGGGCATAATTTTAAGGCAATTGGAGGAAGGTACAGGGGAGATGTCAGAGGTAGGTTCTTCACACAGAGAGTGGTGGGTGTGTGGAATGTGTTGCTCGCGGTGGTAGTGGAGTCAGATACATTAAGGACATTCAAGCAACTCTTGGATAGGGACATGGAGGATAGTAAAATGTAGGGTATGCAGGGTAGTTTGATCTTAGAGTAGGATAATCAGTCAGCACAACATAGCGGGCTGAAAGGCCTGTACTGTGCTGTACTGTTCTATGTTCTATGTTCTATGTTCAATATTCAATGTTCTATGTTATATTTCCAAGGCTGCAATATCAGACACTTAAAGATTTAGTCTGGGTTCTATACTAACTTATGATACTTGAATGTTACACACATACTGCTGACTGACCATGTAGTTTCCATTACGCAGAGACGGTAACAAATGCCATGTAATCACTAAACTGGATATCATGTGTGAAGACGAGATAACAAGCGTGGGGCTGGATGAACACAGCAGGTCAAGCAGCATCATAGGAGCAGGAAAACTTTACGTTTCGGGCCTCAGTCACTTTTGATTCCACTCTATCACTTTGTCAAAACATGTACTTTTCTGTCACTAACCAGTGCACCCGAGGAGTATACAGAAAATTCCCAAATTTTTCTAAGCAGTAAGTAACAAGTCACATTCGCTAAAAAGTTTTAACATGAGTTATAAAATACTTATCATTTAAAATTAGCATTATTTGTAATAGCTCTTGGGAAACTTTCAGATTCTGCATTGCTGTGAAATATTCCTGAGAAACAGGAGCCAAATATTATCTTCTTATCCATATCAGAGCAATTGAAAGAATGCCAAATTTCAAACAGTCTCAACAATTTACACCTAACACATATTGGTATAAATTATTGTGATCATTTGCAATTTGGCATCTTGCTTTTGTTCTGAGAAGTACAAGGTGGAAATCTACGGTAACAAGTCTCTCTTTTCAGCAATATTCACTTTCTGTGCTACCCTGATATAAAATGCAAACACAAAGGTACCTTTCAATCTTAGGCACAATCCAACATAATTTTCTTTCAAAACATACAAAACATTTTGTGCAATTTACCTTTTCAGAGCATTTCTGTTGTTGGTTCCCTTGAGTTCATACCGTACACAAGTGTGTACGGCACTTGCTGCAGTTGTGACCGATTGGATTTCATAGTTAGTTTCATGTCAGAGGAATATTGGTGAAGGCGTTATGACAGTATTATCAGACTTGATCATCAGCATGATGCTGAAAGATGCCAGGAAGAGAGGTTTTGGCTAGAAAATGCTAAGTTTTCTTTTACAATAATTAGCAGGTCGTCTTAATTCCAAATACAAGATTAGCATTCCTTATCACCTCCATTTTAATATACATAGACCATGTCAGTTACAAGGACAAGCATTGTGAATTTCAAAACTGCTTTGACGTTTCCAGTGCACACTATCCAACAGTCCTAGATAATTAAATGACAAACACCTAACTTCCATAAATGGTTACAAGGGACTCATCTAATTAAAGAAGCCATTGTATATGAGAGATTGGATGACAATCAAATAATCACACTGTGGCATATCATTTATTATACTTCAAAGGTTTAAGACCACAAAATCCAGCTCCAAAGAGCCACTGGTTTTGCCTGATAAACAGTGTATTCTGCCTCTATTGGCTTCCAGAATGACCTGCCATAAACTTGTCCTCGATCAGGAACAGAGGTGCACTCAAGGTGCCCCATAGAATAGAATAGAAAGTAATTTATTGTCATGTGGATATTCACAAAAAAAAAGTGAAATATTTTATAAGTCACCATGCTACATTAACAGAAGAAGGCATAAATCAGATGACAGAAAAGTAAAAGTTCACCAAAGTTCAATTAATGGCTCCTAGGTTCGAGGTGCGCAGGAAAACTGGGCTGAAACCGTCATGCAGGGCCAGGCCAAAACCACCCTGCTGTACAGGGCCAAGACCACCCTGCCACACAGGGCCAAGGCTGCCCCTCCACGATGGGCCGTGGGAAGCCACCTCCAAAGAAAAGATGAGACCATCATCCTGGGACTAGACCCTCACACCAGGACTAGAACATCACATCGGGACTAGACCCTCACACCAGGGCTTGAACATCACACTGGGACTAGACCATCACACCAGGATGAGACCATCACAACGGGACTAGACCATCAGGCTGGAACTAGACCATTACACCGGGTCGAGACCCACACACCGGGACTAGAACATCACATCGGGACTAGTCCATCACACCAGGATTAGACCCTCATGCCAGGAATAGACCATCACAAAGGGACGAGACACTCACTCCTGGACTAGACCATCACACTGTCACTAGATCCTCACACCGGGACGAGACCATTACACCAGGACTAGAACATCCTACAGGGACTAGACCTTCACTCTGGAACTAGACCATGAGACCGGGAATAGGTCCTCACACCGGGACTAGATCCTCAAACCGGGACTAGAACCTCACACCGGGACCCTCACACCAGGATTAGACCATGAACACGGGACTAGACCATCAGAGCGAGACTAGACATTCACATGAGAACTAGACCATCACACCGGGACTAGACCCTCACACTAGGACTAGACCATCACACCGGGTCTAGACCCTCATGCCGGGACTGGACCATCGCAACAGGGCTAGACCGCCAGATTGGGACTAGACCACCGCACTGGGACTAGACCATCACACCAGGACTGGACCACCACACTGGGACTAGACCCTCACAATGGGACTACATCCTCGCACCGAGACTAGACAATCAGAACAGGACTAGAATATCACACCAGGACTGGACTATCAGACCAGGACTAGATCATCAGTGTGGACTAGACCATCACACCAGGACTAGACCATCAGACAGGGACTAGAATTTCAAACAGGGACTAGACCATCACACTGGGAAAGACCTTCACAACGGGACTAAACCCTGACGCCAGGACTAGACTGTCATACTGGGAGTAGACCATCAGATTGGGACTAGACCATCGCACCGGGACTAGGCCATCACAACGGACTACAACCTCAAACAGGGACTAGACCATTAACACTGGGACTAGACCTTCACAACGCGACTAGACCCTAATACTGGGACTCGACCGTCATACAGTGACAAGACCATCACATCAGGACTAGACCCTAACACTGGGACTAGACACTCAAACCGGGATTAGATGATCACACTAGGGCGAGACCATCAGTCCGGGACTAGACCCTCACACCGGGACTAGACCATGTCACCAGGACCAGACCTTCACACCAGGACTAAACTATCACACCAAGGCAAGACCATCAGACCGGGACTAGACCCTCACACAGTGACACGACCATCACACCAGGACTAGACTATTCCACTGGGACTAGACCTTCACACCGAAACTAGACCATCAGACCTGGAATAGATCCTCACACCAGGACTAGATCCTCACACCAGAACTGGACCATCACACCGGGACTAGAACATCACAAATGGACTAGACCATCACACCGGGACTAGACCATCATCCTGGGACTAGACCCTCAAACTGGGACTAGACCCCTCCGTCAATATTCCCTTTGACTGCTCTTTTTCTTCTCTTTTATGTTTCCATCTGGCCCCTCAACATCACAAAACATGATACTCAAAGCTGCATTGTAATCTCAGGGTCAAACAAGCCATATCCGCATGTTTGAAAAATAAAGGAAGGCTCCCTAACATCATCAGAGTTCCCTTTTGCATCAGTTTTGGCAATTTTTTTATTCAGCCTGGGATTTATAACTCATCCCTAGTTGTCCCTTGAGAAGTTAATGGTGAATTGTCTTCTTGAACCTCTGAAACTCATGTGCTGTAGGTAGACCCAGAATGTAGTTAGAGGGTGAGTCCCAGAATTTTGACCCAGTGACACTGAAGGAATGACAATATACTTCCATGTCAAGATGAACATAGAACATAGAATAGTACGATGTTGGGCCGACCTATTATTCTACTAAGATCAATCTACCCTGCATACCCCACATTTTACTATCCTCCATGTGCCTATCCAAGTGTTGCTTAAAAGTCTCTAAAGTATCTGACTCTACTACCACTGCCGGCAGCGCATTCCACACGCCCACCACTCTCTGTGTGAAGAACCTACCTCTGACATCTCCCCTATACCTTCCTCCAATCACCTTAAAATTATGCCCCTTCGTAATAGTCAGTTCCACCCTTGGAAAAAGTCTCTGACTGTCCATTCTATCTATGCCTCTCATCATCTTGTACACCTCTATCAAGTCAGCTCTCGTCCTTCTTCACCCTTCAAGATGGTGTGTGTCTTGAAGGGACACTTGCTTTGATGGTGTTCAATGTCTCTACTGCCCTCGTTTTTCATGACGGTAGTGGTTGGGGGTTTGGAAGATGCCGTCCAAGAAGCCTTGGAGAGTTGTTGCAGTACATCTTGTAGCTGGTACACACTGCTGCCACTATCCATCATCGGTGGGGAAAGTGAATGGCTGTAGCTTTAAGAGGTTAATTTGTCCTTTCTTTTGAAGAAAGGTTTTAAGGCAGAGATGTCAAGCAGTCTACCAAAACTATTAGAGTAAACAGCCTGTGATGCCTTGGGGTATATTTTTTAAATCAGAATAATAGAAGCAGCCTGAATGCATAAGTTCAGTTCTACAGAACCAAGATTTTTAGTTTTCTCAGTGGTGCTTATTGCTGGGTCTCAGCCGGGTTGGAAGGCAGCGAGCCTCCCTTTCTCGCTAAGTTTTCTCTGAATGTTTTTTCTCCTGGGCTGCCACGGGAGTCATATGTGAGACAGCTCTGTTTTCTCCATTAGCTTTTTGCCAATTGTGTGTTTATGGGATGTTACCATACAAGGACATTTACTGTTTAGTAGTAAAATAATCTATTATTCTGTTAAGTTTCCAACAGAGTTAAGTTATTCCAAGTTTTTCTTTCCTTTTGTTGTATTTTAACTACAGAGTTTGAATAAATTGTGTTTTGCCTAACGTCAAGTAGTTTGACTAATCAAATTGCATCTGGAACACAGCAGCTCACATTTACCTTTAAAATAAGAAAACATTAGGAATAGGCTACCTTCTTAATATATTTTGAGGGGGTCTGGACTCATTCATAACAATCAAGTGGCTGCTTTGTCCTGAGTGTTGTTGGGGATGCACTCATCCAGGCAAATGGGGAGTATTCCATCACACTCCTGATTTGTGCCTTGCATATGGTGGCCCAGCTTTCAGGAGTCAGGGAGCGTGTTACTCACCGTGGTATTCCTAGCCTATAAGGAACATAACAAATGAAACAAGAGTGAGAGAAGTTTGACACTTCATCCCTACTCCATTATTTCATAAGATCAGATCTTTAACTCCATTTTCCTGCTTACCACTTCCCCTGCACCAACATTGACTTGTAGTGCTAGCCAATGGGAGTAATAAGGTTTGATATAATGTAGATTAGCCTGTGGGGTAAGCAGTGATGTTGTTATAACCTCAGTGGTCATGTGCTAATGTTCCTGTGACGACTCATTCCCCAGGATGCTATCCCAGCAACAAGGAAATATAGTCTTTTCAAGTTTTTCATTTTTTAGTTACAAAAATATTGGAAATGGAAGATATAAAACTGCTTGATTCAGAATCCAGAATCATCCATAAGATTGGTAAATAGCATATTCATTTTGTTGGAGAAACTCAGCCAGTCCGGCAGCATCTTTGGAGAGTGAAACAGATATAACATTTCGAAGTCAGTGATCCTTCTTCAGAAATCCAGACCTGCTGAGTTCCTCCAGAAATTTCTGTTATTGTTTCAGATTTCCAGCATGCACTGTTCTTTGCTTTATTCGTTTTGTCAATGGGTTGGAAAGGAGGGATCTCCGAGATTGGGCACATTGAGTAATCTATTTTCTGAGGCTGGGTCAGTCGGATGCAAGAAACCATGTGACATAAGTCCTGAATTACAGGCAAACAGAATCCTCAACCTAGCTAGAGACAACAAGGTGCAGAGCTGGATGAAGACAGCAGGCCAAGCAACCTCAATCTAGCTAATGTTTCATTCTTTAGTAACCCTTTCCCCACCACTGGCCTCAAAAGCAAGGAAGGCAATTTTAACACTTTCTCTCCTCCATTCCCACAGCCACCAAAATGCATGAGTTAGTGTTAGTCAGGAAATTAAAAAGTTAAGAATCTGAAAGAGGAGCCTTAAACCTGCAGTTTTCCAGCTTCAGCAGTGAATGGAAGTGGATAGCGAGTAAATATGCTCCCAGGAGATGATTGATTGTTGAAAGCTTGTATGGAGGCTACGTGTCTTCAGATATTTTCTAATCAACCCATTTAGAGATGTTATTACACACCTCTGGACTTGAACTTGGATCTCCTGGCTTGGAGGTAATGATATACCATACCGCCTCACGAACCCTATTCTACATGCCTTCAAATGTTTGTTTTCAGATTTTTTATTTCACTTATTTTTCTAATCGACCTGCTCAAAGATGTTATTACACCCCTCTGGAGCAGGTGAGACTTGAGCCTTGGCCTCCAGCTCCAGGGGTAGGGACACTACGACTGTGCCACAAGAGGCCCTCTACATATCTTAATTTTACCAGTTTTTCTTACAGCCACCTGGACTTCCTGAGCCTCAGGAAACTCATGATGTAAAGGAAAACAAGAGGATTCAGAACAATCAGCTAAATGCCTTCATAATACAATGCTTGTGGATCAGGAGGAGCAGGAATAGAATCATAGAATCTCTTCAGCATGGAAGCGGGCCATTCAGGCCATCGAGTCCACACTGACCCTCTGAAAAAAATCCCACCCAGATCTACCTCCTGACCCTATCCTTTTAACCCTACATTCCCATTGGCTAATCCACCTAAGCTGCACAACTTTGGACTGTGGGAGGAAACACACACAGACATGGGAAGAACATGCAAACTCCACACAAACATTCACCCATGGCTGGAATTGAACCTTGGTCCCTGGTGCTGTGAGACAGCAGTGATCTCCAGTGAGCCACCATAATATTTTCCCCAACTCAACAATCTAAATTATAAACCAACTCTCCAGCATCCCTCCAATCTCATCCTGACATTGCCGTCCCCCATCACTGAGCTCCCTCCTGTGATGACTGACTCCATTCTACTCTGTGTCTCCTCCCAATTTCTCCCCGAGAGATCACCTCAACCTTCCAAGCTGCACTGCGTCCATCCCCTCAGATACTGCAATTGCTACCTCCAAAAGCACCAAATCTATTTGCTACTGGGATAGCATTTCCTATCCAACAAGGTGTCATAGAGGCTGACTACCAGGCAGCGAACACGTTCACAAAATTCATATCTGCTTCCAATGAATTTAGGAGTTTTGGAAAGTCTCACTGATCCACTGGAGGACTTGGAGTCTTAACAATAGAGCAATATAGCATTGGGCATACGGCTGGATGAAGGCTGGATACGGCATTGGGTATCAACGGCACATACTTATACATCGTCACTCAAAGTTGTACAAGTTGCAATACAAGTCACTGAAGTACGTACTGCACAGATCATTCTAAATAACCACATCACAAGCTACTCTGAATCACTGTGGCCACACAGGAGTTCAGTTATCATGCTGCAAACTGGATACTGACTGTGTGCAAAGATAAAAGTGGCATTAAAACATAATTTGGCACAATCAAATGACAAATACTGTGAATTTGTATATTAAAGAGTTGTCACTTCATCAAGATACTGGCATCTGAGCGATCCTGAATCATTTTCTTCAACAACTGGCTCATCGCCATAAATATCTCAGTCACTGGAAAACCCCAGGCTGTGCGGCATCATCTCCACAATTCTTCAAAAGGGAACTGTAATCAATTGAATGAGACAAGAAAGGAGGAAGACCAACAAAAAACGAAATTAGTTAACAAAAAAGGAAAATCAAAAGATTCATTTGACACTTGTATTGGAAAAGTTGGGCCATATCACTGATGACAGAACCAACACAATATGGCTCAAGGCTTGTAACTATTTCAAAGATAAATGGAGAACTAAGTTTGTGTGCGGATCCCACTCCATTAAACAATGAAACTTGGAGGGAACTCCGTCCTATTTCACCTGTTAAGGATAGCTTGGCAAAACTGGCAAAAAAGAATGTTATTCACAAAACTGGAGACAACATTGAGTTCTCAGGCCAAGGGTCAAAATTGCTGACAACATTCATTACACTATTCAGGTAGCCTTGTTGCAGTTGTCTACCATTTAGGATCTCCTCTGTGCTGGAGATTTTTCAATGGGCACATCCTGGAAGAGGAACAAGGAACAATTTGCCATATAGATGGCATTCTGATGCATTGTAAATTGAAGGATGAACAAGACCAGAGGGTCAGGGGTGTTAAAAGCACTATAGAATGTAGGCCTTACACAAAATGACAAATCCTAATTCTCGAGAATGAGAATTACATTCTTTAGACACATTATCCAAGAACAAGGAATCATAGTGGATCCAAGGAAGATCAGAGAACATCTGATGATGGCAATGATTTAGCGTGCTTCTTAGGCATGACTAATAAAATAGTGAAGTTTGTCCCAACTTAACCAATCTTATTTAGCTCATAAGAAAGCTCTTGGTAAAAGACTAGCAATGGTTTTGGAGTGAGGAATCCTGCAAGAACAGTAGCTTTTGAAAGGATTAAAGTGAACTCACCTTCTACTGACATGTTCCAGTCTAGACTTATTCACAATAGTAGTCATAGATGCATTGTCCACTGGACTAGGACCAACCTTTAACAAATGTAAACTGATGGAACATAAAATCCAGAGATAGTAGGAACTGCAGATGCTGGAGAATCTGAGACAACAAGAACATAAAATCCAAGCTATTTTACAACAAGAGATATTATGGAGCCCGAACGGATCATGTTACCACAGAGCAGGAAGATTTTGCAGTTATGAACAGTTCATAGACTGCCTCATGGGACTGAAATTCCGGGCCTAGATCGATTGCAATCCTTTGATAACATTATTGGCATCAAAAGAATCTCAAAAACGCTTTTACGCTGCAAAAATTCAGGTTTATGTAGAAACATAGAAGATAAGAGGTTTAGGGTGTTGAGATATGACTGTGGAGTAGTCTATATTCCAGGCAAGGTGTAAGTAATGCTGATTTCTTGAGAAAAGCAGTAGATCAAACAGAAAAGGAAAGTCTTGTTCTTGTGGAAGAACGAGAGCCTTATGCTAGGGCAATAACCAACACCACCACTAACTGAGGAAAAACCTAGAGACATTTGTGCAGCTAAAACAAAATCTGAAAAAGACGCACAGAGCTCAGAAAACTCTGTTTGCAAGGGTAGTCAAAGTAAAACTCAGCAATCACTGAGAAGGTACCAAAAGACACTATTGGAAGATTTGTATCAGAGATAAAAGGTACTGCAGATGCTGGAGAATCCGAGATAACAAGCATGGGGCTGGATGAACACAGCAGGTCAAGCAGCATCATAGGAGCAGGAAAACTTGACGTTTCAGGCCTTTT
>JAHRHZ010000065.1:10984419-11008339 GCA_024137785.1 Ginglymostoma cirratum
TCTTCAAAACGTCAACTTTCCTGCTCCTCTGATGCTGCCTGGCCTGCTGTGTTCCTCCAGCTCTGCACTGAATTATCTCTGACTCCAGCATCTAAAGTTCTTACTATCTCTGAGCAAGTTATTCCTTACTCACAAATTCTCTTTGGATTGATGCAATCGAAGAAATGATGTTTACGAAGTTTGAACAAGTTATTGTTAAACTTCTCTGACACTGTCTTATTTTGATTTCGCCAGTGGCTCTTTGTCAGGCATAATTTAAGATAATTAAACCTGACTGCAGTTATACCGTTGGCCCCATCTGAATAAATCATTTGACATCAAGCTGCTGACTCTACAGGGCCGTAGTTACAGCATGAGCAACAGTGCGTGTAGGGATTACAGCAGAGCATATGCTTTCAATAATGCTTCAGCCTGAGTGGCAGCCCCAAATCTGGCAGGAAAATTGATGGCCTTTAACAAGGAGTTTCACAACGACGGCATTGTCAAGGTACATAATTATTTTAAAAGCCTGCTAGCCATTAAATTCCATACGCAAGGCATTACTGACCTTGTTTTCATTTTAAGAGTTTTGCAACAGCAATATTATGAAGATACAGAATTACAACCTCATTTCTCAACACTCAATGGTAGATTTTCAGCATTATTGCTACGACCAATTTTTTTTTAATTTAGCAAGTTGTGAAATAAATATTGGAGCATGCATATGGAATTAAGCTAAAATATCAGACAAAAGCATTTTTTAAGTAAGTGAATTTATTCTTGTAACAGGGAATTTAGCAAATATCAAATCCTTTCTTCTGAGCCATTTTAGTTCTTTTTTCAGTAATTAATTATTAAGTTAGTATACCATTTCCCACTTGCCTCCCTTGTAAGAAGATATCACTTTTCCAAGCAAAATTAAGAGGGAAAGGGTGAACATTCTCATTAGTGCAATGATTTCTGATTTACTGCCGATGACAGTTGTGGTTATTGGAAACGAATGATCTCAGTCCTACTACATCGCTGCAGGAGTTAGAGTTAGAGAATCAGAGAGATGTACAGCACAGAAACAAACACTTTGGTCCAACTCATCCATGCCAACCCAATATCCTAAGTTAATCAAATCCCATTTGCCAGCATTTGGCCCAAATCCCTCTAAAACCTTCCTCTTCATGTACCCATCCAGCCATCCAAATGCCTTTTAAATGTTGTAATTGTACCAGCCTCCACCACTTCCTCTGGAAGCTCATTCCATACACGCACCACCCTCTGTGTGAAAAAGTTGCCCCTTAGGTCTCTTTTAAATCTTTCCCCTCTCAGCTTAAACCTATGCCGTCTAGTTTTGGACTCTCCTACCCTGAGGAAAAGACTTTGGCTATACACCCTATCCATGCCCCTCATGATTTTACATACTTCTACAAGGTCACCTCTCAGACTCTGATGCTTCAGGGAAAATAGCCTCAGCCTATTCAGCCTTTCCCTATAGCTCAAACCCTCCAACCCTGGCAATATCCTTGTGCAACTTTTCTGAACCCTTTCAAGTTTCACAACATTTTTCCTATAGCAGGGAGACCAGAATTGAATGCAGTATTCCAAAAGTGGTCTAACCAATGTCCTGTACATACACAACATGACCTCCCAACTCCTGTACTCAATGCACTGACCAATAAAGGCAAGGAGGTAATGCCCTTGGTCCAACTATTTTCAGCTGCTTCCTCAATGATTTTGCCTCAAAAGTGAGGTCTGAAATGGTGATGTTTGTTGCTGAGAACACAGTGTGCAATTAATTTCCACCTCCTCAGATATGGCACAGTGGCTAGCAATGCTGCCTCACAGGGCCAGGGACCCAGGTTTGATTCAAGCCTTGGGTTACTGAGGAAGTTTACACATTCTCCCTGCGTCTGCGGGAGTTTCCTCTGGGTACTTCAGTTTCCTCCCACAGTCGAAAGATGTGCTGGTTAAGTGGATTGACTGTGCTAAATTGTCCACAGTGTCCAGGGATGCTCAGGCTAGGTGGATTAGCCATGGGGAATGGAGGGTTACAAGGATAGGTTGAGGGGTGGGTTTGGATAGGATGTTCTTTGGAGGGGCAGTGTGGACTTGATGGGCTGAATAGTTTGTTTTCACACTGTAGGAATTCTATGAAGCACCTTGTGTCCACATGCAGCAAAACCTGACCACATTCAGACTTGGATTGGTAAGTGATACGTTAATATTCACACCATGCAAGTGCCTGTCCATTTTCAAAATGAGATATTCCACCTATTCCCTTTTGACATTCAATTCCATTTGAATTTCTGCATTCAGTGGGTCAACATTCGGAGGTTACCATTAACTAGAATCTGAGTCAGACTGTATAATTATTGTCACTACAAGTACAGGTCAGGTGCTGAGAATTCTGCAGTGAGTAACTCACTTCCCAACTCTGTAATCTTGTCCACTATCCACAAAGTACAAGAATTGTGTTGAGATACTGTATACTTGCCTGTTGTATGCAACTCTAACAACATACAAGAAGCTTGACAGTCTCCAGAATAACGTAGCCTACGTGAAATCCACCCCATCCACCACCTCAAATGCTTGTTCCCTCAGCCACTGGCACACAATGGCAATGATGTATGCTATCTATAGCATGTACTGCATTGAGTTACCCAGCTTCTTTCAACTGCACTTTCTAAACTTACAACCTCTGCCACCTTGCAAGAGAATGGTAGGATGGCAATTACAGTACCAGTTAACAGCATTCCTTGCCGAGTAGCTGATTTGGAAACATATTTCAGTTCTTTTATTAATCCTTAATAACAACCTGGAACAACCTTTCCTAACAATGCCATAGATGCAGCCGCACCACATTGGTCTGTAACGGTCCAAAAAGGTGGCTCACCACCACCTCCTGCAGGCCACTTTGGGATGAGCAATAAATGCTGGCCCAATCAGTGACATTCACATCCCAACAGTAATAGAAATAAAAGCAAGGACCTCAACACAGCAAGCTCTGGAGGTGCGTCAGATCACTTCTGAATTTCCATGTTTCTATGTGTGAGGTTGCACTTGTAGTATTGTGTACAGTTTTGGTCACAGTGTTAAAGGAAAGACATAGTTAAACTAGAAAGTGTTCAAAGGATTAGTAAGCCTGAGTTGTAGGGAAAGGTTGGCCAGGATAGGACTTTATTCCTTGGAATGTAGGAGAATGAGGGGTGACCTTATTGAGGTGTATAAAATCATGAGGGGCATAGCTAGGATGAATACATATAGTCTTTCTCCCAAGGATGGGGAATTGAAAACTAAAGGGTATAGGTGTAAGATGAGATGGGAAAAATTTATGCAGGAGCTGAGGGGCAACTTCTTCACACAGAGAGTGGTGCATGTATGGAAAGGGCTGCCAGAGAAAGTGGTTGAGACAGGTACAATAGCAACATTTAAAAAACATTTGGATGGGTACATGGATGGGAAGGATTTAGAGGGATAAGGACCAAATGTGGGCAATTGGAACAACTGAGTGGGCACCATGGTCAGCATGGACCAGTCTGGGGGCCAAAGGGCCTGTTCCATGCTGTAATACTCTATAATTCTATAACTGCACATGTGCAGACTCCAGATATTGCTGTTAATTTCCAAAGAGTAAGGAAGTTGAATGTGTTTTCATTTCTATGAAAAAACTAAGCTATGTTAAGTAAAACTACATAGAGATTACAATTTTGAAACAGGTCTTACATTTGAACCACTGGGAGTTATCTTCGAAATGGAGAGTAGCTTTGATCCCACACGTTCAACCTGTTACTGTATCTTATTTATCACGTTGTATTTTCAGTCATCCAGCCTGGTTTGGAGTACTGCAATGATGCTTTCATCTTCAGAGTGTGCTTCAGTATTGGATTTCAGGTGAGGTGGATTGGCTATGCTAAATTAGCGTTCAAGGAGACATAAAGGTAGGTGGGTTAGCCACAGGGAATGCAGGGTTACAGGGATAGGTAAGGGATCTGGATGGGACGCTGTTCAGAGAGTCGGAGTGGACTTGATGGATCAAATGGCCTGCTTCCACACTGTAGGGATTCCATGATTCCCTGTGTCACAACTTTCTATGTAGTTCCCATTTATAATTTTAAAAACCTCTGACAAGTCCTTCTTAATTTTTCTCGGCCTGATGGAGGCTGCGTGGATTTTAAGTGACTATGCTGCTGCTGTGGCTGTTAAACTCCAAGGTTTTGCAAGTTCAGATTTATTCCGTCCTCTCACCATTATCCTGACAGGCGATGTTTGAATTCACAATTGGCTTCCCGCCTTCAGATATGACTTTTGGTTCATAAATGTATGTAAAATCATCTCCTACGGCCTCATGTGCAGTAGTCACAATCTATTCATGTCAAACAGGCCTCAAAATTGTTACTTGTAACACAGCAAGATCGACTTTCCATGCCATTGTCATATTTGTTTTAATTGGCACTGATGCTGAATCCCAGAAAATTAGCATTTCATCATTTTAGATGGCTTAGATGACACATTGTTATTGACCATAGTGTTTTGTGCCTTCTATCATTAGTGCTTTATTCACTTTCTTACAATTTTATCCTAGGTATTTCTTGTAGTTAATTCAGGAGATACGAGCATTGCCTGCTGTGTCATTCCACAGTGATGATGTGTTGCCCTCTTGAACTGGTCTGATCTGTTTGGTGTAGATACCACACATTGCTGGTAGGGAGGGAGTTGCAAGATTTTGACCCAGTGCCCGTGGAAGAACAGCGATACATTTCCAAGTCAGGGTGGTGAGTGGCTCGGACGGGAACTTGCAGAGGGTGGTGTTTCCATGTATCTGCTGCCCTTGTCCTCCTAGATGGTAGTGACTGGATTTGAAAGATGACTTGATTTATTGTCATCACATGTACCTAAGTACAGTGAACAGCTTTGTTTTGTGTGGACTACAGGCAGATTATAATATACAATGACGTACAGATCATAGGGTTATTGAACTCAACAAGGCATATAGAGTTACGGCTGTATAGTAAGTGTAGAAAGGCAAGATCAACATTAGATTTGAAATTTGAGAGGTCAATTCAGCAGTCAAATAACAGCGGGGAAGAAGCTGTTCTTGAACATGTTGGTGTGTGCGTTTAAGGTTTCGTATGTTCTGCCTGACAGAAGAGGTTGGAAGAAATTATAATAAGGGTTGGAGGGTCTTTGATGATGGCTGCCTTTCTGCGGCAATATGAAGTATAGATGGAGTCAATGGATGGGAGCTGAAAGAACTGTGGATGCCGTAAATCAGGAACAAAATCAGAAGCTGCTTGAAAAGCTCAGCAGGTCTGGCAGCATCTGTGAAGAAAAAAATCAGAGTTAACATTTAGGGTCCTGTGACCGTTCTGAGGAAGGGTCACCGGGCCCGAAACATTAACTTCTGACTTTTTTATGTTTTTACATTTATTTATAAATTCTGCGTCTGATTCTACTTCTCTCACTAACACCTGAAGAAGGACTGAGGCTCCGAAAGCTTGCGCTTTCATATGAACTTGTTGGGCTCTAGCCTGGTGTTGTGTGATTTCTGACCTTGTGGTCCTGGGCAGAGGGGTTGCAATATCAAGCTGTGATGCACCCAGATATTATGATTTCTATAGTGCATCTGTAAACGTTGGTGAGGGCATGTCAAATTTCCTGAGCCAGAGGAGGTGTTATTTTGCCTTCTTGACCATTGCATCTACATCGGTGGTCCAGGACACATTGTTGGTTATCACCACTCCCAGTCACGTGATCTCTCAACCCTCTCCACCTCAGTTCCATTGAAGTAGATAGGGGCACATCCTCCTCCTTTCTTCATGAAGATGATGCTCTTTAGTTTTGCTGACATTGAGGGAGAGATTGTTATCTTTGCCCCATGTCACCAAGCATTCTGTTTCCTTTCGGTATTCCGTCTCATCATTGTTTGCTATCTGGCCTACAAGGGTGGTGTCATCAGCAACCCTGGAGATGGCTTTCAGACAGAATTCGACCACAAAGTCACAAATGCACGGGAGTACAGTAAGGGGCTGAGTACATGTCCTTGCGGGGCCCCGGTGTGGAGGATTATCATGGCGGAGGTGTTGTTGTCTATCTTCACTGATTAGTCTGTGGATCAGGAAGTTGAGGATCCAATTGCTGAGCCGAGAGCTGGGTCTCAGAGTTTGGAGATTAGCTTGTGATTATGGTGTTGAGGGCGGAGCTGTAGGTAATTAGTAGAAGGCTGACTTAGGTATATTTATGATCCAGACGTTCCGGGGATGAGTGTAGGGCTGGGGAAATGGTGTCTGTCTATATGATGACATTCATGAGGATGTGCCTGTCTACTACCAAGGGAGAGTTGGCCCAGGGAAATTGACCACGTACCCCTAATGGAATAAGGACCTGTTGCGCTGGAAGGCAAACTGCAGGGGATCAAAGCAGGCTGGGAGGCCTAGAGTTGATGTGAGCCGTGACTAACCTCTCAAAGCACTTCATAATAATGGAGGTCACAGACACTGGTCAGTGGTCGTCGAGGCATGTTGCATATGTTGGGATGATGGTGGTCTTCTTGAAGCAGGTGGGGACTTCAGATTGTGGTAAGGAGAGGTTAAAAATGTCAGCGAATAGTCCCGCCAGCTGGTCTGCACAGGACCTGAGTGCACGGTCAGGAACTCCATCCAGGCCGGTAGCTTTCCTAGGGTTCACTCCCAAGAAGGCAGATCTGACGTCTGTAGTGGTGACTGAGAGTACAGGTGCATCCAGGGCTGTTGGGGCAGATGACACTGTTCCACTGGTATTCTGCTGAAACTGTAAAAAGCACTGTGTGCATTAAGGAGGGATTTTTTTTTTGTTTGCTATTCTGCTCTGCTTCATTTTGTATCCCATTGTGTAGGTTAGGCCCTGCCACAAGTTGCGGGTGCCTGTGTTGTTAGTTTAAGTCTCTAACTTAATCTGGTACTGCCTCTTGGCATCTCTAATGGCCTTGCAGAGGTCATATCTGGATTTCCTGTGTCGTCTAACTTGAACATTGCACGCCCGGTCTTCAGTAGGCAATGGAGTTAATGAGTTGCCGTTTAATGACCATAATATTTCTTTTGTATTCCATTAGGGGTACGTGGTCAATCTCCCCAGACCAACTCTCCCTTGGTAGTAGATAGGCACATCCTCATGAATGTCATCATATAGCCAGACAAACTGCCGGCCTTCAGTGAGTTGCAGGACATAAGCGTTCAAAGCCTCAAAGGTCAAAGGTCCAGAATAAAACCTGGTGTAAAATATACATCCATTTTTTCAACTTGGCCCTTCATTGCTGATGCTCTTGTTCTGAGGAAGAGTCACTGGACCCGAAACATTAACTCTGATTCTTTTCTTCACAGATGCTGACAGACCTGCTGAGCTTTTCCAGCAACTTCTGTTTTTGTATCAAAACTTTAATACCCTGCAACATGGGTTCTGATCCCACCATGGTAACTGGAAGGATTTGAATGCAGCTAATGAATCTGGAATTGACAGCTCGTCTCAGTAATGATGGTCTCCAAGGTATTGTCAATTATGTAAAAGTAAAACTGGGTTCGCTAATGTCCTCTCAGGAAGGAAATCTGCCGTCCTTACTGGCCTGGTCTACATGTGACTCCAGATCCATAGCAAAGTGGCTGATTCTTAAACAGTCTGTGTAATGGCCTAGTAAGCCATTCAGTTCAAGGCCAGTTGGAGATGAGTGATGAAGGCTTGCTAGCAGCACCGTCATTCCCCAGAAAAAAAATTTTAGAAAAGGATAAATGTAATGATAGACAACAAAGCAAGTTGACTTGTTAGATACCCTGGGTTAGAGAGTTAACCTGTTCATGCTTGACACAGATAGTATTCCTCTAAGTAAGAGTACACCATATCCTTCTTTTAAAAATTACAACAATTGCCACAGGAACATGAGCAAGTTGGATTTTTAATTGTCAGGCTGAAGCATAACAAATAATTGGAGAATTTGGTTTTACATTTTGGGATGAAGTAAGACCCTTGGGTCACTACATACCCACTGAACATTTATTTGTTCCGATGTATTATTTTTTATTTCAACAAAGCTTGACTGCTTTCACATTGGCGATATATCACATTCTGCTGACTGATTTACTGTGGAAGTGATCAATTGCTCAGTCACTGAACTTGAAGTCAATTGTGCAAGTTTAGTCTTTTTCTTTGCATATAGTTTGAGGACAGCCGTCAAGAGGCATCACAGCACTTTTGTTGCTGTCAGCGAATGGATAATGGCATCTCTCGTGCAAAATGGGTTTCGAAGCAAGAACTGCAAATATGTTATCATGCCAGAGCACTGAAGATGGACAAGCCACGCTGAAAAAGCAACAGGCTTCTGACATTGGAAAAACCGTATTACTTCCCTTTCCCACCCAGGATACATACCTTCAATGGCACAACTTATGGCTCAAACTATTGGGCAAACATTGTCATTGTTTGTAATCTCAATGCTGACCCCATCCTGTAGGAAAGTCCAGTGCATCAGCCACTGGGGCTGTCCTCGCTTATTTTGAGCCCAGATGCAATACTCTCAATGTGGAGACAAACATTTCTAACCAAGACTGCAGCAAACAGTGTGAATGAAGAGTTGGAATTATTTCACCATTCCTACATCCAGTAGAGTAGGGAAGGCAAACTTAAGCACCAAAGCCAGCACAAAGGGGACTCGTGTTATGGACCAGACCAAACCCTCTCGAAATATTCAGAAGAAAGCCTACACCCTAGCTTTTTCTTATTTTAAAGGGAAGTGCCAGGCATTGTGTTCTGGATGCAATCTGATTGGTCAAACTACCAGATTTGAAGCAAAACACACTTTATTCATACACTATAGTTAAAATACAATGAAAGAAAGAAGACACATATTCCCCTCCCCTCCCTTGTCTGCCTTCCACAGGGACCGTTCCCTTCAGGGCACCCTGGTCCAGATTTCCTTCACCCCCAACACCTCCCCACAGCCCTACGGCACCTTCCCCCGTAACTGCCGAAGGTGCAACACCTGCCCATTTACCTCCTCCCTCCCCAGTATCCAAGGGCCCAAACATACTTTCCAGGCGAAGCAACACTTCACTTGCACTTCCCAGAATCTAGTCTACTGCATTCGCTGCTCACAATGTGGTCTCCTCAACACTGGGGAAACGAAGCGTAAACTTGGTGACTGCTTCGCAGAACATCTACGTTCTGCTCGCAAAAAAGACCCTGAACTACCTGTTGCCTGCCACTTTAACACACCACCCTGCTCCCTGACCAACATCTCTGTCTCTGGTTTGCTGCAGTGTTCCAGTGAAGCTCAATGCAAGCTAGAGGAACAACACCTCATTTTCCGCTTGGGGACCTACAGCCCTCCGGACTCAAGATTGAGTTCAATAATTTTAGGGCCTGAACTCTCCCATGTCCCAGCCCCCTACCCCACACACCAGGCCTTGCTACCACTTGGCTTACCAGTACACACTACCTGTTTTTAGTTACTAATAGTCACCATTAACAACTATTCACCCTCCCAGAGATAGTAGGAACTGCCGATGCTGGAGAATCTGAGATAACAAGGTGTAGAGCTGGATGAACACAGCAGGCCAATCAGCATCAGAGGAGCAGGAAAGCTGACACTTCGGGTCTGGACCTTCTTCAGACCCTTATTCACCCTTCCAGCCTAATCGTTAACAACTCTTTGTCTGTCCAACTGCTCTTCTCTCTCTTTAGGCTCTAGCCTATCGTTTACTTCCTATCCCATCCCCCTCCCCTTTTTCTGCATATGAACCGACATTTTCCCCGCCACTATTAATTCTGAGGAAGGGTCACCGGACCCAAAACGTTAATTCTGATTTTTTCTTCACAGATGCTGCCAGACCTGCTGAGCTTTTCCAGCAACTTCTGTTTTAGTTCCTGAAAACAAAGAAGAAATTGGAATATTTCAATTCTATTGGAAAGCTTAACAGAATAATAGATTATTTTACTACTAAACAGTATCTGTTCCAAGATAGTAACTTCCCATAAACACACCTTTGGCAAAAGGCAAACTCAGTAAAACAGACGCAATTCTAGCAATAGGAAAAACAAGAGAAACCTCTGAGAGAATGAGTAGCAGGGAGAGACGTACTGCTCCTTCCATGAAGTTCCAAGACCCCAGCGACAATCACTACTAAAAATTAAAAGTAAAAAGACCTGGTTCCGTGGGAGCTTGGGTCCACCTATTCAGGCCGCTTCTATTGTTCCAACGTTTAAAAAAATCTCCAAGACCACACAGCTGTTTACTCTTTGAATTCAGGGCTCTCACCTCTGTTTGAAAGCCTCTTCAAAAAAACCCAGGACAAAATACAAGTCTTAAAGCCATAGTATTCTCACACTGGGACAAGCCAAATCAGATATAGAGGACAGATTGAACCACGGGTACAGAAGTCCCTTCAATGCTTAGCCCACCTCAAACCAGTTAAGTCATAAAAAATGAGCTATGAATGCTTTAGTTGAGCATGTGATCTCAGTACTTATTCATGCAGCCTGTATACTGTCATATCTCTTTGTTCCTGACTACTGTTGGCTTGTGGTTGGGTTAGTTCTCTGCCACAAATTCTCCTTTCTCTAAGCTGAGTCTAAGGGGCTGTATAGTAAACAATGATGGAGGATAGGCCACAAGACAGATTCACCAAGAAGTGACACTTGCCTAACACAACAAGGTAAACTTCTTAAAATGATAGCAACAGGTATAAATAGCATTGACGAGGTGGATATGACTATCATGAGCTAGGTATGTCATTGTCTGTATCCATTAGGATACCAAGCAAGACGAACAGGTTTACCACCTAAAGACCATTACCTTATACAACATATATGTCCATTTTAATATTTATGTGCTTTTGTTGACAAAATACTAAGATGACAAACTGAGCGTGAATGATTTTTTAAAATTTCAGTGGGTGCTTTACCTTCTTTGCTACTGAATGTTGGCTGATATTGTTAATTAAATACAGACCATTTGACTAAATGCACATCACCAATGTTATACCTGAAACACTGATACCTACAGAACAACCGTGGTATGGAGATCATTCTGAACACACTGAGGATGATTCCTTCCCCTTTTATTGGACTTGTACTCTAATCCAAGTACCATTTCCCTGATAAAGTGTGAAGACTGCTGTGTAAGGTGGTTAGTTCATTTGACCAGATGTTCGTTCGCAATGTGCAGCGACGCTAATGCATGGATTTAATTTTTGCACTGGCTGAGGTCACCATGAAGGGCTTTCCTTCTCAAACCCTCCCCTCACCTGAGGTGTGGTGACACTCCAGTTAAACTACCAGTTGTCTCTTTCTAATAAGAAAACAGGACTATGGCAATGTTACCTTTAGTCTGCAGCTCAGTATGTAAAAGTCGGGAATGATTGTGAATGGCATGGATAGAGTGGAAAGTATGAGGCTTTTTCCCAGGGTGGAGGGGTCAATTACTGGGGGACACAGGTTCAAGAAGTGGGAGTTGGGCAAAGTTTAAAACAAATTTGCGAGACAAGTTTTTCACACAAAGGGTGGTGAGTGCCTGGAATGTGCTGCCAGAGGAGGTGGTGGAAGCAGCCACAATAGCAGCTTTCAAGAAACACCTGGATGCATACATAAATAGGAAGGGAACAGAGGGATACAGATCCTGTAAGTGAAGACAGTTTTAGTTTGGAAGCGCAAAATGTGTCAGCACGGGCTTGGAGGGCCAAAAGGCCTCTTCCTGTTTTGTATTGCTCTTTGATCCAGTTTGATATGTGTGCAGTTAAAATAAATTCGACAAAAATTGCCTTAATCAACACAAGAAGGCTTTCCTGAGAAATATTATGCTTGCATCAAACTATTTGCAAGTATAAAAATACCATAGTTGAAAATGATGGTGCATTAAATTAGTAATTTACTGATTTAATCAAAGCCGAAAATACCGGAACCATTTTGTAAAATCATTCACGGCATGTGGCATGTGGCCAACATTTGTTGCCTATCCCTAAGGGCCATGGAGAAGGTGGTGGTGAGTTGCTTTATTGATCTGGTGCTGACTTTGAGGTGTAGGGACATCCACAGGGCTGTTACGGAAGGAGATCCAGGGTTTTGATCCAACCATGCTGAAAAACGGCAATATAATTCCAAATCAGGATGGCGTGTGACTCGAAGGGGGACTTGCATGTTGTAATGTTCATTTTAACAACCACTCATATTTATATAGCATCTTAAACAGAACAGAACTTCCGAAGGTGCTGCACAGGAATATTCTAAAGCTGACTCAGGCATCAAAATGCTTCAGGGGATATTAGAACTGATGGATAAAAGCTTGCTCAGAAGTAGATAACTTTTGCGGAGCATCCTAATGGTGCAAATGAGAGATTGAGAGTTGGAGAGATTTGAGGGGGATATCCAAAGTTTAAAGTCTAAGCACAGATGCCATTGGCAGAGAATTATACACCTGAGACCCTCAAGAGGCCAGGATTAGATGAGCGACAATATCTTAGAAGCTTATTACCTGATAGAAGGTAACATTTTAAGTTGAAGTTGCCTTAACTGCAATGAGCATTCAGATAACAGGAATTGTGATTCAGGCATTATATCTGTAGCAACTATACTGGCAGTTGAGCTGGGAGTGAATTCGAGGCAGTTTGATTCTTCAGTATGCTGTGGGAGATGATGGTGTAATCATATTATCAGTGGATTATGAATCTAGAGACCCAAGTAATGTTCAAGTGGTGCAGGTTCCAATCTGCCACAGCAGGATTTTGAATTCAATAAAAATTTGGAATTAAGAGTCTAATGATGACCATGAATCCATTGTCAAAGTCAGAAAAACGAAACTGGTTCACTAATGTCCTTTAGGGAAGGAAGATGCCATCCTTGCCCCAGCAATGTGGTTGACTCTTGACTGCCCGCTGGTCAATTAGGGATGGGCAATAAAAGCTGCCTAGCCAGTGTTGCCCACATCCTGTGAATTAACTTTAAAAAATTAATTGAACGTCATATAGGCAATTGGAATTCCACATAGTGGGGATGAGTTATATGTGGTTTGTGTTTTAGATCAAGGCTGTAGTTATTTAGAGAAAGTAGGAACTGCAGATGCTGGAGAATCTGAGATAACAAGGTGTAGAGCTGGATGAACACAGCAGGCCAAGCAGCATCAGAGGAGCAGGAAAGCTTGACGTTTCAGGCCTAGACCCTTCTTCAGAAATGGGGGAGGGGAAGGGGGTTCTGAAATAAATAGGGAGAGAGGGGAGGCGGATAGAAGATGGATAGAGGAGAAGATAGGTGGAGAGGAGACAGACCGATCAAAGAGGCGAGGATGGACCCAGTAAAGGTGAGTGTAGGTGGGGAGGTAGGGAGGAGATAGGTCAGTCCAGGGAGGACGGACGGGTCAAGGGGGCGGGACCTAGACGGATATCCATTTCAAGCCCACTGATTCCCACAGCTACCTAGAATACACCTCCTCCCACCCACCTTCCTGCATAAATGCCATCCCCTATTCCCAATTCCTTCGCCTCCGCCGCATCTGCTCCCAGGATGAGGCATTCCACTGCCGTACATCCCAGATGTCCTTGTTTTTCAAGGACCGCAACTTCTCCCCCTCAGTGGTCGAGAACGCCCTCGACCGTGTCTCCCACATTTCCTGCAACTCATCCCTCACGCCCCCTCCCCGCAATAAAAACCAAAACAGAATCCCCCTCGTCCTCACGTACCACCCCACCAACCTCCGGATCCAATGCATCATCCTCCGCCATCTGCAATCCGACCCCACCACCAAAGACATTTTTCCCTCCCCACCCTTATCTGCCTTCCGGAGGGACCACTATTTCTGTGACTCCCTTATCCGGTCCTCACTCCCCTCCAGCCCCACCACACCCGGCACTTTTCCCTGCAACCGCAGGAAGTGCTACACCTGCCCCTACACTTCCCCCCTCAACCCCATCCCAGGCCCCAAGAAGACTTTCCACATCAAGCAGATGTTCACCTGCACATCTGCTAATGTGGTATACTGCATCTGCTGTTCCTGTTGTGGCCTCCTCTACATCGGGGAAACCAAGCGGAGGCTTGGGGACTGCTTTGCAGAACACCTGCGCTCAGTTCGCAACAAACAACTGCACCTCCCATTCGCGAACCATTTCAACTCCCCCTCCCATTCCGCAGACGACATGTCCATCCTGGGCCTCCTGCAGTGCCACAACGATGCTACCTGAAGGTTGCAGGAACAGCAACTCATACTCCACTTGGGAACCCTGCAGCCCAATGGTATCAATGTGGATTTCACAAGCTTCAAAATCTCCCCTCCCCCAACCGCCTCCCAAAACCAGCCCAGCTCATCTCCACCTCCCTAACCTGTTCTTCCTCCCACCAATCCCCTCCTCCCACCTCAAGCCCCACCCCCAGCTCCTACCTACTAACCTCATCCTGCCCTCTTGACCTGTCCGTCCTCCCTGGACTGACCTATCTCTTCCCTACCTCCCCACCTACACTCACCTTTACTGGGTCCATCCCCGCCCCTTTGACCGGTCTGTCTCAGCTCCACCTATCTTCTCCTCTATCCATCTTCTATCCACCTCCCCCTCTCTCCCTATTTATTTCAGAACCCCCTTCCCCTCCCCCATTTCTGAAGAAGGGTCTAGGCCCTAAACGTCAAGCTTTCCTGCTCCTATGATGCTGCTTGGCCTGCTGTGTTCATCCAGCCCTACGCCCTGTAGTCATTTAGAGCCAGCTTCTTTTCTACAAGAGAGCTTGAATACATGAAATCAAATCCCGTGTAGATTTGTCATATAGGCTGTGAATTTCCCAGGGATACAATCACTAGGCTTACCAGGACAGCTCCCATTGTTAAATCTCAGGCTGAAAGAACATGCTTGAATTTACAGATTTAACTTCAATGGAGGCTGCTTCTTGCTTTCGGTACATGCCCTATCTCACGTTCCCTGTCTTGGCCTGTGAATTTTTAAGTTTGTTATTCAAATATCATATCGCACAACACTAATACCCAAATTATTAACCTGACACCCACTAATACTGGTCCAACTGAAATTAACAGGATCATTGGAAAGTTAGGCAAGTGTACCTTTCGCGATACTTCCACCTGTAGTGGGCAGTTGCCACAAACAACTACCTTTTGAGGGACAAGTGGTTACCCAGGTCTTCATTAACCCTTGCTATCTTCTTGGCTCCCTGTGCAGGTGCTGAATCCATTAGAAAGGGTTTGGGAAATAGAATCGTCCCTCTTCTTTGAAGTCTAGGACATATCTGTGGCAGGCATTCGAACAACAGGGTTTGTATTCATCCACCTTAAAATACCAAGCCATTTCAGCTTCTGTAATCCTGCATTGCTCTGGGGCAGCACGGTGGCTCAGTGGTTAGCTCTGCTGCCTCATAGTACCAAGGACCTGAGTTTGATTCCAGCCTTAGGTGACTGCTTGAGAGGATTTTACACATTCTCCCTGTGACTTTGCTGGTTTCCTCCCAGTGTCCAAAAATATACAGGTTAGGTTGATTGGCCATAGGAAATGCAGAGTTATGGGGAAATGGTGAGGGGATGGGTCTGGATGGGATTCTTTTCAGAGGGTCAGTGTGGACTTGATGGCCAAATGGCCTGCTTCCACACTGGAGGGATTCTGTGATTGAACTAGGTTATATGAAGCTTGCAGTATATGGAGTTCCTAAACCTGGGACCCTCTGCCCCATGACATTTGCCTTGTAAGAGATGGTAGTGCATTACTGTTCACTAAGGAAGCTTGAGTTGCCTTGACAACCCACATGTGTAGTCTGGAGCTATAGTGATGGCAGAGATTCTAACTTTCTATCTATCATGTGGTTAACCAGCACCCTCTCCCACTATTACTGCCTGCCATTGCTGTTTGGTGGAAGGATTTGCAGACTGATACTGCGTCATATTGGTTGTAGTATGACTGCACCTTCCTTAGTTATCAGGTCCTGGAGTAGGATCTCAAACCTGGATTTCCTGCCTCAGAAAACAGGACCATGATCTACTGTGCCACAAGAGCTCTTTCTCTTCCTAAGACTTCGTGGAGAAACAGTTCATGAGGTGCGCAGGTACAATTCTTGGGTAGCAGAAATATTCACCAAATAATAAGTCATTTTTCATGCTGAGGAGAAATATGTTTGTGTCAAAGGTCAAATATTAATAATGCATTAATGAATACCTCCAACAGATGAATCAAAGAAAGTTTATTGCCACCTAACATATGGCTGGTACAGACTCTGAGCATCATAATACGGTCGATCTTAAACAGCTGAGACTGAGTATTAGAATATCATTTAGACCATTCTCTAGGGTCCTCTCAAATGATCGGCTAAGTCCAATAGAAATTCAACTCTAAGGGACATAACTTTTCAAAGGTATTTGAATGGTTTTGAACGTCTCCCTCTTTCTGCCTCCACCGGTGCATTTTCACCGGGAGCTAGATTGACACATCAAAGATTTAGGAAGTAATTAGAGGCGTGTCAGAATAAGCTTCTCCCTGCTGCTGTGACAGTGAATATCCACCAATGTTATTTTGTGAATTGATTAAAGCTGAAGTGTGACCTCTCTACTTCTATAATCTTGGGGAAACTGATCATATATTCAGCAATAGGATTTTACAGTGTTTCTTTCCCTTGCCCCATACAATTAATAATTAGACGTTTTCACCTTTCCCTATTTATTTCTTTCAAATGTCTGATTGGAAATTGTCTCTTTCAGTGCAACTCCAACCAACTCCACTCAAGAAACTGATGGTTGGAGAGATAATTGAGCGCAACAGTGTGAGGGAGCTGACCTAACATCAGTGTTACGTCTGTAACAAGTGGACAATAATTGTCACATACTTTAAACCTTAAAAAGGTTAAGGTCAGAATGGTGTCTCCTGAGACCCCAAAAAAGTTCACATTGAACATGAAGGCTCTACATATACATATGTGAAATGCCCTGCCTGCAGCATCCAAATAAGCACGATAAATATGAACACGTAGAATGGAATGATGTCACTGGTAGCTCTGGCAAGGTTAATGAGCATTGCACGTGTGCTGGGAGCATTTTTGGTGGTATTAGCTAAGCTGAAACACTGAGTTAGCCTGTCCTTACCCTCAGGTATCCTCTTTGTAAAGGATATGAAGTTGAAAACCACTTAAAATGACTGATAGAACTTACTAAGAATGTTGCATGCCACACCATTAGTCCTAACTGGTGCCTTTTCATAACAGCAGCCAATAGTTTGGCAGGAAATGTGGAGTGGGAACTTTTCAAGTGTTGGTTAAAGGGATATTCACTATTTAAAGAGATATTCACCACTGCGTGGTCATTGCTGCTGGACCTTTGAAGACAATCTCTGGTAGACCCTCGTGGACACTTTGTCATTGATGTTTTAGCAACATTTATTCCTGATGTTCTCTACAGACATCACCTCCAAAGAGTGAGTGTCGTACTGCTCCCATTTGCAAAATGTTGAGACAAAGGATCAATGGACCCTACTGAGGATTGTCCCTTGATTTGAATGAGGAATGCAAAGATAATGTGAGACCAGCCAATGTAGGAGAGAGAGTTCAGAGGGCATGCTGGCAATCCCCCACCTCGCCCCTCTCTATCCCACCTCACCCCTGTAGGGATTCTGGTTTGCGAACGGTAAATCTGCTGATTTTTAGGAGGCTCGAATCACCCCCCAGTCCCTGGTTCTGACACTGGACTTGATTTAGGAATGTGAAGTGAAGAAGGCAGTAGACAGGTGTTTCGGGGCAAAGAATCTCTGCACTTATTAAATGCAAAGATGAATATATCACAAGAAATAAAAAGGCAAAAGTAATAAAGAGGGAAATAAAACACAGGTGAATAAAAATACAGGAGTTAAAAAGGCAAATTCAAAACAGTGAAACTGATATTATTAGTTATTAACTTAATACAGGCCAGTTGCTATTAGAAACTAAACAGTAGTTTCAAACACAAACATTTTAATCAGACTTCCTGACACTGGGGTGTCCTGCATTGTCACCAAACCACCTTCCCCTCCCTTCTAGTTAGGTCGAATACTTTGGGTCTCAAGGAAATAGGCTCACCACTGGGGATAAACACGATTTTGAAATACAGCTACTGTTCCCACTTGCTGTTGCCAGTATTTCACTGAAGACTTCAGATGGTGTAGGTCTTCAGTCTGGTTTGAGAACTTGGGTTTTCTTGCTTTGTGGTGGTTTTGTGAGCCAGTTTTCACTTCAGGATGTGTCTGAGGCCATGTCAGTCGCGTTGGTGGTTTTCGGAGGTTGTTGGTCGTCAGAACTGCCGGTCGTGGTTGGTTACCGTTGGTTGCCCTGGTATGGAACAGCCCTGTGTCAGTAGGTTTCAGGGAGATAGCTGTGCAATTCTTGGTGAGAGTAGCAGTATGGGATCCCTCTTCTGTTGGTAGCTGCAGGGATGGCTCTCTCTCTCTCTCTCTCGCTCTCGGATCAAGGCCAGAGATAGTAGGAACTGCAGATGCTGGAGTCTGAGATAACAAGGTGTGGAGCTGGATGAACACAGCAGGCCAAGCAGCATCAGAAGAACAGGAAAGCTGATGTTTCGGGTCTGGACCCAATTTTTCTGAAAGAAAACGTCAGCTTTCCTGCTCCTCTGATGCTGCCTGGCCTGCTGTGTTCCTCCAGCTCCACACCTTGTTATCAGCAATTATACAGGCTGTGTGCTCCGTTACCACCTCCCAAATCTATTAAGCTATTGTTCCCCCTCTCAGGGCTGAATGGGCTTCCTGAGCAGTACAGTAGGTGTGAATGGTTTTTCGAGTCAGGTCAATGGTTTTGATGGGTTTGGAATGTCTGGCATTTCCTTTGGATGGGTATCTGTTCAGTTCGCATAATGGTGTGAAGGTTCCAAGGTGAAACAGGTTTGCACGTAACACAGTGAAGTGGAATGTTCAGTAACTTTGTGCCTGAGCACTGATTTGGAATTGAATGGGTTGGTACCAATGCAGGCTCCAAAGGGTCTGAAAGTGTAGAGGTTTTTTATTTCCTGTAAATTGGCCTGCATTGTTTTAGCTGAGGCATGAATCCGTGGGTTTTCCTTTGGTTTTGGTAAACTAACCCCTGTCCCAGACATCTGTCCCTGGGTTTGTATATTTCCCAGTCTGTCCCAGCCAGCCCCTTCCTCAGTTGCAGCCCATGGCTTCTGGAGCCCCAGTGACTTTAATCCGATATAGTATAATTCCCACAACTTCGGCCTTCAGAGGGTTTTTAAGTCCAGGGTATGTCCAACATCTGAAGGGGATATTAGCCCCACCTTACACCCCCACCCCCTAATGGTACTGGAGATCCTACCTTCTCAGGAGTTCGCCAATTCAACTTCCAGTGTTGCCTCTGAGAATCTGTGCACTCCCTCTCAGTCTTGAACAATCCTGATATGTACCAGTTGCATGTACTCAGGACTTGACCACTAAACCTGCAGGTGCCGGAGCATCTCCAAGAAAGTTCAAATTATAGTAATCAGTAATTGGGGCCAAAATTGTATGCTAAATCTAAACATCTGTTGCCAAACAATCCAATCTTTTAAATAGGCTAATGTTGTCAGTGATAGCAGGAACTGCAGATGCTGGAGAATCTGAGATAACAAAGTGTGGAGCTGGATGAACACAGCAGGCCAAGCAGCATCAGAGATGCAGGAAAGCTGACGTTTCGGGCCTAGACCCTTCATCAGAAATGGGGGAGGGGAAGGGGGCTCTGAAATAAATAGAGAGATTGCACCTTCTTGGTGCCTGTTTTCACCTTTTGGCCAACATAACACAATTATTTCTTAGAGCTGAGGTCATTTCAGCCTTCCTGCTCCTATGATGCTGCTTGGCCTGCTGTGTTCATCCAGCTCCACACCTTGTCCTTTCAGTTGTGTTATTTGATTTGCTCAGTAGTTCCTTCTGATCTCTCTCACCCATTGCCATTAGCAACCATTGGTAATAATTACTTTAATAAAGTGTATTCTAGTTAATTCAAGGTTGCTTAACTCAAAGGATCTGTTAGTTTGAATTGAAATTATGATCAAAATACCTTTTTCTTAAATTGCTTAATTCAAAATATTGAACAGTTTGATATTTCTAAGCAGAGGTAAAGCTGATGAAAGTACTCTAAATAATGAACGGAAGCAAATGGTACAGTGGAGGCAGAAAATGCTTATAATGAAGGACAATTGTCACTGTTTGACCTTTAAATGAGGTCTTGATGTTGAGACTGGTAATTAATTTCTGTCATTCTTTTGCTCTCTGACATTTCAATTACTTTGAAGAGCACTGACTGGCTTTTCGTTCCTATAAGCACCATGAATAAGACAAGACATTTTTGTCATTGCAAAACATATAGCGTGGGAGTAGGCCACTCTGGAAACAGACATATGTGGAAGTAGACATCCCTGCAGGAGTTCCTCAGGGTAGTGACTTAAACCCAACCATCTTCAGGTGCTGCATCAAAGACCTTCCCTCCATCATAAGGTCAGAAGTGGGGATATTTGTTCAGCACCATTCATGACTCCTCAGATACCGAAGCAGTCCCTGTTCAATGGGGCTTGGACTGACAAATGGCAAGTGAAATTTGTGCCATATAAGTGCCAGGCAATGACCATCTCCAACAAAAGAGACTCTAACAATCATTCGAGACATTCAGTAGCTTAATGATCATTGAATTCCTCCAAGGTCATCATGCAGTGGGTTTCCATTGGACAGAAACTGAACTGGTCTATGACCACCAAAGCAGATCAGAGGCTGAGTCCAGTGGTCAATAACTCATCTTTTGACTCCTCAAAGCCTGTCCACCATCCATAAGGCACAAGTCAGGGGTGCAATGGAATACTCGCCACTTGCCTGGATGAGGGCAGCTCCAACAACACTTAAGAAGCTTGAAACCATCCAGGACAAAGCAGCTTGCTTGGTTGGCAACACATCCGCAAACATTGACTCCGTCCAACACCAATGCTCAATAGCAGCAGTGTGCATGATCTACAAGATACACGGCAGGATTTCACCAAGGCTTTTTACACATCACCTTCCAAACCCACAACCACTACCACCTCGATGGACAAGGTTGGGTGTTAAATGGAAATACCAAGACCTGCAAGTTCTCCTCCAGGCCACTCACCATGTGACCTGGAAATCTATCAGAATTTACTGTTACTGGGTCAAACTCCTACTATTCTCTCCCTAATGGCTTCCCAAACAGACTGCACAGGTCAAGAAGACAGCTCCCCACCACCTTCTCAAGGGCAACTAGGGACTGCAACATACAGTGGCCACCCAGTGACACCATATCCTATCATTAAATTTTTGAACATCCTCTTCTTCATTTGGTTCCAAAGATAATTCACTGCCGTGATTTTAAAAGTAAACTTTTTATACTTGGATCTTGCCCCTATTTTATTCTCATTTTATTCCCTTGATATTGTATCATTGATTCAATATATTTTGGATCCTTCAACATCTCTATTTGCTTTTCAAGGAACAGTGGCCAGCAATAGTTTAAATTCCAGTCCTGATGAAGGATCCTGACCCAAAACATCGACTTTCTTGCTCCTCTGAGGCTGTCTGACCTGTTGTGTTCCTCCAGCTCCACGCTGTATCAACTCTAAATTACTTGTAGTTTGACCTATGCTTAACACCATGCCTGTGTGAGAAATACACTGTTCCATCATGTAGAGTTGAAGTGTCAATCTTGCCTCCGGGTCAGGAAAATTGCTGGTCTCAGCCCTAAGCTTTCTCCTTCTGAGACGCTCCCTTGGAGTTAAGACTGACTTGCTTCTTCTCTCGTTTGAAGAGTTTTCAGGTAGGTGATAGGTGAAATGCACAATCTGCGCTCTGCCGCATGAATGACAGCTGGTTTTTTGAAGGGTCAGACACATGAGGCTCTCTATGTCTCAGCTTCACCTCTGTACCTTGTTGATGATACCTCTCAATGAAACGCCATGCCTTTTTGGATAACCCTTTCCCATTTTGCTTGATCAGAAACCAGGGTCTCTCATGAGTCAGTGGTGATATTTGATCTCGACAGAAATGCTTTGAGGTGATCCCTAATTAAGGTGATCATCCTCCTGGCAAGTTCAAGAACATTGAAAGGTACTGCACAAACTGGGTTAAGTAGCCTTTTTGGACTCTACAAACTGTCAGAAATTTGTCATCATCTTTTGCTACTCCACAATGACACGAACGCTGGGATCCTCACCATTGCAGACTCTAAATGAGTGAAAACTGTGATCAAATGTGATTGTTCCTTCCACCAAACTTCAGCTCCACAAGTACTCTGAAGATGAGTCATACCAGACTGAAAATGTTCACTCTATTATTTTCTCTGCAGATGTTGCTATACCTGCTGAGTTTCTCCAGCACTCTTTAGTTTATCTTGTCTCCAAATTCCTTGCTGTAATGCTGTGTCTCACCTCCAGCAAATGGCCCACCATTGTGGGGATAATCTACAGTAGAGATAGAAAGTGCCCAACTATCCTCCCCAAAGGGATTGTGATATATCCGCACTGGCAGTTCAAAATGGGATTCAAACCACAGTCCCCAGAGCATTACCTGAGTGTCTGGATTCATAGAAAGCAGGCCATTTGGCCCATTGAGTCCACACCAATTCTCCAGAGAGTAGCCCACCCAGTAACCCTGCATTTCCCATGACTACTCCACCTAGCTTACACGTTCCTGCACACGATGGGCAATTTAACATGGCCAATCCACCCAACCTGCACATCTTCGGACTGTAGGAGGAAAGCAGAGTACCTGGAGAGAACCCACGCAGACATAGGGAGAACTTGCACACTCCACACAGCCAGTCACCCAGGGTGGAATTGAATCTGGGTCCCTGGCACTATGTGGCAGCAGTACTAACCACTGAACCATCCACGTCCCCTTTGGTTTCATACTAACACAGGGTGCCTGGAATGTTACATATTCCCTTCAGCAGCATTGTTTCCCGTGAAGAACATTAAACCAGCAAGACAAAGGTCTTTATAAAATGGCCTGCTGATTAATGTGCTGCAGAATAAAAAGATGCTGATGCACATATAGAATAATGTCTGCAAATTTAGTGGGATGAATTAATGGAATGAATAATGGAATGTCGAGCACTATCTCACTAGACCCCTGTTAGAAAACACCTGGTCTGTTCTACAAAGAATGCTGCCCAAATATATTCAACTGAGCCTAAAATACAGATAGCGCCTGTAATCACTTTTGTTTTTTTGAATTTATTCAATTCAGTCATTAGCAACAATCAAATTTTGCTGTGACCTTATTCTGTAAATGGCCTAACGTTTTGCCTCTTGATTGGGCAATTTTCCTCTCATCATTAAATAGCTTGATGAATAACAATCAACATTGTAAGTTTATGATTCATCATCACAATTCCCTTTATTTGAATTTTGCACTGCATTTTTGTTTTGTTCAGCAAAATTATATTTTCTTCACATTCCAAATTTCTCCTATCTCCCCCCAAAGGCCATGAATCCTTCAGCTGTAGCTTCAGGGAAATACTATATCTAGCTCCTCCTGGATAGGGGAGGAATGTGCAGCATTATGAGGAGAAGGGAGAGCGAGTGGCAGTACATGAGTTGCTCCTTAAGAGGCCCACCTTGCAATCAATGGGCCAAATGGCTTTTTCCAGAGCTGTGTGATTCTTGGGATGGCATTCCAACCACAATGACCTCCAGGTGCAAAGCAGATCTTGGGCAAATGTCACAAACTGTGCAGGGCAATTCCAGACTGACCATGCTTGTTCGGCTAGGAAATGACTCTTTAAAATCAGCACCAGCAACAGGGATGCTGGTCCATTCTGAGATGCCCAGGCAGTGGCAAGTTCTTCTAGCTATGGCGAATGGGAGAGTTGGGGTAGTATTAGGTGAGAGGTGTGTAACAGGGTAGGAATTTACTGAGATAGTGGGAACTGCGGATGCCGGAGAATCTGAGATAACAAGGTGTAGAGCTGGATGAACACAACAGGCCAAGCAACATCAGAG
>JAHRHZ010000065.1:11008739-11030914 GCA_024137785.1 Ginglymostoma cirratum
ACACAACAGGCCAAGCAACATCAGAGGAGCAGGAAGGCTGACATTTCAGGCCTAGACCCTTCTTCAGAAATGGAAGGCCATTTCTGAAGAAGGGTCTAGGCCCGAAACGTCAGCCTTCCTGCTCCTCTGATGCTGCTTGGCCTGCTGTGTTCATCCAGCTCTACACCTTTTTATTTCTGGTAGTTACTCAGGAGACTTTGGGATGATCGAGAGGGAAAACTTGCCCAGCCATGCAGAGGAACCCTCCTTGAAACTTGACAAAATTAACACTTGACCCCAAAGAATACAAAATTCAGGCTTATGTTAAAGTATCGTTCCACAGTTTTGCACATTTTCATGTTTTTTCTTATTCATGCATGAGGTATGATTGCTACTGGTAAGGCGATCAATTTCCCAATGTTAATTGCTTTTAAGAAGTTGGTTTTTTGTGAGCCATTGCTTATAGCTAATGTAACCAAATTATTCCCACAGTGTTAGGCAGGGAATTCCAGGATTATAAGATATAGATGGCTGTTCCTTTATTGTCAGTATCCAACTAATGAAAGTGTGTGTGACTTGGAGGGTGGTAGAATCTGTGTGCCTGCTGCCCTTGTCTTTTCAGTTGGTAGTTAGTAGGTTGGGCGATCCTGTCAAATAAACCTTAAAGAAGCTTATCCAGAGTACAGATAGAGGGACAAAAACAGAAGTTGCTGGAAAAGTTCAGCAGGTCGAGCAGCATCTGTGGAGAAAAAAAATCAAAGCTAATGTTTCGGATCAGTTCTGAGGAAGAGTCACCGGACCCGAAACGTTAACTCTGATTTTTTTTTCTACAGATTCTGCTAGACCTGCTAAGCTTTTCCAGCAACTTCTGTTTTTGTACAGATAGAGGGTTACAGCTGCAATTGTACTGTTTATGTAGCTGGCTCCACAAAATAACTTTTTAAAAAGTACCGAGTGCAGGTTTGATCTCCTTACCTGAGGATGTTCTGGTTGTGGAGGGAATGCAAAGGAGCTTCACCAGCCTGATTCCTGGGACGGCAGGACTGGCTAAAAAAGAGAGACTGGATCAGTTAGGATTATATTCACTGGAGTTCACAACAATAAGGGGGTGATCTCTTAGATACCTATCAAATTCTAACAGAGTGCAGAAAAGATGTTCCAGATGACTAAGGAGTCCAGAGCCAGAGGTCACAGTTTAAGAATTCAGGCTAGACCTTTTAGGGCTTCAATGAGGAAAACATTTCTTCATCCAGAGAGTGGTGAGCCTGTGGAATTCTCAGCCACAGAAAGCAATAAGGCCAAATATTGAATGCTTTTAAGGAGTTAGATATAATTCTTAGGGCTAAAGGAATCAGTGAGCTTGGGGAGAAAGCAGGAACTAGGTGCTGAGTTGAATGGTCAGCCATGGTCATATTGAATGGCAGAGCAGGCTCAAAAGGACCAGTTGGCCCTATTCCCATTTATCTATGTTTCTTTGTCTCTAATTCTGGATAAGGGTTTCAAAAGGATGTTTCAGGACTGAACAAATGAAGTCCAGATATTGGTGAGGCTACTATATGCTTGACAGTCATGATTAGTCAGCTGATAAAAGTGTCAGAGGCTGAGGGGTGACCTTATGGATGTTTATAAAATCATGACAGTTATGAATAGGGTGAATAGCCAAGGTCATTTTTCCCCAGGGCAGAGGAATCCAAAACTACAGCTCATAGGTTTAAGGTGAGAGGGTAAAGACTTGAAAGGAACCTAAGGGGTAACTTTTTCATGCAGAGTGTGGTGCGTGTATGGAATGAGCTGCCAGAGGATATGATGGAGGCTGCTACAATTACAACATTTAAAAGGCATCTGGATGGGTACAGGAATAGGAAGAGTTCAGAAGGATATGGGCCAAATGCTGGCAAATGGGACTAGATTGATGTAGAATATCTGGTCGGCATGGACTAGTTGGACCAAAGGGTCTGTTTCCGTGCTGTATATCTGTATGACTCCATGATTATAATGAGTATAATTAGCTGCCAATTAACTAAAAATCAGGGAGGTCCTTTAAGTCTCCCCCTTGAAGGAGCATGAAAGTTGATCAGGATAAAGAAATGATTAAGTAGTTTATTTTTTACACCACTAAGTGGGGAGAAAGATTTCCACAGGATGGGTATTCTCCATATAAGAATTGCCAAAAGGTTTCATTTGAGGATTTATTCTCTTTTTGTTGAAACACTTTATCATGTTTGAGTAAGAGACACTAAGTGCAAATGAGATTGAATTTCCTTTGATCCTGTCCTGGCAGTGGATATGTGGTGTGAGGTTGATGGGTTAGAATTAATGGTTACCATTTCATTGAGTTCAAACTTCACCATATGTCATGATGGGACTTGATCCATGTCCACAGCAAACTAACATAGGGCTCTAGAATTATTAACTCGATGATATTACCATCACATCATCACCTCCCTTCCAACCTGAAGCAGTAGCAGTGTATTTTATAATGCAGGGAACATCCTTTTGTCTCCACACTGCACACTAACCAGAAGATGCAGGCTACTGATAACTCTGAGGCACTATACTCCAATAGTCCAAATTGCAAGGTCATTCGGAATGTAAGTCTACAACTGTGAGCATACATTGACTTAGTAAAGGGTTGAATTGTAACATTAACGTTTCCTTCAAGAGAACTAATTATTGATTGATAGCTATTCTCCGTGTATAGGCAACTCCTTGAATGTAATTAACAAGTTCCCTTATGTAAGCATACCTAGCAGAATACTCATCTTTATATGTTTTCTGATAACGTGAATGTGCAATTAAAAAATTCAGCTGTGACAAATGGTAATGCAAGAATACTTGTCTACATTGCCTGCTTAATTTTTATAAATAATGCAGCGTTGGTCAATTTGATGAATAGTGTCTGTAAGAAGTGGAAGAAAAGCAGAGAAAAGGTTCAGAGATAGTAAGAACTGCTGATGCTGGAATCTGAGATAACAAGGTGTAGAGCTGGATGAACACAGCAGGCCAGGCAGCATCAGAGAAGCAGTCCCGACCTGAAACATCAGCTTTCCTGCTCCTCTGATGCTGCCTGGCCTGCTGTGCTCCTCCAGTTCCACACAGAGGAAAGGTTCAATGTCAGCATGAAGTTACAATTACTTTCTCCAACTGTAGAATATTAAAACAGAGGAGGAAACCATTCAGCCCATTATGTCTCTGCTAGCTTTTGGAAGGGGCATCCTAATTAGTCCCACCGTCTGGATTCCTCAGCTACCTGTGCTTCAATCTCAGATATACAGTTGATACAAAAATGGGGAGGTCTTGCTACACCTGCTCGGGGCTTTGAAGAGCCTGCACCAACAATGCTGGGCACAATTTTAGTCGCCTTGTTTGAAGAAGGATATTGGACGCAGTTCAGAGGTCCTTCATTAGGCTGCTTCCTGGGATGCCTTCTAAGATTAATGTTATCAGATTGGGTCTAAACACATCTGAGTTTAGAAAAATGAGAAAGGATCTTACGGAAACAGAAGGGGTTGACAGGGTAGATGCTGAGAAGGGGTGGGTGAATCGAGAATTAGGTCATATTTTAAAATGGGATGGGTGGGAGCTGGCCTAGTGGTATTATTGTTAGGCGATTAATCCAGAAACTCAACTAATGTTCCAGGGACCCAGGTTCAAATCCCGCCATGGTGGATGGTGGAATGTGAATTCAATAAAAAAAACCTGGAACTAGGAATCTACCGATGACCATGATATCATAGTCAATTGGCAGAACAACCTATCTGGTTCACTAACGTCCTTCATGGGAGGAAATCTGCTATCCTCACCTGGTCTGGCCTACATGTGACTCCAGACCCACAGCAATGTGGTTGACTCTCAATTGCCCTTTGAAATAGCCTGGCAAGCCATTCAGATGTACCAATTGCTACAAAGACTCAAAGAAATGTAACCAGACGGATCTCCTGACATCGATCTAGGCACCGGAAAAGATAACGGCAGAAACAGCTCTGTCAATCCTGCAAAGTCCTCCTCACTACCATCTGGGGGTTAGTGCCAAAATTAGGAGAGAATTGGCAGACTAGTGAAGCAACAGCCTGACATTGTCATATTCACAGAATTATACCTTACAATGTCCCAGGCACCATCATCACCATCCCTGGATATGTCCTGTCCCACTGGCAGGACAGACCCAACAGAGGGGACGGCACAGTGGTATACAGCCAGGAGGAGTTGCTCTGGGAGTCCTCACCATTGACTCCGGACCCCATGAGCTCTCATGGCTTCAGGTTAAACACGGGCAAGGAAACTTCCTGCTGATTACCACACACCGTCCTCCCTCAGTTGATGAATCAGTGTACCTCCATATTGAACAACACTTAGAAGAAGCACTAAGGATGGCAAGGACACAAAATGGACTCTGAGTGGGGGATTTTAATGTCCACGACCAAGAGTGGCTCAGAGGCAGTATTACTGATCAAGCTGGTCGGGTCCTAAAGGACATAACTGCTCAGCTGGGTCTGCGGCAGGTGGTGAGGGAACGAACGAGAAGGAAAACATACTTGACCTCATCGTTACCAATCTTCCAGCTTCAGATGCATCTGTCCATAACTGTATTGGTAAGAGTGACCATCGCACAGTCCTTGTGGAGACAAAGTCCTGCCATCACATTGAGAATAACCTCCGTCATGTTCTGTGGCATTGTCATACTGGCATACAGTGTGAGGAGATAGGGACTGGAAGGATTGGGTTAAAATCTATAGAGTCTTCAAAAGATCATTCGGAACTGGTTGATAAACTGTCTCTTTGCCAAAAGCACAGTAACGTTAAAATCCCATTGACTGTCTGATTATTTGCTCAAAACCCTAGCGATCAATCCCTGAATGTCCTACATCTGCTGCCAAATGGGCCACGAGAGAACTTTATGTGCTATGCTTTTCCCTTTATTGCCTCTTGTCTTTTATTTAGGAACACTATCCAACAGGATTTCAATCTGTCTGGCTAGCTGCAGGGCATCCACCAGACCCTACGCAAGAAAACTAACTAATCCAGATATCAGCGGGTAGACACAGGCCATGTTTCCACAGCACTGTGAAATACAAGCCAGAGGGAAGAGAGATGAAGGCAATACAGGATGTAAGTTTTAAGAAAGTGTTATTTTGATTTCAGTTAAAAGTTCTGAAGCAAAAGGGACATTAGTTAATAAATTACTCTGACCCTGATGAGTCCCTAATCATAGAAGAGTGTTTCAAAAGGTTTTGCAATGACACAGAAAGATTCACCAAACTTTGGAAATAATTCATCTCGTGCTTGGAAAGTAAGGTTAGTTCATAGTGAGAGATGTCAGACCTTGGTGAGTGATGTGTTTGAAAGGTGAGGTGAAAGTGACGTACCTTGACATTAGACTGAGGTGTAGCACGAAGGAACCATGTGATGTTGAAGTCAATGATATTCAGGGATGAAGGGTGGGGTCACACCAAATTAAAAGCTTATGATGTTTGGAGGCCTCAACTGCAGGTCATTGTTACAGAAATTCTTAAAGATTGGTATCCCTTGGGCCAACCATCTTCAGCTGCTTCATCAATGGTTTCCCTCAATCATAAAGTCAGAAGTAGGAGTGTATTGTTGCATATTGGAGCCCCTTAAAAACTGAATTTTCTTAGCATTTTCTGTGGAACAAGAGATTTCATTTACCAGCTAATACAGAAGTACCTAATCTTACAAAATTCTCTCACATGAAAACTAAAGGAGGAATGACAGTAAGCACAGAGGTCACAGTGCCCAAGGCTATCATCAAGAATTCATTAGGTATTAAAGGCATCCTATTATCGGGGTGTTATTTCTGAAAAGAAGCTTTAAAAGAATGGTAAACTGACCCTCAGATGAGGGTGGGCAAGGGGACAATGGTCATCCAAAGTCATGCGTGGCTGTCCCATGGCCATTGGTCAAAAGGTTTCAGTCAATTGATAGATTTGGAAAATAATCTCCCACTAGAAATATGAGATAACAATAGGTGCTGGGCTCAGAGCAGTACTCAGGACAGGAGGTGCTGAGATAAACCTACATGGGCTAGGCAAATTCCACCTGGGAATAGACACAAAGGAAGTCAGTAAAGCCATATCCCTGCTGCAGTGACTGCATCAGAGTTAGGTCAAGTTACACTGGAGGATCCCAGCAGGTACCAAGAATACAAAAGACTCAGGACAGAGGGCGGTTTTCTCAGACAGCAGTCTTCATTGAGCAAACCTAAACAATAAAGATGGAAGATGGACCGAAAGGAAAGGAGGAAGACCCAGGGCTCCCTGTCACATCAGATAGAGAGTAGTATGCTGACCACAATACTATTACAAGACTGGAACATTCCTCACTGACAGCCTATTAATCCTCTGGTCTCAGTGAGCTATCCCCAGTTGTCATAGTTGTATACTTTCTTTATCTGACTAACCAATGTATCATAGCTAAACAGCTGCTTCTTCACAAACTCAACAAATTACTTACAAATTATCAACTGCCTAAATGTGATCACAAACCCCTAAATCAACAATACGCAAGTGTAAAGACCATACAGCATGGAAACAGGCCCTTTGGACTAACCCATGCATGCCTCCCAAACTAAACTAGTCCCATTTGCCTGATCACATCTTTCTATTTTTCTTCATTCTGAATTGTGGGCCAAAACGGGAAAAGAACACTGCTGTAAACCAAGGATTGTGAAAGGGTGACTGCACTTCTAAAGAAACAAGTTACTGTGGTCGAGAACGCCCTCGACCGTGTCTCCCGCATTTCCCACCACTCATCCCTCACACCCCGTCCCCGCAATAAAAACCAAAAAAGAATCCCCCTCGTCCTCACATACCACCCCACCAACCTCCAGATCCAATGCCTCATCCTCCGACACTTCCGCCATCTGCAATCAGACCCCACCACCAAAGACATTTTTCCCTCCCCACCCTTATCTGCCTTCCAGAGGGACCACTCCCTCCGCGACTCCCTTGTCCGCTCCACACTCCCCTCCAGTCCCACCACACCCGGCACTTTTCCCTGCACCTGGAGGAAGTGCTACACCTGCCCCCACATCTCCTCCCTCACCCCAATCCCAGGCCCCAAGAAGACTTTCCACATCGGGCAGATGTTCACCTGCACATCTGCCAATGTGGTATACTGCATCTGCTGTACCCGTTGAGGCTTCCTCTACATCAGGGAAACCAAGAGTAGGCTTGGGGACCGCTTTGCAGAACACCTGCGCTCAGTTCGCAACAAACAACTGCACCTCCCAGTCGCGAACTATTTCAACTCCCCCTCCCATTCCTCAGATGACATGTCCATCCTGGGCCTCCTACAATGCCACAGTGATGCCACCCGAAGGCTGCAGGAACAGCAAATCATACTCAGCCTGGGAACCCTGCAGCCCAATGGCATCAATGTGGATTTCACAAGCTTCAAAATCTCCCGTCCCCCAACCGCATCCCAAAACCAGCCCAGCTCATCTCCACCTCCCTAACCTGTTTTTCCTCTCACCTCAAGCCACACCCCCATCTCCTATCTACTAACATCATCCCGCCCCCTTGACCTGTCCGTCCTTCCTGGACTGACCTATTTCCTCCCTACCCCCCCACCTACACTCACCTTTACTGGCTCCATCCCCGCCTCTTCGACTTGTCTGTCTCCTCTCCACCTATCCTCTCCTCTATCCATCCTCTATCCGCCTCCCCCTCTCTCCCTATTTATTTCAGAACCCTCTTCCCCTCCCCCATTTCTGATGAAGGGTTTAGGCCCGAAACGTCAAGTTTTCCTGCTCCTATGATGCTGCTTGGCCTGCTGTGTTCATCCAGCCCCATGCTTGTTATCTCGGATTCTCCAGCATCTGCAGTACCTTTTATCTCTATTACTGGAACTCATTGTGAGTTATGTTTATGCTTGGCTTTTTTCAAGCATTGGCTGAAGATGTTTGAGACACTATGTCATCGTGATTGTGTGTTCAGAGTAAGTTTGCCCAGAGACAGAATGCTGATTGGTTGTTCAATTAGGACCAGTTAACCAGGCGAGGAGTTATCAGCATGGCAACAACTCTCAGATTGGCTCCTGGGCAGCGAGCACAGAGTATATGTGCACAATAACAGAGGTGGACTGCAACAGGGTCAGCATCTCTTAATCTCTCTCTGCAGTAAAATAACCAAGACAGAAAGCTCATTATTCTTTCCCACCATTTGTTATAAGCTATTGCCTCTAACCAGTGACTGAGAAACTGAGCAGTTAATGTGCTGACTGCCCAGTGTTTTCAACAAAGAACTGAAAGGGCTTGGAAATGAAAAACAGAGATAAGAAGGACTTGGAAGAAGCAAAAGAGATACCTCATTAAATACTGTGAACTGGTGCTATTAAACTATATTCCCCATATTTTCTTTTTCTCCCCCCATAACATTTATTAATGCTGGCTTGTCTGTGTTTGTCTGCATGTGTGTGTTGGGATTTAAGAAAGGAATGCAGCTTATTTAGAGTTATCAGCTGGTAAGTCATATTTTGTATTCCTGTGGCTAGGACCGATTTCTTCGCAATAAATAGCAGTTCTGCAGGATGGCCAAGTTTTAAAATTGTGGATCGGCACCACCTTCTAGATAACATCTACTATGGCCAGCAAATGTTGACCTTACCAGCTCACATCCCATGAACCTATACAAATAAGAAAAGTGGGACAGAAGTGGGTATAAGAGTTTAGGTTGCAGTTCAGCCACAATCTCATTGAATGGTGGAAGCAACTCTAGAGACTAACTAGCCTACATCTACTGTTATTATCTTGCTTGTCATGAATGATTTTGAGTTGGCATGATAAAAGCACATTTTATCCATCTTGGGTGTCCCTACACTCTAAGCAATTCAATAAACAATATTTAAATGAGAATAATACAGAAGAAGCAAATGCGATGTGAAGACAAAATCTTTTTGACTCAGTGAGTAGCTTGGGTTTGAATGCACTGCCTAGAAATATTGTGGAGACAGGTTCTCTCAGGGCTTTCAAGAGGCCATTCAATGATCATTTGAGGGGGCAGTGAATAAAATATACAGTATGCAAACCTTGAATAATCATGGCATGGAGTAGAAGAGCAAGGAGATTATGATGAACTTATATAGGAGATCAGAGGACACAGATTAAGGTGTTTTGCAAAAGAAGCAAATGCGAGATGAGGAAAATCTTTTTCACTCAGTGAGTAGATAGGGAATGGAATGCATTGCCTGGAAAAGTGGCCAAGGCAAGTTCAATCAATGCATTCAAGAGGACATTCAGTGATTATTTAAATATAAATGATATGCAGGGTTACGGGAAGAGTCAAGTGAATGGCACTAAATCAGAATGATCATTCAGCCAGCCAGTGTAAACATGATGGGCTGAATGGTCTTCATTTCCACCAACAATTTGGTGACATTGGATATTTTGCATTTATGTGCTACCATACTACCACCCAGGTGAAGACATCTCAACAATGGCTACTATTGCTTTGTCATATCAACCGAACCAGTCAGTGCACTGAAATATCCCTTAAACAACAATGAGATAGATAACCAAAATATAAATATGACATAAATATTGACCAGGGTACCAAGAAAAGTCATCAGCTCTGGTTGAAATCATGCCATAGGAACATTAGCATTCACTTGTGTATCGTTGTTCCATCAGTGTCACTGGGTCAAAGTCCTGGAACTCCTTCCCCAATGGCATTGAAAGTCTACCTGTACCAAACAGACTGTGATGGTTGAAGAAGGCATCTCATCTCAAGGGCAACTAAAGATAGACAAAAGTGCTGGCCCAGCCAGTGATGCCCACAGCTCAGAATGAATCTAAAAGATGAGAAGAACCTCAGTTTTTTTTTCCCCTAAAGAAGTACCTCCAACAATGCAGCACTCCTTACCACTGCAGTGAGATATCCAGCGGTAAAGTCCTGAAATGGGGATTGAACCTCTGACTTCCTGACTCGGAAATATGAGTGCCGCTGCTGAGACAAGTGAACTATAATGAATCACAACTCAGACATTTTAGCCCCTGTATTGAGTTTGCTACTGTAGCACAATTACACGCTATTTCTGTGTCAGATCACTGTGCACATTATAATTCAAGCAACTGTTTCTTCTCTGATCTTTCCCACTTTTAATGTCAAATGCTCAAATAAACATTGCTTTGTCTGAATGTTTGGCTGTTGCTCCCATCACACCCACAAAGTATCAACATTTGATCCTTCTCCTGCCTGCATGAGAAGTCAACACAGAGAGGAACTGTTCCTATCTGTGCAAATTTCAAGAACCAGAGGACTTTGATTTAATGTGAATTGTGAGAGAAGCTCATGCATTTCAAAAAGGAAATGGTTGAACACCTGAGAAGAGAAAATCTGTAGGTTTTTGGGGAGACGACGTAGTCTGAGACTTTTGGAGAAAACCAACACGGACAGAATGGAGTGAATGGCTTCTTTCTGTGCTGTGACCATTCTAGTGATAGTTATGCATTTTAAAAAGGTGTCATTATAAAAGCAAATGCAAGTGTTTGAAATATTAATGTATTTTACCAAGATGGCTCTCTCAGGTTGACACGATAGCACTGCTATTCCCAAATTGAATAATGGATTTTGCTAAAATATTGCACTTTGATTAAACATTCAGTAATGGTCCTTTAAGGATGTTGTCCAAGTTGGATGTGTATTCAGTGCTGCCTGTTAAACACGTTGATGAATAACACAACTGGAATTTTCCTACAGAAAATGTCTTTCTTGCTTGCCAGACTTTCATGATAGCAACTCATCCCCATTAGTAGATTGTCATGTGCTCAACACATTGTCAAATTCAAAAGCCCGGTTTATTCAGAAGAGGAGAGTGCAAAGAGGTGACATTTTAAAGTTAGCCTGAAGGGTGATAATTTCTGAAAGCTCCGAAGGAAGCAAGATTGTCACCAAGAATCTTCAACAGTGTTAAACAGATGCAATGTTGATGCTTCAATCTGCAGTGACATTACTCAAAGCTGTAAGCACATGTGGAGAAGCTACAGCCCCTAAATATTAGCAATCTTATTCCTGAAGTTCTGCCTGCTGAGAATGGTGTGATTCTTCCTCACCACTCTGCTATCAAATGTTGTGCATTTGAATGTTTGGAGAAAGTTTACCCTGAAGGTACTGTCTCACTAATGGATACACTTCCGATGAGAAAAAATACAGATATTCCAGTGTAAACTTTCCTTAATGCATACAGTTCCACCAACAATCAAGGCTCAACAACATCCCAGTCAAAAGGAAGCATTTGACCAGCCCCCTATCTACCACCAGCATAGCTACAGCAGCAACTCTCCAAAGCTTTAGCAACAGTACCTCTAAACTTGTGATCTCTACCATCTAGAAAGATGAGACCAGCAGACAAAAGGGAATGCAATCACTTGTAAGTTTGTCTCCAATGCACAGACCATTCTGACTTGGAACTATGTCACTGTTCCTTTGCCATAGCTGGACTAAAATCCTAGAACTTCCTCTTGAACAGCAACCTTGGAGTGCCTGCCCTTCTATGATGTGGCTTGATGCTGTGTTGAGTATGGATTCAAAACAGACTGTTGAGGAGAAAGCAAAGTGAAGAAATATCTTCAGGCTTAGACTTTAAAGGAACATTCTTTAGCATACATTACCATGTACCACAATGTTTAATCATTGATGTATTAGACTTTGACTTACGGATTAATCAATCTCTTCGACATGTTCATGTTCATGTGCTTCCAGAGTGAGAAATCCGTTTCTGCCCATCCTGTGCTATTTGTGCTCAGTGATGTGTAGCTCCATGGCATCATTGTAAGGTTGCTCCAGAGTCCTGAAGCCTTGGTTCCCTACAGCAGAAAGTTTGGTGCAGTGCAAGTTGTTGGGTCACCGTTACCTTCATAGGATCAATAACATTGGGATGAATGTCTATGAGGGAGTTAACAAAGTCTGCAAACAGATACTTATACGTGAATTGTTACAAAAGAGATGAACTGCTCTCAGCCAGCACCACACTCTCGGCATTTCACATCTGTTCTTGGTGGCTTGGCAAGATAAAGTGACTGGAGATGTGGTCCACTGGAGTGAATGTGTTGTAGCTCCTTCTGTACTCATGCAATATCCAGGCTGCTGTGCCATAGTGCTTTGGGTACCTGTAAACGAATAGCATTTTCTCTGTTGCATCTGTCAAGGTGACTGTTTTTGCTCTGTTTTGTTTGGACATGGATGAATCTTCAATTGGTTTAGCCTGCAAACTAACGGAGTTACTGTGGTGTGTCCATTGACAATACAACATGGAGTGTCAGGTGAAAGCAGTGTGTTGAGGGCCAGCTGCAAGTAGCTATTCACTTTCAAGTAGGATGCAGTTGCTTTCTGCAAAAGGAACCACAATCAGCATATTTCTAAGGTCAATTAACCTGGTCAATAAATGAGGACTTGGACAGCAATGCCTACTTCCCATGAATTAATTTTTTAAAAAGGTTAAAATCCATGAATATTAATGGTAGAATCCCTACAGTGCGAAAGGAGGTCATTTGGCTCATTGAGTCCACACTGACCCTCCAAAGAGCATCCCACCCAATTACTGTAACCCTACATTTCCCATGAAACAAATATAATGCTGGAGAAGCTCCTGCAGAGTCAGAAACAGGTAAGGTTTCAAGCCTATGACTCTTCTTATTACAATGTCTTGTAACATTGGATTCAAAGCATTAACTCTCCCTACACAGATTGTGCCAGAGCTGTTGAGTTTCTCCAGCACTTCCTCTTTTAATTTTAAGAACCCTCCACTACATTAGTTTGATCCTTCCTTTCTTCTGCATAATTCTGGGGAATTAAAAGCCACTTTGTGCCAAAATTCACAGTTTGGAGAAATGCTATAGGGAGACTTTCAGTTCCCTTACAGCAACCCAGCTGTAAGTTTGATTGGTCTAACACTCTGCTAAGATCAAGTCTTTTTCACAAGGCAGGTTTGCATGAGGAAGGAATTCCAGCTGTATTAAGCTTGACTTTGCGAAAGCCAACCCCACTGTTGTCCTTTCAACTCCATTCTGAGGAAGGGTCACTGGATCTGAAACGTTAACTCTGTTTCTTCCGTCACAGATGCTGCCAGACCTGCTGAGCTTTTCCAGAAACTTCTGTCTTTGCTTCTGATTCACAACATTCCCAGTTCTTTCAGTTTTTATTTGTTGTCTTTTTGCGACTTCCAACAAGCACTTGAATATGCAAATAGAGTCTATAATCCCTCCACGCAAAATGCACCTTACACCACGTTAAATGTGAATGATACCTAAGACTATAAAGTGGAACATTTTTCTTCTTCAGAGGTTACCAACTTTAACCAAGCTGAGGCATGGACTAAAAGTGTTTTGGTAAAGTAAATACATTGAGATTTACTTTGGGATGAACTGAGAATGCTCATCAGGTCATTCAGTACATGTGGAGAAAGAAATAGTTTCAGGCTAGTGACCTTTGTCTAGTTCCAACAAAAGACCATTGACCTAAAAGGTAGCCTCTCTACATGTGCTGCCTGACCTGCTGAGAATTTCCACCACTTTTATTTCTTTAATTTCTGACTTCCAGTATCCACAGTATTTCTATTTCAATGTTGAACACAGTGGGGTAGGAAAGGTAAATTGAGCTCATGCTATGCTTTCCATAGTCAATAAGTTTTCAATCTCATCTGAAATATTTGGAAAACCTTTCAAAGGAGGCTTTCAACAACAATGATTTATGTTTTTATAGCGCCTTTGGTTAAATAAACACGTCATAATGTGCTTCAGAAGAGCATGATTAAACACCTAGCTGTGGAGATTCTAGGCCTGGGGATCAAAAGCTTGGAGCAAAAGGTGGATTTTAAGGAGTGTTGTGTTGGACGAAAGAGAGGTGAAGAATTTTAAGGAGGGAATTCCAGAGTTTAGGAGCGAGGCATGTAGCTGAAAGTGCAGCCAGCTGGAGTAGAATGGTTAGAACTGTGGATGTACAAGACTCCAGAATTATTGAGCGCAGCAGATACCTCATAGGCTGGAGGAGATAATAAAGACATAGATGGGTAAGGGCACAAAGACAGACAAGAATGTGTTTTTAAAATTGAGACACTACTGGACAGGAAGTTAACTTGGGTGACCAAGCAAGGGGCTGATGGCTGAACAGTGCTTTGTCCAATTGGAAATCCACAGTCAAGGAGAGGTTAATCTATCTCACTCACTCCCACAATCTGTCTCATAGCTAACCACACAATAACACTGTCTTACAGCCTTGCTCTTACAACCTTTCAGACTAATGTGTAGCTTTGACAGGGTTTAAACAAAGACTGTCAGAAAAAGAGTGAGCGAGAAATCTATTAAATGTGGAAGCATTAAGAAAAATTGTCTTTTTTAAAAGAAATGGACATGAGGCAAAACATAAAACGAAATTCTGAGAAGTAACCAAGGTAACCTTGAGACTGAGGCACAGAAAAGCTGTCCACGGTTTACTGAGACAATAAAAATCCTGATAGTGTGTAATCCAAAATAATATTATTTGCAATATGCCTCAATAGAGAAGTGTAAAACGAGAGTTTTCAAAACGACCATGCATGGACGTCTCAGAAACAATAAAATGCTTGATGAACAGGAATTGGAAGAAAAGAGCAAGCAAACAGAGCATGAAATCGCTATCTGGGGACATAAGCAAATTGGTATGAACAGAATGGTAATGAAGCAGTACAGGTCTTACATCAGCTGGGTTCCTGTTCGGATCGATTGACCAGCTAGACTTGCTGCATCTTTTGAACTGTGTTAGTTGTCAGGATCCTAGTGAGAACACTTGCTGATTCGTAGCAGTGGGATTATGTCATCATATCCAGACACTGGTTGGTATGGTTCATCTTGTTATTTCTTTAGTCTTCTATAGGTTTGTGGTTGTCACTGGCAAAGCCAGCATTTGTTGTCTATTCTTTAACTGCCCTTTGAACTGCATGGTAGACTGGTGAGCAAAGTTAGATCAAATGGAATCCAGGGTGAACTTGCCATTTGGGTACTTAATTGACTTGAAGGTAGGAGACAGAGTGTGATGGTGGAGGGTTGATTTTCAGACTGGAGGCCTGTGACCAGCGGTGTGCTGCAAGGATCGGTGCTGGATCTCGTTGAGAAAGGGAAGATGTTGTTGAACTTGAAAGGGCTCAGAAAAGATTTACAAGGATGTTGCCAGGGTTGGAGGGATTGAGCTACAGGGAGAGACTGAATAGGCTGGGGCTATTTTTCCTACAGCTTTGGAGGCTGAGGGATGACCTTGCAGAGGTTTAAAAAATCATGGGGGGCATGAATAGAGTGAATAGCCAAGGTCTTTTCCCCAAGATAGGGGAGTGCAAAACTGGAGGGCATAGGTTTTAGGTGAGTGGGGAAAGATTTAAAAAGGACCGAAAGGGCACCTGTTTCACACAGAGGGTGGTGTGTGTATGGAATGAGCTGCCAGAGGAGGGAGTGGAGGCTGGTACATTTATAACAGTTAAAAGGCATCTGGATGTATATACGAATAGGAAGGGTTTAGAGGGATATGGGCCAAATGCTGGCAAATGAGACTAGATTAATTTAGGATATCTGGTCGGCATGGAAGAGTTGGACCGAAACATCAGTTTCCATGTTGTACAGCTCTATGACTCTATGAATGAGTGACTTGCTATGCCATTTCACAGAGTGGCTCAAAGTCAACAATAAAATAAAGTAAAGGACTGCAGATGCTGGAGATCAGAAACAAAATAAGAAACGGAATTCTAGTGAAGAGTCATTGGACTCGAAACATCACCTCTACTTTCGTCCCACAAATGTTGCCTGACCAGCTGAGTTTCTCCAGCAGTTTCTGTTTTTGTTTAAGAGTCATCCACGTTGCTGTAGGTTTGGAGTCATACATAAGCCATAAAACTGGCAGATTTCCTCTCCTAAAAACATTATCATTTCATTTCAAGTGTCTTGGGAACAAATCCGACTCACAGAGGAGAATGTGTGTCTGTGCCTAGTGATGACTTTAAGGAATTGCAGGATCCCAACAGAGTTTTAACTCATTTGCAAGAAGATCTAGTCCACCAAGTAAAGCCATCTGGAAGCTAGCAGGGACATGAATGTTTAGTTAAAAAGCTCCAAGATGTTTTCTGTGCAGAAGGAGGCCTTTCAGCCCATTGTTTCCACACCAGTCATCAAAGATTTGACTATACCAATACCATTTTCTAGCTCTTGGCCCTTAACCTAGGGGCTATGGCAATGCAAGTGAATGTCTAAATATTCAGAGATAGTAAGAATTGCTGATGCTGGAGTCAGAGATAACACTGTGTGGAGCTGGAGGAACACAGGAGGCCAGGCAGCATCAGAGGAGCAGGGAAGTTAATGTTTCAGGTTGGGACCCTTCTTCAGAAAATCAATCTTCTCTTTTAATCTTTTCTTTAAATCTTTTCTGGAGAACATCAACTTTCCTGCTCCTCTGATGCTGCCTGGCCAGCTGTGTCCCTCCAGCTCCACACTGTGTTATCAATGTCTAAATACTGCTTGCATATTAAAAGGGTGTCTGACTCAACCACCCTTTCAGACAGTGATTTCCAGACCCACCATTCTCTGCCTGAAAAACAGGTTCTCAACTCCTCTCTCAGCCTCCTAATTTTTATCTTAAATCTGTGCCCCCTGGTTGTTGAATCCTCTGTTACTGGAAAAAGTGCCTTCCAAGGTACTCTAGCTATGCTGCTCGTAATCTTATACATCTCTATCGGATCTCCTCCCAACCTTCACTGTTCCAAGGAAAGCAACACCAGCTTATCCAACCTATCTGCATAATTCAGACCCATTCTCAGGCAGTATCCTGGTAAATCTGAGATAAAATCTCCTCTGTTACCTCTGTGCTGTAATCACATCCTTGCTATAATGTAGTGGCATGAACTGGATGCAAAACACCATTTGTGGCCTGAGATATCAAGGTGTAGAGCTGGATGAACACAGCAGGCCAAGCAGCATCAGAGGAGCAGGAAGGCTGACATTTCGAGCCTAGACCCTTCTTCAGAAATTTGTAGCCTAACCAGTTCCAGCATAACCTTGCTGTTGTTGTATGTTATACCTCGGCTAATAAAGGGCAAGTATCTAACATGTCTTCTTAACCATGCTCTCCACTTAGGGATCTGTGGATATGCACACCACAGTCCTTTTGATGTTCGGCACTTTCCAGGGTCCTGCCATTCATAGTACAATCACTTGTTTTGTTAGCCCTCCCCAAGGGCATTAATTCACAGATTTTCAGTTTGAATTCCATTTGTTACAGCTCTGCCCAGCTGACCAGTCCATTCCACTTCAGTTATGCAAAGGAAAGAGGAAGAGTGGAAGGACTCTTTACAACAAATGAAATATGTTAGATGTATCACTGCCTTCAGATAGTTAATGCCATAATCTTGGCCATCCACAACATAAAAGTTTAATAAACAATTGAGAAACATCAACCCTTCATTGCAAATGTTAGAATGAAAGATGCATTCCTTTTACCCCAGTAATCTCCTTGCATATATTCAAACTTCAGTGAACTGTTACCCTTATCTCCACACTAGAGCTTCTTAGTCAGTTGGTACTGCTGTAATCAGTTTTCGTTTGGCAAATTTCTGCCATGAAGTCACATAATACTATTTTCTTTAGTTAACGTGTCTTCCTGAGACCATTAAATCAAACAGCTAACTGAGCTCACTCATTGCTTAACATGGGTTTACTATAATCATGTCTCCAACAACTTTATAAATGCTTTCCTCTCTGATGCCTCCATAGCCTTCTGTTTCTGGAGATTTCGTCCCACTCAGGGTTTGATCCCAGCCCTGAATGCTTGGAGACTAACAACACTTCTGTTTTTGTGGAACTTTTCAATCTGAATGAATCTGTTTCTGACAGGTTCTCTTCCTGCTTCATAAGGCTCAAGTCAGCAAACACATTAACAATTAACTCCCCAGGTGGCATGCTAGTCATTTGGCTAAAATCTAATGATTTTTATTCTCTTCACTTCTTGGAAATGCTATTTTAAACTCCTTATACAAAATAGCTTTATGGTCACTTTCTGAAACAAAGTATTGTTTAGATCGTCGCAGAATTGTAAACTGAAACAATATTTCCTCTGCATTAGAATCCACATTCCCAAACAATAGTATATTAGTAACCTTCATTAAATCCTCTCTAACCAGACAGAATCGAACCATGCCTTTTGATGTTCAACGGCCTTATTATTGCTAAATCAAGCTCCTGGGGGCTATCCCTTGACTAGCAACTGAATTGGATAATATTATTATACTTTTGTTTGAGGATGTGGATACTAACATGGAGAGAAGATTGTTTGAGTTTACTGTTCTGTGAAGGTCTTAGTTGTATTTTAATTAAGAAACTGACCATTTTGTATGAAGAGTTTAAAGCAGCATTTCCAAGAATTGGTAAGCGAGAGAACCATGTGATTTTAGCTAAATTGAGTACAGGAGTTGTGATGTCATTTTGCAGCTGTACGGAAGATTGGTTAGGCCACTTTTGGAATACTGCGTGCAATCCTGATCTCCCTGCTATAGGAGGGATGTTGTGAAACTTGAAAGGGTTCAGAAAAGATTTACACGGATGTTACCAGGTTTGGAGGGTTTGAGCTATAGGAAGAGGCTGAATAGGCTGGGGCGATTTACCCTGGAGCATCGGAGGCTGAGGGGTGACCTTATAGAGATTTGTAAAATCATGAGGCGCGCCAATAGAATGAATAGCCAAGGTCTTTTCTCCGGGAGTAGGGGAATCAAAAACAGAGGGTATAGGTTTAAGGTGAGAAGGGAACGATTCAAAACAGACCTAAGGGGCAACTTTTTCACATAGAGGTTGGTGTCTGTTTGGAACGAGCAGCCAGAAGAGGTGGTGGAGGCGGATATAATTATAACATTTGAAAGACATATGAATGGTTACACGAACAGGAAGGGTTGAGACTGACATGGGCCAAATGCTGGCAAATGGGACTAAATTAATTTAGGATATCTGGTCGGCATGGATGAGTTGGACCGAAATGTTTCCATGCTGTACATCTCTATGACTCTAAATGACTAGTACGCCACCTGGAGGCATTATTGTGAATGTGTTTTCTGCCTGAGCAGCACCCACCAGATTAGGCTGGCTGCCTTGGGAAAATCATCCATTGTCCTCAATTAAGCAGTGAATGCTAGAGTGACCAGAAAAGATCTGCACAGGGTCCAAGGCCCAGAAACTATTCTGAGTCCAGGGGGAAAAAGTGTGAGTATTCATGGCAGCTGTTGGTGTGCTGGTTTCCCAGGTCCATCCCATTCATCCTCAAAAGGATTTTCCCAGAGTTTGGATTGGAATTAACAATGTATTCACAATGGCTTGTTAAGCCCTGTTGCCACAAACCAAATGGTATTCTTTTGGTTTCCCTTCCACAACTACTGAAGATGCTTTTTAATATAAAATTTAAAGTTGAAAAAAGATTACATAATTCAGCACAGATGTGGGATCATACCTTACAGCAGATGTGACCTGTATGGCTCAGTTATATAATGAACAAATTTATTGAGTCAGATGCTAAAACGTTGATATGAGGTTGGTGATTGCTTAGCAGCTTGCAATTACAAATATCATTAGCACGAATGCCATATAAATCGGCCACATCCCTTAATACCGTATAACTAAAACTACAAATAGTGGAAATATCAGACAAAAATCAAAAATATGCTGTGAAAAATAAAGGCGAGTCAATGCCTTTTGTGGAACTGAAAACTGGAAAGGTATTCAAGCTCCTTATTCGGAAGAAAAATGTTTACAACTTTGTGCATTAAAATGCAAGTAGTCATCCATCATGGAATGAGGCTGTTTAGCTCATTGTGCCTGTGCTAGCTCTTTGAAAGCATTATCATATTAGCCCCTCTCCTCTGCTCTTGCAGCCCTGCCAATTTCTCCTTTCAAATATTCATCTAATTGCCTTTTAGAATATGCCATTGAATCAATTGTACCAACTTTTCAAAAAGTGCACGCGAGATCACAACAACTCATTGCTGAAGACAATCCTTGTATCTTCCCCCTGTTTCTGATTGTATTTCATATTGTTTCTTTGGAATATGAAATGCAACACCCATAGGCTAAATTTTATACTGCCTGTATCTGCAGGGCAGACTTATATTGGGAAGAGAAGATAGGCTTTTACAATAAATACATTCTGAAGCCTGTTACTTCAGAGTTATTGGATAAAATGAAATGCTGAAAAAGGCCAATTTTGCTCACAGTATGTGAGCATTTTAATTTAATTTAATTTATTTTTGGAATGTTGAAAATCTGATTTATTCCAAGAGTAGAAGTGCCTGTAGATAGAGCTCACTACTCAGATAATCAGTCACTATGCCACAATGCTATATGGAGATTAGCGTTAATTGTCAGGCCTGAAAAGTACTCTTACATGCAATATAACTGTCCTCCAAGCACTCTAAAGGCTTTTAGTCAACTAAATTGCTGTTACTACTCAACACCTACACATGTAGTGTTTCAGAGGCACTCGTACGCTATTTTAATCAGTAATTCCTGTGGGTATTCAGAACGGGCACTATACTGTTTACTTAATTTTGTGATGAGCTGCATTATAATGGAATCAGATATTGTTTCAAGTGATAACTTTAGACTGCAAACAGAGAGACACAAACCACAGAGATAAAGGCCACACGACTACAGCAGACCAGCATGCATACTGAGTACAATTACATTTCTCCAAACATCCTCCTCTTCATAAACAGAAAAAAGCAATGAAAATTTGCATGCATTCACCTTTGCAGTTAAAAGTTATACAAGCTATCCCATGTAAATGGGCACAAAGAAATTAATCATTCATTAACAAAACAGTGTATTAACTTTAGTCAGTTCCACTTTTGTCAGTCTCTGCAAATTAATCGCTTTACAAGGCTGTGAATGGAATGTGTGTGTGTGCATGCGTGTGTGTGTGCTCATGTGTACGTGTGTGTGTGCACGTGTGTATGTGTGTCTGTGTGTGTGTGCGTGTGTGAGTGTGTGTGTGTGTGTGTGCGCACATGTGTGTGTGTGCATGTGTGTGTGTGCATGCACGTGTGTATGTGTGCGTGTGTGTGTGTGTACGTGTGCATGTGTGTGTGCACGTGTGTGTGTGCGTGTGTGTGTGCGTGCGTGTGTGCATGTGTGTGTGTGCGTGCGCGTGTGTGTGAGTGTATGTAAGTATGTGTGTATGTGTGTCTGTGTGTGTATATATCTGTATGTGAATGTGTGTGTGTGTGTATATCTGTATGTGATTGTGTGTGTGTGTGTCTGCATGCATCTGTTGGTTTGTGTGAGTGTATGTGTGTGTGAGTGTGTCTGTGTGTGTGTGCACATGTGTATGTGAGTGTATTTGTGTATGTGAGTGAGTGTGCATGTACGTATGTGTATCTGTATGTGAATGTGCATGTGTGTGTCTGTGTCTGTGTGAGTGTGTCTGCATGTGTTTGCCTGTGTGTGTACACGTGTGTGTGTATATCTGTATGTGAATGTGTGTGCGTGTGTGTGTCTGAATGCATGTATTTGTGTGTGTATGTGTGTGTCTGTGTGCGTGTGTGTGTGAGTGTGTGTGTGTTTGTGTGTTACCATTGGCTGTTCCTCTGGTATCTTCTCATTGCTAGGGTGATTCTGCATTCTCCGGTGAGTGTTGTTCCAATGGAGAGTGCTGTTGCCATGATAACTGTCATTTCTGATCTGGTTTGGTGCTGGGCAACAGTGGACCTTTGAGACTATGATCATACTGTACTCTGTGATGGTGATAAGCTGATCAGCAGCCAGCAATGATAGAGCACTTTCTCTAGTTGTACATATATATCTGCAGTTGTGGTGATATTTTGGATCATTTCACATTCACCATGTATAGTTCAGGTGACAACTGCTCTAGTTTGTCCCAAGTTGTCAAATGAGCTGAATGTTGTTGAGAAGTTGAATGTTTGCACTGTGACTCCAATGATCAGCTTTGGCAATAGCTTGAGAGTTTTATCAAAGTAAAATTTGGCTTTCACCTTGATTTTTTTCTCTCCTTTCAGCTTCTGTAGAGTTTTGCAATTGGAGGAGTAGTACAGGTGCGCTGTGAGATTAGCCTTTAGGTTAGAATAATGCTCTTGCTTTCAAGAGATGTGCTTCTCCACTCAAGGATGTGCTTCTCCACTCAAGACATGTGCTTCTCCACTCAAGGATGTGCTTCTCCACTCAAGAGATGTGC
>JAHRHZ010000065.1:11030924-11092427 GCA_024137785.1 Ginglymostoma cirratum
GATGTGCTTCTCCACTCAAGAGATGTGCTTCTCCACTCAAGGATGTGCTTCTCCACTCAAGGATGGCCTTGTCCATGTCAGTGCTGGATTACTTTATGATCCCTTTGATGATTTGCACGGTTGCGTCAGCTTTTTCATTTGACTGGGGCTAATGTGTATATGATGTTGAGTTTCCATTCCTTTATCAAGTTCCTGAATTCTTCATTTGCAAATTGTGGGCCACCATTGCTCATCACAAATCCAAAATTCTGTGACGATTAAAGTGTGCTTTCGGACAGTCGATAATCTCACTGGCTGTTGTTGGTCACTGGTCTAACTCCCAGTCATCGGAATATTAAATGACAGTGACAAGATAATCAATTTATGTAGGAATGAAAAGGGTCTAGGCTTCATCTTTCCACAGACTGCAGGAAATGAAAGGATGGACTGAAAGCATCAACGGCATAATTGATGAGATAACAAGGTGTAGAGCTGGATGGACACAGCAGGCCGAGCAGCATCGGGGAGCAGAAAAGCTGATGTTTCGCATCTGGGCCCTTCTTCAGAAAAAGGCATAATTGATGTTGTGCACACAGAGATGAACCAATAGACTGAGGTGGTGTCTTTCCCTTAGAAAACAGTTATTATCCCTAAAGAGATGTTGAAGAGCAGCCATACAAGCTGCCCAGGATGTGATTCTGAGGAGTGCTTTATAGGTCAAAAGATTTGGAAGGAGCAGGCAGGTGGGACTAGTTTAGTTTGCGATTATGTTCAGCATGGACAGGTAGAGCGACGGGTCTATTTCTGTGCTGTATGACTCTATGGCTCTATGACACTAATGTGCTTCAGCAAGTCACTAACCTGATAGTGAGTACTAATCTAACCAGGCTAAGGAGCTGCTTACATCACATGACATTCCACACCTTGCATGATGCAACATGTGATGTCCCTTAATGGATAGGAAGGTAAACTTGCCGTAGTATTACTCTCTCAATACAGAGAGATGGCTGGAGGTGCTTTAACCTGAGAGTCACCACAGATGAAGTGAGGGGAAGAGATTGAGAAGGAGAGTCCTTCACGGTAATCTCAGTCTTTGGTAGAGGGCCTCTGTCTCTGTCAAAAATATCAGGACCTACAGCTCTGAAGAGTCATATTGAAACATTCACTCTGTTTCTCTCTCCACAGATGCTGCCAGAACTGCTGAGTTTCTCCAGCATTCTCTGTATTTGTCACACTTATAGCAGAATTGTATTAAGTACTGCTGCATTTCTCCAACCATATTCGGTGGTGAGAGCACCATCGTGGAGCTCCATAGTATAGAACTGTACATCACAAAACAGACCCTTCGGCCTACAATGTTGTACTGAACATGACGTCAAATTAAACAAATCCCTTCTCACCCTGCTCCCGGTCCATTTCCCTCCATTCCTTACTTATTCATGTGCTTATCTAAAAGCCCCTTAAATGCCCCTATTTTATCTGCCTCCGCTACCACCCCTGTGTGTGTTCTAGACTCCTACCACTCTCTGTGTAAAAAACTTGCCCCTCATGTCTCCTTTGAACTTTGCCCCTCTGTCAACCCTATCTATGCCTCTCTCAATTTTATAAGCTTCTATCAGGTGTCTCCACCAGCCTCCACGGCTCCAGAGAAAACAAGCCCAATTTGTCCAGCCTCTCCTTATAGCTCATGCCCTCTAATCCAGGCAGCATCCTGGTAAACCTCTTCTGCACCCTCTCCAAAGCTGCCACATCCTCCCTGTAACCTTTTGGAACAGGTTGCTTGGCATCAATAACACACAACTAAGTGACAGACGCTGTCTTCAGTCAATATTTCAGGCCAGCAGGTAGCTGCAGGTAAAGGCAGGTTTACGAGCAGTAATGACAAATTGAGACTGTCGCTGTTGCGAACTGGTGTTTCCTACTGTGGGAGAAAACAGCTATCCACGGGTAGCCCTTCAAAAGGAAGAACAAAAGCCTCCAACAGCACACAGACAAATCAAAAGGGATCCAAAAGAATTGGGGAACAGTAGGCCACAGCATGATCTTTGAATCCTCCACATTCAGGTAACTATACGTTTGAAAATGAGCCCAGTACCAACTGCTTTGAAGGCCTGTGAAGCGGGGGCCTCAAACAAGCAACCAAAACATTGGTCTCTAATAATGTGACATGTTGTATTTCTGACTCACGTTGGAATTCTCCAGTTATGTTGCAAAAGACCACATCTTTTTATATTTTGGACGATGAATTGAAAATAAGAAAGTGGACTGATTTTAAAAAAGGAGGGAAGATACAAGGAGCCGGCTGCAGCTTTAAGAAAACAAGTGAAGTTGACTGGCGGCATTTGAAATAATGTTTTTCTTTGAGTCCAGTCAACTCAGCACTATTTGTTATGGGACCGGAGGACTCAGCATAGTAACAAACCTCTGATTGGTCAGGCTGCAGTTTAACATTGATCCTGTGTGGGGAGAGAGGAAGTAAATGGATCTCCAGAAGCTCGCTCTATCAACCTCTGACTTCATCGGTAAAGTTGCTCTTTCCAATTTCCTGTCGAAAGTCCAGTGAAAAAAGACACTTGGAAACACTGAAATAAATCATTCTAAAGTCCAAAGACAACAAGGAAATGCCTGGGTCTAGCCAAGCAAGTTCCAAAGTCAAATTAACCCATCCAACGATGTGATTTTGGACTGACGACACAAAACTGTCCATCTGACTATTGTTTTCCAGTGAATAAGTGCTGGAGTTTCAGAGTCCAGAGGTGTGTGAACCCAGTACCAGGGGCTGATCAACTTCAATAAGAACAAGTCATTGGGACAGTCAGTGATGGAGCAGCCCTTAAGAGGGGGTTTTAAGGCCAGATCAACAAAAGTGAAGAATTATAATCCCTGATGAATTTAATTGATGCCCCATTGTGTCATTAACAGCTGTTTACCAAGAAATGGATTTCTCTTGAAATAATCTGTGATTTGATATGCACTATGCAATTTTCCTTTGCTGCTTGTTAATTCTGTATGTTAGAAATATATTATACCTATATTGTAGATTGTATTACTGTTCTACCTCATATTATTTCTTCAAATGCAAAGATTCTTGAGGCTTTAGTCTCCTAGTTAGTGACCTGGACTTAACCTTTGATCTATTTTAAAACATAAAACGTTTGCTGGTCATTCACCAGATCGTAACATAATATGGTGATCTTGACAGGATCGTAACACTCATCATAACACTGTGATTCCTGCCCATGGGGTTCTAGGAAGTTCTTGAAAAAGCTATGGACACTGCGTGGCTGAATTTCTAGCCACTGAATATCTGTGACTAAGAACAAAGTTGCTGAAAAGCTCAGCAGGTCTGGCAGCATCACTGGAGGAGAAAACAGAGTTAACATTTTGGGTCCAGTGACCCTTCCTCAGAATATCTGTGACTGTTCAGTGGAAAATTTCTTTCCTTTGTCTTTCCATCTCTTACTCAATGGGTGATGATGCCTGAATAAACTCTCACCAGGGACAGGGCATGTAAATTCTGAACGATTAAACCCTTTCTTCATTTTAGGTTACTTGTATGACCAATGTTGTTCAAAACTGTTTTCTTACCTTAACAGATAAGGTATAGAGAATGTGAAGGTGGTTTGTGCCACTTGAAATCTGTTCCAAATACAGTTTATACAACTTCCATTATAACTATGCTGTGCTATGTATGTATAACATTCCTATGTGAATTTTAAATTATGCATTCTCTCACAGAGCTTAAAAACCGACTTCATATAAAATGTACGATAGAAAAGGACTGCATGCTTGCATATAAATGAAGACATCAGGCCACAAAGTCACAAAACTAAATAATAATTTTCAACAAGATACGTAAATGGCTAGAGTAATTTATTGAGTTACATCCAGTGCGGAAACAGATTCTTTGGTCCAACTCATCCATGCCAACCAGATATCCTGAATTAATCTAGTCCCATTTACCAGTATTTGGCTCATATCCCTCTGAACCTTTCCTAGTCATGTACCCATCCAGATGCCTTTTAAATATTGTAATTGTACCAGCCTCCATCACTTCCTCTGGCAGCTCATTCCATACACGCACCACCCTCTGCGTGAAAAAGTTATCCCTCAAGTCCCTTTTAAATCTTTCCCCTCTCACCTTAAACCTATGCCCTTCGTTTTTGGACTCCGCTACCCTGGGAAAACGACTTTGGCTATTCACCCTATCATGCCCCTCACAATTATGTAAACTTCTATAAGGTCCCTCCTCAGCCTCTGACGCTCCACAGAAAATAAAATAGCCCCAGCCTATTCTGCCTCTCCCTTTCACTCAAACCCTCAAATCATCCTTGTCTGAACCTTTTCAAATTTAACAACACCTTCCCTATAGCAATTTCCAGTATTTTTCCACTTTGGATGACTGATGGGTGTAGGATGCCCTAAGTTAGATACAGCTGCTGAAGTTTCCAGGCCCACTCATGTTGCAGTTCCATTGCTAAATTCTGTTGAGAGGCCTGACGTGCCGTTGAGCAACTGTGGAAGCTCTCGGTCTCTTTGGACTCCATCCATTATCCCACTTATTCATAGATTGCAAGTTGCTTGAAGGGTAGGGAAAGACATTGACAATCCTTTTGGGCCACCATTTTAACTTATTCTTAAACCTTTGTATGAACCTTGAGACAACGGAATGTATGAAATACAGGCAGGAATAGACTAAGCACCGATCGTGCCTAATCCAGAGACAGAGCATTGATTATAGCTGTTTCGGACATCATGTTGGGGCTTTGAAGACATTGGTGAGGCCACTTTTAGAGTACTGCAAACAGTTCTGGTCACTCTGCTATGGAAGGATTTTGTTAAACTAGAAAGGGTACAGAAAAAATGTACAAGGATGTTGCTGGGACTGTAAGGTTTGAATTTTAAGAAAAGGCTGAATAGGCTGGGCCATTTTTTCTGCTGGAGGGTCAGAGGCTGATGGGTGACCCTATGGAGGTTTATAAAATCATGAGGGGTATAGATAAGGTGAATAGCCAAAGTCTTTTTCCAAGGGTAGGTGAGTCTAAAACTAGAGGACAGAGGTTTAAAGTGAGAGGAGAAAGATTAAAAAGGGACCTGAGGGGGGACTTTTTCACACAGAGGGCGTTGAGTATATGGAATGAACTGCCAGAGGAAGGGGTCAAGGCAGGGACAATTACAACATATAAAAGGAATTTGGACAGGCGCATGAATAGGGCAGAGTAGTGATTATAACGAGATCAGCCAGGTAGACCTCATAGAATATGAGTTCCCTGATTGGGGCTGTTTACCAGGTCCAATCAGGGAGTCCTGGCTGATAGCTATAAACAGAAGTGTCAGAGGTTCAGTTCACTCTGAAAGCTAGCTCTGAGGAAGCCAGACCAGTATCAAATACTATGCATGTGTAAATAAAGGGTGATCTGGTGATGTGATTCCGGTCTGTGTGGAGTTACTTCAGGTTTAGAGGGATATGGGCCAAATGCAGGTAAATGGGATTAGTTCAGTTTAGGAAACCTGATTGGCATGGACGAGTTGGACTGTTTCAGTGCAGTGAGTCTATGACTTATATGACTCTAGGACTCTAAAGACTAGGACACTGCAACTTCATTACAACAACTTTCCTTTACATTGTCAATGGCGATAGCTGCTCCTCAATTCGAGGATGATGCATATGTAGGGTTGTTGCCATGCGACTTCATGTGACTGAACAGGCCAATTCTCAACCCAGAGATCTTTAGGACACATGGGGTAGGGTGTCAATCCAGCATGTGTCACAATGTAACTGGAATGGTGCCCCAATAAGCATCCTCCCTTTTACCACAAGCTGACACAAAACTATATAAAATCCTAATTAAACCAGTAAGGCGATTACTATGTTTAACTGACTGTTAATTCAGCACAGAACCAATTCACACTTTTTTTCATTTGCAGAATATAATACCAATTATTTTAACATGCATATCTTTAACAAATGGAAGAGAAAAGAAATAATTCATTTGGAGTACTGTGTGCAGTTCTGGAATCCACGTTGTAGGAAGGATGTGATTGCATTGGAGAGAGTGTAGAGGAGATTTACTCAGATTTTGCCTGGGTTGGAGAGTTTTGGTTATGAAGAGAGATTGGATCGACTGGGGTTTGCCTTGGAGCAGAGGAGACTGAGGAGGGACATGATTGAGATGTATAAAATTATAGATAGCGTAGTCAGGAAGAAATTTTCCCCTTACTGAAGGGATGAATGACCAGGGCCGTAGATTTAAGACGAGAGGTTTAGAGAGGATGTGAGAAGTTTTTTTCACCCAGAGGAAGGATGGTGGGAATCTGGAACTCACTGCTTGTAAGGGGGGTGGAAGCAGAAACCCTCCTAACATTTAAACAGTATTTAGAAGTGCACTTGTGATACCAGGGCATGCAACGCTATGGGCCGAGTGCTGGAAAATGGGTTTCGAATAGTTAGGTGGAGTTTTTTCATTGACACTGACCTGATGGGCCAAAAGGCCTTTTACTGTCCTGTGGACCTCTATCATTCTAATTCCTGATCTACTACTAGGGCAGCTCAGACTGTAGCCCTTTAAAACAACAAAACACAAAACATACATGGCACTCATTCATGAGTGAGACAGATAAAAGACGAACAGTTGATAGGGATGTTATAGCATAAAAATAATAGGCATGGACTAAAACCGTGAAAATCCAAAGACCAGGTTTCAGGAATGGGTTAAATTGTTCTTTTTATGACATGGAAAATGATGGTTGCGCTTCATTTCAACACTTGCACCAAGATCTTGTTAGGATTCCTTCTTTTCGGATTTCTTGGTTTTTCTTCCTTTCTCCCCACACAGAAAGAAAAAAGCGAAGAAGAGATGTTTTTAGATTGTGTGCCTCTGACTGGCCTTGCACTAACGGCATTGTAATAACCCGCACTTCAACCAATCAGAAGGCAGTCGTCAGGCTGAATTTCTTTAATGAAAACATTCTCGGTGCCCTTCTGATCGCAGTATTTCCTTCAATGCTTTGAAAAGCAACACAGTTCTGCGCAGCTAAAAAAAAGCGAAGTTTCTAAGCTGTGAAACTCTGCTTAAATTTCAACTACAATCCCCATTCAAAGAGAGAAAGAAAATGTAGCTTCCTATACTGTTGTGACACTGTCAGTAGGAGCGTGGTAATTTCTGTATCCTTTCTTGATATGGACAACACCAATATTTCATAGCCTTTGAACTGAGTGACTTGCTGGGCCGTTTCAGAGAGCAGGTAAAAGCTAACCACGTTATGTGGGTGAGGACAATAATGAATCAAGTTGTATTTCACCCACTTGCCTATCCAGAAACCATCTACCGCTGCCTTAAAAAAAATCAAAAACTATGTAAAGGCTGAAAGAATTGTGGATGCTGGAAATCAGAAGCAAAAATGGAAATTGCTGGTAAAGCTCAGCAGGTCTGGCAGCATCTTGTAGAGAGAAATCAGAGTTAACGCTTTGGATCCAGTGACCCTTCTTTAGAACCCTTCCTCAAGAAATGTGTTTCTATGGCCCTTTGGGGAAGAAAGTTCCAGACAGGTGATCCTCTGTGAGAGAAAAAAAAATCTTTATCTCTGTCTTAAATGGGCAATTCCTACTAGATTCTTGCTGGACTTCCTACAAAAGACCTAAGACCCTAAAATGTATGAAAAATAGGCATGGATTAGTCCAATGGTACAGTCCTCACTTTCCCCATTATTGGTGTTGCTACTCTGCAAAGCAGGACCCACATCTACTACAGAGATAGTAGGAACTGCAGATGCTGGAGAATCTGAGATAACAAGGTGTAGAGCTGGACGAACACAGCAGGCCAAGCTGGATCAGAGGAGCAGGAAAGCCGACGTTTCGAGCCTAGAACCTTCTTCAGAAATGTTTCCTGCTCCTCTGATGCTGCTCGGCCTGCTGTGTTCGTCCAGCTCTACAACTTGTTATCTCACTCCTACTACAGTGATCTTTGAGCTGCACATTCGTTTCCCTTAATCTTATTTGCCCTTTGTCAATTAGCATGTGGCCCAGGTAATAATCCAGAGATTATTAACTTTGAGGTTCTTCTTCTTAATTTGGTGTACAGCTCCCAGTGGTAGAACGTCCACCTAACTTGCGAGTTAAAGTTTCTAAAGTGGAACTTATACCCTAAACACAAAGGTTTGAATGGTCACCACATCCCCCATCTCAAGCCACAGCTATCTTGCTTTCAAAGTAACAAGATGGAGGGTTACTGAGAGGCGAACATTCAGCAGGTATTGGTTGCACTTAATAAAACCCGAAAGAACTGCGGATGCTGTAAATCAGGAACAAAAACAGAAGTTGCTGGAAAAGCCCAGCAGGTCTGACAGCATCTGTGAAGAAAAAAAATCAAGAATTAACCTCTTGGGTCTGTGTCCCTTCCTCAGAAAATTGGTTGAACTTACTTGGGGAGGGAAACAAATAGGTAGTTGAAGAGGGAAGTATTGCAGACTTTTGAAAGATGAGTTGTTTTAGATGATAATTTCAGTGATGGGGGGAATAGCTAATTAATTGACCTCCCTCGAGTGGGGAAATGAACTGCAATCTAAGGGCCAGAAGACACAGGCTGGGTTTAAGAGCCATAGGCATCACACATTTTTAATATGATTAATTTTGACTGAATGATTTGGCATGTGATTTTTGACACTGTAGATATTTCTGCAATGAATACAGCAGTTCAACATGATGAAGATAAATCAGTAGCATTTTAGTCCTTTATGTGAGATTATTCTCTGATAGATGCAATCGCTGCGTATGACCCTTGTCCTATTATTATGCCATATATCTTCATTATGTTTGGTTCTTGTAGAGAATAAGACTGTCATTGTTTCAATAAAACCTTGATTGGAAAATAAAAAAACCTATCAGAGTAAATATCTGATAATTCAACAAATTGCCAATCAAAGCTCAAATCCCAAACTGTTTTACAATTTAACAAATGCAACATTTAATATTGAAGACCAAATAATTTGGCAGATTATTAGAACAGAAAGGCACCATGAAAATCAAGCATAAATTTCACAGACATATAATATCCAACTCCAGTTACTGAAGATCAATCCTAGTTCAATTCCTAGATTGGGTAAACTTGGATAACAAGGTGTGGAGCTGGATGAACACAGCAGGCCAGGCAGCATCAGAGGAACAGGAAAGCTGACGTTTTGGGCCTAGACCCTTCTTCAGAAATGGGGGAGGGGAAGGGGGCTCTGAAATAAATAGAGAAAGGGGGAGGCGATGATAGATGATGGATAGAGGGGCAGATAGGTGGAGAGAAGATTGACAGGTCAAGCAGGCGGGGATGAATGCAGTAAAGGTGAGTGTGGTTGGGGAGTTGGGATGGGGGTTGGTCAGTGAGGAGGGAGGCGCAGATAGGTGGGAGAGAAGACGGACAGGTCAAGGAGGCAGGGATGAGAGAGGGTCTGGTCTTGGGATGAGGTTGGGGGTGGGGAGATTTTGAAGCTGGTAAAGTCCACATTGAGACCATTGGGTTGTAGGGTTCCAAGGCGGAATATGAGGTGCTGTTCCTCCAGTTATTGGGTGACATCATTGTGACACTGGAAGAGGCCCAGAATGGACATGTCGTCCAAGGAGTGGGAGGGGGAGTTGAAGTGGTTCGCAACTGGGAGGTGTTGTTGTTTGTCACGAACCGAGCGTAGGTGCTCCACAAAGCGGTCTCCGAGCCTTCGTTTGGTTTCCCCGATGTAGAAGAGATCGCACCGGGAACAGCAGATACAATATACCACAAACTTGGCTTGCTTTCACTGGAAAGACAGAGGTTTAGGGGAGAAGTGTGGGCAAATGCTCCACACAGATGGTGCTGGGTGCCTGGAACACACTGCCAGTGGAGGTGGTAGAAGCAGGCACGTTAGCAACGTTTAAGACATATCTTGATTGATACATGAACAGGAGGCGAACAGAGGGATAGAAAGCCGGCAAGGGCAATAAGTAGCAAGTTTAAGTGAGGATTAGGAATCGGCACAAGCTTGGTGGGCCGAAGGGCCTGTTCCTGTGCTATATTTTATTGTAATCGCCAAAAGAGAAGCTCAAAGCTGATGGACAAAAATTGTAAATTGAAGTTTGTTCTCAGCTTTTCTGAAAGATTGATTTCACATCAAAATGAAACTGGATGGACACAGCTATCAGTTCAAATGACCTCTCCCCCACTCCACTGTACAATTGATGACTAAGAGGGTTGTATTCAAGCTTGAATGAAATGTCAACTTATTAACAGTGGAGATGATGAACTACCATGAAAGAAACGTTTCCCATTTAATATGAGACTCTTGATCAAGCCTTCTCTGAACTTATTTTGATTCCCAGACATTTCTGTCCTTCGTGTTAAATTAAGTTCCAAGCTCCGTAAGGCATACCATCAGCTCACTACATTTAATAGCATTCTATGTGGCAACTGTGCGCAATTTAATGAAGGTCAGTCTGGCAGTGACCCTGTGTTGGTTTCTGATGCATGTTGGTAATTGTGGAAAAGGAATTGTAAGTCGTTCAGTTCCAAACTCCATGAATATAACTGTCTGAAGAAAGCAGAATCTAAAGTTTTTTTTATTTCTACAGGGAGTTATTCCCCAACTTTATTTTTATTTGCAGTCAACTTCAAGGCATAGATCAGAAACGAAAACAGAAATTCTGAGGAAGGGTCACTCGACTTGAAACTTTAACTCTGATTTCTCTCCACAGATGCTGCCAGACCTGCTGAGCTTTTCCAGCAACTTCTGTTTTTGTTTTTGATTTACAACATCCATAGTTCTTTCAGATTTTATTTAAGACATTTATGTTAATCTCATGGTGTGGGAGGGAGGAACAATCATAAAATTATACAACTGTACTATACAGAAAAAGGCCACTTAGTGCTTCAAGTCTATACTGGTTCTTTTGAATAGCAATCTTAATTGTTGTATTTCCCCCTCCCTTCCCTCTATTGCTGCAATGTTTTAAAGTTCAAGTATTTGTCAAAATGAGTTTTGAAGGCTAAAACTGAATTCATGTCCATCATCTTTTCAGGCAGTACCTTCCTGTTAAAATTAGATCCTTAACTAGCTATATTTCCTGTACAGTTTAGAACTGCCATGAAATTATCTGATACAGCATTGATTTCTTTTTTTATCTCTGTCTAGCTCTCTTTACGAAAAGGCATAAACAACTAGGGACCAAGACAAGACAGAGATCAAGCACATTAGCGTCAGCACTCCCAAGACTGAAGTCACTATATTCCTGAGTTGTCTTTGGGGTCATTTGTTGCTGTCTGGGTAGCTAAAGGTAGTAGAACAGGCAGAGAAACCGGTGAGTAAAGTTTACAGTTTTTAAGGCGTCCCTAATAGGGACATAGGGTACAAAAGCAGGGAAATTATGATGACCCCCCTTTCAGCAACAGGGAAATACAGGGAAAGTATGATACTGTTGGGGGCATTCAGTGCTTTGCCAAAGCCGGAAAACTAATTAGAAATATTCAGAAACAGAGTTATTAGGAAAGTAAGCGTAGATTTTAAAGGTTATGGCATGATCAATACAGGAATAATGTGCCTCTAAATAAACAGATGCAGGAAATTGTGTTATCTGGGTCCTGTTACTTCTGGTGATAAAACATAATTTCCTTCCTTCCTCAATATTGATTGAAACATTTCCTGCAGCTGAATTATGTCAAACGAATATTAGCAGAGCTACAAAATCTTGTTCTAATTGTGTTTATATATGACCTTATTACATCTTGACACATTCAAAGTGTTTCAAAGCCAATTAATCGTTTAGAGGTGTAGCCATGGCTACTGTATAAAGAGAAAACAGCCATTTTATGTAAGCAACCTCAGTGCAACGCGATGTTGCACAATAAATGGGCAATTGAACAGGTGGTTGAGAGTGAACAGTCCTAATCACGACCAATTATTTGAAACTCCTTTAATTGCATTTTATGTGTTAATACCAACATTCTGTAATGCTTTGTCTCTACATCCTGATCATTTTGTTTCCCCTGTTCATGTATTGTGCTTCTTGCCTTGATCTACAACATGGATTTATGTAACATCTTTAACATAATAAAATAGCCCAAGGCGATTCATGGGAGCGTTATAAAACAAAAGATGACACTGAGCCACATAAGGAGATATTATGGCAGATGTCCAAAAGTTTGGTCGAAGTGGTAATTTTTGAGGAGCATCTTAAACAAGCAATGCACGGTTTAAAAAAAAGGTGAATGGTCCAGAGAGGAAATTCCAGAGTTTAGCACCTAGGCAGTGCACAGCCAGCAGTTGTGGGCCAATTAAAAATCAGGACACTCCAGAGACTGGAGCCAGAGAGGGTAAAAGGATCAGGTGGTACTGTTTTAAAATTAGGGGGTCATCACTTTAGGGCAGAGATGAGGAGTTTTCTTTCCTCTTCTCAAGGTTTGTTCAACTTTGAAGCTCAGTGCCTCAAAAGGTGGTTAAGGCAGGGTCATAGATTATTATCATAGATATTAGATATTTATTAGGCCAGGGTATCAAAGGTTAATAGGGGGAAATGGGAATGTGCAATCACAAACACAAACAGATCAGCCATGTTTTAAGTCAATGGCAGAGCAAGCTCAAGGGGCTGAATGGGCTAATTCATCTAGGTGTTCACATGCATGTATGTCAGAGGATTCCTGGGCTGGAGGAGAACACAGAGAGGGGATGAAAGGATGAAATAATTTGCAAACAATCAATTTTGAAATTTGACAGACAAATAAAAACTCCTAGTTCAATGAGACTTTTCTTTATTGAACCTAAGACCCTCATTATAGAATCTCTACAGTGTGGAAGTAGGCCATTCGGCCCATCAATCCACTCGACCCACTGAAGAACAGCCCAACCCCTTCCCTATAACCCTGCATTTCCCACAGCTAATCTGCCTAGCCTGCACATCTTTGGACTGTGGGAGGAAACTGGAACTGCCAGAGGAAGCCCATACAGAACATGTAAGTTCCACACAGACAGTCACTACATCGTCAAACTGAACTTGGGTCCCTGGCACTGTGGGGTAGCTGTGCTAACAACTATGCCACCATGCCACACATGACTCAATGGCCTGGGAGGTGTACAAATGTCCAATTATTTTTCCAAATGGATGGTCACTTAAAAAAAAGTCTTAGAAGATAAAGAGCAGGAATATGGTTCCTTGAACCACCTTCACCACTCATTCATAGAGATTGTGGCTGATCTTCTTCCTCAACTTTCCTATTCTGGATGCATCTCTTGGCTCCCCCAGTGTCCTAAATGTTAACAAGCTCTCAATGATTGAGCAACCACCACTCTCTTGTGTTTTCACACAACATTGCTGAGCAAATGGATGTTTTTGAACAGGATGAAAAGAATTGAAGATTTGCCAGTCAGTCACACAAATACATGGCATTTCTGATTCCCAAGCTTCTCCCTAAGAGCGGCACAGTAGCACCAGCTTGGGTTACGTCTCAAGAAGCAGAGTGCAACTTGATCCTGCAAACCGTGACTCAGAGATCTGAGCGCTACCAACTGAGCCAAGACAATCCGATTAATTGGAAATGCAGAAATAAATTAACATCTCGCTAAAGTTGCCTCCGTGCCTAATTTTCAGCCAGACGGGAGATCTCCCTTCGGTAAAGACTGCTGGGCAGGATGAGCTGACAAATATTTTACAACTTGAATCGCTAATTCACGACTTACAGATCAGTTCTCTGCAGAGATCTCCGTGGGTAAGCAGGATAACACAGCAGGTTGGCAATTCTGCAGATGACAGGCACAAATTGTGTGCAATGCCTCGCTTCCATTCAAACTAAAAGGCCTGTAACTATTCATTTTGCATTTTTAACATCTAATAGTCAAAGTTGGCAGAAAACATTACAAAAAGAAATAACCATTATTTGCCAGCTCAAACGGAAGTGGGATTATCCATCGCGCCTGTTCCTTAGTTAGTAAGAACAGTACACAAACAAGAGACTTGTATAGCTATTCCATTGATACTTATATATTGAGGGCAACAAATTGGGCTGCTTAGCACCCACTTTGCAGGGACACAAGTGCCCTTGGAGCTTCAAAATGTGTTATAGCTCATGCACTCATGTGTGGCACAAATTGCAATGGGTGGAATAAGAATTAAAGTCGTTACACTAAGTCAATTGTATCTGGAGTCATGTAGAGTGGGCAGATTATCACGTCAATCAGTTTGCAAGGCCAATTTGATGCCAGTGGTGCCAGTCAGCATGCTCGCTTAACCACATACAGCTGAACATGTGTTCAATAGCAGGGACATGTACTGGCCACCCTATTTAACATGTTCAGCCATCATTTACATGTATTTCTGCTGGCTGTTACTTGGATTCTACAATTTTTTTCGTAATTTTCAACAGTTGCAATTCCAGATTTATTAACTGACTTCAATTTCCTGAAGGTGGGAGTTGAACCTATGTCCTCAGAGCATTAACCTGGTTGTTATATAGTCAGAGAGCCATATAATCATGCATACAGACCCTTTAGTCCAACTCCTCCATGTCGACCAGATGTCCCAAATTAATCTAGTCCCATTTGCCAGCGTTTGGCCCAAATCCTTTACACTGTCCCTATTCATATACCCATCGGGATGTCTCTTAAATGTTATAATTGTACCAGCCTCTGCCACTTCCTCCGGCAGCTCATTCCATACGTGCGCCACTCTCTGCATGAAAAGGTTGCCTCCCAGCTCCCTTCTAAATCTTTCCTCTCTCACTTAAAACTATGCTGTCTAGTTTTGGACCCCACTGTCCATGGAAATAGACCTTGGTTATTCACCCTATCCATGCCCCTCATAACTTTTTAAACCACTATGAGGTCACCCCTCAGCCTCCAACTCTCCAGGGTAAATAGTCCCAGCCTATTCAACCTCTTCCTATAGCTCAAACCTTCCAAAACTGGCAACATCCTCGTAAATCTTTTCTGCACCTTTTCAAGTTTAACAACATTTTTCCTTACAGCAGGTAGACCAGAATTGAACACAGTATTCCAAAATTGGCCTAACAATGTCCCGTGCAGCCACAACATGACTTCCTGGTTGCTTGGATTTCTAGTTCAGCAACATTACCATGACACCACGGTCTCCTCCTTACTGTGCAAGTAGCAAATATTCAACATTATTCAACATGCTGTGGTGGAAGCCAGCTCAGACTGCTGCACAGGGGAGCAGGAAGGCTGATGTTTCGGGTCTAGACTCTTCTTCTGAAGAAGGGTCTAGGCCCGAAACGTCAGCCTTCCTGCTCCTCTGATGCTGCTTGTCCTGCTGTGTTCATCCAGCTCCACACCTTGTTATCTCAGATTCTCCAGCATCTGCAGATCCTACCATCTCTCAGACTGCAGCACCTTGGCTTTGGACGTCAGTGTACAAAGGAGTAACACAGCGGTCCAACAATTTATCCTTCTATTGATTACTAGGACTCTGAGATGTCACCCCAGGGACCTGACAGTGACTCACGGAGAATGAATTTGCTCTTTCCAGAGGACAGGGTAGTAAGGTTTGCAAAATCGATTATGAATCCATACTTTAGCCTGGACTCTAAGTTACCAATCAGTGACATTGCCACTACATTGTCACTTTAAAGGCAGACGTAGGTAGCGTTTTGACTAACAAGGGAGTCAAAGTGGGCCGGGGTGTGAATTTGATGCCACAATCGAGCCACAAAAACTAAACAATCTCTCATATCTAGAAGGGAAACTAAAGAGTGTGAACTAAAATGGAGGGGAAGAGTAAATGAAGTATTAACTGAGAAAGAGTGGGAATAGAAAGAAAATAGTGTGAACAAATTACATGAGATGAAGGGTGTCAGTATCACCATGCCATGGTATATATTAGTTTGCCAGCAAAGTTTCCCATGGACAGTATTTTTTTCAGAGTGGCAAGGATGGTCAATCTGAATAGAGAAACAATGGAGTAAGAGTCGACCATTTGGCCCTAAGAAGTTGCTTCACCATTCAAATAAAACCTTGGCTGATCTGGCTGTGGCTTCAACTCAACTTTCCTGTCTGCCCCCATAACCCTTGATTCACCTGTCTATCAAAATGCTCTTGAACTCAGCCTTGAATAACTTCAAAGGCCCAACCCCAGTCAGTCACAATGACAAATGCAGTGACTTAGATCGGCTGCCCATGCTCGGAAAGCAGGATTTCAGATAATCAAGCCATGGAGCAAATGACCAAGCGACTTTGTAGCCAAACCAGAGTTCGCTGCATGTGGGAGTCACCAATGTGAATCAGGCTGAACCAATTCTCCCAGAAGGGGTTTCCTTCCTGTTCACGTGGCCTCTTGGTTTCCGTCAATAATGTTCCATGTGACACAGGTCACCTTCATGTTTCAGTGCCATCAAGGTCCATAAACTGTTTCAGGAGAACTCGCACCTTGTGATGGAACTACCATGCTCCCAGCTGCTAGCCCTCTGAGTGGATCCAAGGCATTGGGAGCCCACTGTCTTCCATAGGGCGATAATGCATGGATACTGCTACTTTGATGAAAACCGTGCTGTGGCATGCACTCCTAGCCAGCACCGCTCATGATTCCCATTCAATCCGCCATTGGCTTCCTGAAGCACATGGGAAACTCCAGCCCAGCATCTCAAACCGACCAGCTTTCCTGAAAATGTGGCTTGCGCCAACTTTATAAAACAAAATAAAATTAAATGCTGCATAAGGATGTTAAACTTCATCATCATTCAGTTGCAAGTGTTTGAGTTTTAAATGGTTGTGTAGCTGCTGACTCCTTATCGTTACCCAGTCTCCATGGTAATGGGTCTTGAAAATCTTCTCGCCCAGTTAATGCACCGAGTAAAATCTAATGACATTTTCTATGCCTTGGTGATGCTGTTAAGTCGCCAGCTGCGCTTGAAGCAACCAATTCATGATAAATTGCCATTGCTTTTTTTCCTTATAAATTTCACTGACGTGAGTATTGCACACCTCAAAATGAGTGCCGTTTCTGTGGAATTGCAAACACAATCCAATCAAATTGGATCTTCCTGTAGCCTGCTGACTTCTGAAGTCAGGTCGGAGTCAATGGGGTGCATTCGTTTTGAGGTGAAGTGCTTATTAACATGGAAACCTAACTGCGGGTTAGGGCTTCCTCAAACAGCGATGAAATGAATGACCAGTTGGTCTGTTTTTAACATTTCTGAAGAAGGGTCGAGACCCGAAATGTTAGCTTTCCTGCTCGTCTGATGCTGCTTGGCCTGCTGTGTTCATCCAGCTCTACACCTTCTTATCTCAGATTCTCCAGCATCGGCAGTTCCTACTATCTCTGAGCTGTTTTTGGATGTGTTTTTCCATTCGTACGCTCTCCTAGCTGGGTTCCTATTTTCCACCCTCCATAACCATAAGACCATAAGACACAGGAACAGATCTAGATGCCATTGAGAAATGAAATGGATAATTCTTGGGGGAAGTGGGAGACACACAAGACAACTTCTGGTTTGCAAAGGCAAATATTGAAAGGGGCCATTTTGACATTTAGCAGGTGTCAGAGATAAACATGTTTTAATTACTTTAGGGCAGCATGGTGGCTCAGTGATTAGCACTGCTGCCTCACGGTGCCAGGGACCTGGGTTCGATTCCACCCTCGGGTGACTGTCTGTGTGGAGTTTGCACATTCTCCCCGTGTCTGTGTGGATTTCCTCCAGGTGCTCTGGTTTCCTCCCACAGTCCAAAGATGTGCAGGCTAGGTGGATTGGCCTTGCTAAATTACCTGTAGTGTTCAGGGATGCATAGATTAGGTGGGTTTGGGGAATGGGTCTGGGTGGGATGTTCTGACGGTCAGTGTGGACTTGTTGGGCTGAAGGGCCTGTTTCCACACTGTAGGGAATCTATGGAATACCTAAACAAGATTGCCAAAGTGAAAGCCCAGCTAATCGCAGTTGCACAGCACAATCAAGGATGGAGGAACTGTTTGAGGAACCCTGCACACTAACTGCTCTTCCTGCCTAACCCTGAGACTCTTGTTGAAAAGGTGCCTGTTGTTGAGATGGATTTTCCAGCAACTTCCTATAGGTCCTGGTCCAGAGATTTAATTTTTTATTGATGCTGGTGTATTCCTACTTTTGGATAAAGTTCCCAAGATGTCATTTTCTGCATCATCTCAGCCTCAAACAGTAAGCAAGTGTGAGACTAGTTAGAACTAAAATCCTAGGTGTAGGAAAGTTCTCCTCACCCACAAAATTGTCCTCAGAATGTTTTAGAATATTCTTTTCACATACTAGATTTGTCCCTGGATCTGAATACAAAGCAGAAGGTCATAATTGAGAGGATTTCTATTTGATGTCTCCCTGATGGATTGGATCTGATCCTGGAGTGTTCTCTCTTGAATCAGTTTTTTCTTTCCCCTTGATTAGTCCTGACTGCTATTTCATTCAGGTATTCGTAAGTGTTACAGGCTAGGAATCAGCTGTCACGAGAATCTGCCATCCCTCTTCACCAACATGTTTGACTAGTATGCTGACACAGATTTCCTTTGAGGGAGCAGAGAGTACTGCTGGAGATTAAAGTCTCAAACAAAATAAATTTGTGGCAGGAGGGGAAGTGGAGTTAGTTCAAAACTGTAAATAGTGGAATTGTAGTTAGACAGGGCAGTGAAGAAAGCGTTTGGTATATTTGCCTCTATTGGCCAGAGCATTGAATATAGGTGTTGGGATATCATGTTGGGGCTATACAAGACATTGGTTAGGCCACTTTGAGAATACTGCATTCCATTTCTGGTCTCCCTGCCATAGTAAAGATTTTGTTAAGCTTGAAAGAGTTCAGAAAAGATTTACAAGAATGCTGCCAGGGTTAGAAGAGTTGAGCTATAGGGAGAAGCTGAATAGGCTGGGGCTATTTTCCCTGGGGCATCAGAGGTTGAGGGGTGACCTTATAGAGGTTTATAAAATCATAAGGGGCATGGATAGGGTGAATAGACAAGGTATTTTCCACAAGGAAGAGGATTCCAAAACTAGAAGGCATAGGTTTCAGTTGAGAGAGGAAACATTTAAAAGGGATCTAAGGGCCAAATTTTTCACACAGACGGTGGTGCATGTATGGTATGAGCTTCCAGGCGAAGTGGTAGAGGCTGGTACAATTACAACATTGAAAAGGCTTCTTGATGGGTACTTGCTTAGGAAGGGTTTAGAAGGACACAAGCCAAATGCTGGCAAATGGGACTAGATGAAATTTGGAAATCTGGTCAGCATGAACGAGTTTCCATGCTGCCTGACTCTATGACTCTAGCCCATAAGGTTGCCTGTTTGTACGAGGAGAAACCTGGAGAGAGATGTAGAGTAAAGGCTTAACTATCAATTTCCTCTAAGAATTCTATTACTAAGCACAAGTGTAGAGTGTAATGTCGTAATGACATTGGATCACATGGAACTTGGACCCAAGTGTGTAGATTTCCAGAGGTCTCTTCACTTACCATCCCATTCTTACCATCATACTGAGCGAAGCCTGTTAATGTTCACTGACCAGAGCACCGACAACAGTTGGGACAAGCCTGTCTCCACTGCACTTTGAGTCAAGCTTTTTGTTGTCATATATCATTAGGCTTGGTTTTGAGGGCTGTAAATTATTCAGGGAGTTGTGGCAGCATTTTGTTTTTGAGCTTTTGCTCATTTTCTAGACTAGTACCTACATCAGGGCAGCACGGTGGCTCAGTGGTTAGCGCTGCTGCCTCACAGCGCCAGGGACCTGGGTTTGATTCCACCCTCGAGCAACTGTCTGTGTGGAGTTTGCACATTCTCCCCGTGTCTGCGTGGGTTTCCTCCCACAGTCCAAAGATGTGCAGGCTGGGTAGATTGACCTTGTTAAATTGTCCATTGTGTTGAGGTTGGGAAATGTAGGGATAGGGTAAGGGATGGGTCTGGGTGGGACGCTCTTCAGAGGGTCAGTGTGGACTTGATAGTCTGAATGGCTTGTTTTCACACTACAGGGATCCTATGATTCTATTAGCATACACTTGGAGTTAGCAAACTTTCCAAAAGAGGACAGCTTGAAATGTTAGAAGCTCTAAAGCTGTACCGAATTATGCGTTAGCATCGTCCAAGAGAGGTCTGGTATCGTTTACACCTGCTGGCCACTGATATTCTGTTTAGGATTGGATAATGCTGCCCTCTAGAGGAGAATTCGTGGGCAACAATAAAGAAAAAGGCAACTCCAGGAGGCAAAAAGTTTGAAAAACAAATGGACTGAAAACTTTCTCAGTCAAGCCTAAAGTGTACACTGACACGATTACAGTAGGCAAATCTAATCTCAATTTAACATTACAATTAGGCTGAGCTGTGATTTATGACTCCATTGAAGCTAACCTAAATCATACCCATTTCAGGTGCAGACCAGACACCCCAACATATTCTGATGCCTACTGTGAAACTAAGACCACATTTGAGTATATAGTAGTTGCATAACCTTGCCAAAGATTTCCTCCTCCCACAATCTACTTGTCTTAATCTATATCACATCCCGGTTTCACTCTCCCATTTGCCCTCTAGTAGGGCTTCTGTGAAAATGGGGAAGCGATGCCCAAGTGGTTTAATTGCTGGACTGTTAATCCAGAGACCCAGATAACATTCTGGGGCCCTGGGTTCAAATCCTGCTACTGCAGTTGATGAAATTTTAATTCAATAAAATAAAAACTGGAATTAAGAATCTAGTGATGACCACAAATCCATTGTTGGGGTAAAACCCATCTAGTTCACTGATGCCCTTCATCCTTACCTGGTCTGGCCTACATGTGACTCCAGGCCCCTCAGAAATGTGGTTGACTCATACCTGCCCTCTGAGTGATTAGGGATGGGTAATAAATGCTGGCCCAGCCAGCAAGGCCCTCATCCTGTGAGTGGATTTTAATAAAATTAAGTTTATACGGCACTTTTAACATAATGATATGTTCCAGGCCACTTCAGAGGAGAGTTATCAAACTAAATTTGACACCAAAGAACAAAGAACAAAGAACAAAGAAAACTTACAGCCCAGGAACAGGCCCTTCGGCCCTCCAAGCCTGTGCCGATCCAAATCCACTGTCTAAACCTATCGCCCAATTCCGAAGGATCTGTATCCCTCTGCTCCCCACCTACTCATGCATCTGTCCAGACGCACCTTAAATGAATCTACCGTGCCTGCCTCTACTACCTCTGCTGGCAACGCGTTCCAGGCACCTACCACCCTCTGTGTAAAGTACTTTCCGCGTGTATCCCCCTTAAACTTTTCTCCTCTCACCTTGAACGCGTGACCCCTCGTTATTGAATCCCTCACCCTGGGAAAAAGCTTATCTCTATCAACCCTGTCTATACCCTTCATGATTTTGAAGACCTCAATCAGGTCCCCCCTCAATCTCTTTTTTTCTAATGAAAACAATCCTAACCTACTCAACCTCTCTTCATAGCTAGCACCTTCCATACCAGGCAACATCCTTGTAAACCTTCTCTGTACCTTCTCCAAAGCTTCCACATCCTTTTGGTAATGTGGCGACCAGAACTGTACACAGTATTCTAAATGCAGCCGAACCAAAGTCTTGTACAATTTCAACATGACCTGCCAGCTCTTACACTCAATACCCCGTCCGATGAAGGCAAGCACACCATATGCCTTCTTGACCACTCTATCCACCTGTGCAGCCACCTTCAGGGTACAATGGACCTGAACTCCCAGATCTCTCTGCTCATCAACTTTTCCCAAGGCTCTTCCGTTTACAGTATAGTTCGCTCTAGAATTAGACCTCCCAAAATGCATCACCTCACACTTGCCCGGATTGAACTCCATCTGCCACTTCTCCGCCCAACTCTCCAGTCTATCTATATTCTCCTGTATTCTTTGACAATCCCCTATGCTTTCTGCTACTCCCCCAATCTTCGTGTCATCTGCAAACTTACTGATCAGACCACTTATGCCCTCTTCCAGATCATTTATGTATATCACAAACAACAGTGGCCCCAGCACTGATCCCTGTGGAACACCACTGGTCACCTTTCTCCATTTCGAGAAACTCCCTTCAACTACTATTCTCTGTCTCCTGTTGCTCAACCAGTTCTCTATCCACCTAGCTAGAACACCCTGCATACCATGTGACTTCACTTTCTCCATTAGTTTACGATGGGGAACCTTATCAAACGCCTTACTAAAGTCCATGTAGATGACATCTACAGCCCTTCCTTCATCTATCAACTTGGTCACTTCCTCAAAGAACTCTATTAACTTAGTAAGGCATGATCTTCCCTGCACAAAACCATGTTGCCTATCACTGATAAGGCCATTCTTTTCCAAATATAAATAGATTCTATCCCTCAGTACCTTCTCCAGCAACTTTCCCACCACTGACGTCAGGGTTACTGGTCTGTAGTTACCTGGAATATCCCTACCACCCTTCTTGTACAGGGGGACAACATTAGCAACTCTCCAGTCCTCCGGCACTTCACCTGTGTTTAAGGATGCTACAAAGATATCTGTCAGGGCCCCAGCTATTTCCTCTCTCGCCTCCCTCACCATCCTGGGATAGATCCCATCGGGTCCTGGGGATTTGTCCACCTTAATATCCTTTAGCCTACCCAACACATCTTCCCTCCTTATGTCAACGTGATCCAGCGTAAACAAACTTCTATCTCTAATCTCAACATTCATCATGTCCCTCTCCTCAGCGAACACTGATGCAAAGTAACCATTGAGAATCTCACCCATTTTCTCAGGTTCGACACAAAACCTTCCTTCCTTATCCTTTAGTGGACCAACCCTTTCTCTAGTTACCCTCCTGCTTCTTATATATGAATAAAAGGCCTTGGGATTCTCCTTAATTCTGTTCGCTAAAATTATTTCATGACCCCTTTTAGCCCGCTTGATTCCTCGTTTAAGATTGGTCCTACTCTCCCGATATTCCTCCAAGGACCGTTCTGTTCTTAGCTGCCTGGACCTTATGTACGCTTCCCTTTTCCTCTTGGCTAGTCGCACGATTTCTCCTGTCATCCACGGTTCACGAATCTTTCCTTTCCTATCCCTTGTTTTCAAAGGGACATGCCTATCCTGCACTATCTTCAACCTATCTTTGAAAGCCTCCCACATATAAAATGTGGACTTCCCTTCAAATAGCTGTCCTCAATCCACATCTCCTAGCTCCTGCCGAATTTTGATATAATTGGCCTTGGCCCAGTTTAGTATTCTTCCCTTAGGACCACTCTCATCTTTGTCTATGAGTATTCTAAAACTAGTATTCTAGGCACTAATGAGTATTCTAGGCACTAATCCAAGACCTAAGTTTGTCTGCCTTACCCACGATACTCCTTGCATTAAAGTATATGCACTTCAGACCACCAGTTCCTTTGCGTTCATCTGCTCTCTGCCTACTCTTCCCCTTGGTAATGCTAATTTCATGATCCTTACAGTCTCTAGTTTCCACCTCACTGTCTACTAGTCTTCTCCTCTGGTTCCCAGACCCCTGCCACATTAGTTTAAACCCTCCCCAACAGCCCTAGCAAAAACTCCCCCTAGGACACTAGTTCCAGTCTGGTTCAGGTGTAGACCATCCAATTTGTAATAGTCCCACCTTCCCCAGAACCGGTCCCAGTGTCCCACAAATCTGAACCCCTCCCTCCTATACCATCCCTCAAGCCACGTGTTCATCCTGCCTATTCTTTCATTTCTACCCTGGCTAGCACGTGGCACTGGTAGCAACCCTGAGATCACTACCTTTGAGGTCCTCCTCTTTAACTTCTCTCCTAGCTCCCTGAATTCTGCTTTCAGGACCTCATCTCGTTTTTTACCTATATCGTTGGTGCCTATATGCACCACAACAACTGGCTGTTCACCCTCCCTTTTCAGAATGCTCTGTAGCCGATCGGTGACATCCCTGACCCGAGCACCTGGGAGGCAACATACCATCCGGGAGTCCCGTTTTCGGCCACAGAACCGCCTATCTACTCCCCTTACAATAGAATCCCCTATGACTATGGCCCGATGAGTCTTTTTCCTGCCCTTCTGAACAGCAGTGCCCGCCATAGTGCCATGATCCGGGCAACTGCTGCCCTCCTCTGGTGAGCCATCTCCCCCAACAGTATCCAAAACGGTATACCTGTTTTGGAGGGAGATGACCGCAGGGGACACCTGCACTGCCTTCCTGCTCTTTCTCTGCCTTTTGGTCACCCATTCACTGTCTCCCTCAGCAATCCTAATCTGCGGTGTGACCAATTCACTAAACGTGCTATCCACGACCTGCTGCCCAAATATATACTAATTCCTTACCTTCCTCACAACCTCCTGGTCTCCAACGTCACCTCCGCTCCATCTCCCGCCGCTCCGGGTGAGGAAAAAACCGCTCGCCGCTCGAGGTAAGTTTTTAAACCGTCTTACCTTCCCGTCAGGCCTCTGGTGCTCGCTGCCGCTCTTCTCGCTTCGAACTGCCACCGACACCAAAACCAGGTTGACATAAGGAAAGATGAAGGCGGGTGATTGCCATATTGGGCTCTGGGTACTGGTAGCTCGTGAATTGGCTGTCACCGATTCTCCTTTCTAAATTATTTTAACCAATGTCTCCAAGGTATTTGGCACTTGAACATGGATCTTCCGACTCAAAGGTAGGGACACTACTGCTGCACCACAAGAACTCCTATCCTCCTTTCTAATTTTCTAATCAACCTGTTCAGAAATGTAATGACTCACCGCTGGAGCCGGTGGCACTTGAACCCAGGTCTCCTAGCCCAGAGTTTGGCACACTACCACTGCACTACAAAAGGCGTCCAGCCATTAATCTGATCTGATATGCCCAGGTGGGGCAATGACAGCATCCAGTACAGGGCTCAAACCTATGACCCTATGATTACATGCTGTACAGACTCTATTGTGTCCAAGGACCTGTCCATTATTAGTGGCAGACGATAAAGGTTAAATGTAAGAATCTTACCGAGAAGAGGCATTGGTTTACTTAGCAAGCTATAGCTCATTGCATGATAGATGTAGGTATAATTAACATTAATCAATTACGCATAATTAGAATTATCAGGAACCAGGTATGTTGGTCTGTCTGCATTGGCACCTCATGCGAATATAACTGTTTCTTCCTCCAAAGACTGCAAGACAGCATCAGGTTGTGTAGAGATGGTGGCAATTTCAACATTAATTCCTTCAGGACCATTATCTTATTCAACAGTGACCTGGCAAAAGTATATTTTATAGTGCATCTCAAAGCAGGAATGAGTTGGTATGAATCAGAGTGAATAAATGTGGAGGCTGGAAAAGCACAGCTGTCCAGACAGCACCCGAGGAGCGGGGAAGTCAATGTTTCGGGCTGAATCATTGACTTTCCTGCTCCTCGGATGCTGTCTGACCTGTTGTGCTTTGCCAGCCTCACATTTATTGACACTGGCTCCCAGCATCTGCAGTCCTTTCTATCTCCAAGTTGCTATGAGTCAGAACTGTTTAGAAAGACCTTAGGGTCTAGGCAGCTGGAGACACAGCTGACAATAGTTGACTGACCAGAATCAGAGGCAATCTCAGAAACAGCAAGTAGAGGAGTGCACAGATCTTGAGATAGGAAGGAGAGGGAGAATTGTTTCAGTTCCTCGTACTCAGGAACAAATTATTGCGCAGTCATTCCATCGTTTGTCATTTTGTCATAACATTCAAGAATGTGCCTTGTGGAAAGTGAGGCCCAAAGTTTCCAGCTTTTGCTCACATACCCCTTCTCCTGATTGGGAAGGCAACAGCAATTTGTGGAATATTCTAGTCAGTATGCATTTAAGAGAGAGTATTGAAAAGCCTGGGTACGATTCTGGAAACCTTTCGTATTGAACTGCTCATATTTTTGTGTCCAAGTATAGGGAGGGCTGCCATTGACACTCATGCTCTAGGGGGAGGCAAGAAAAAATGATCCCAATTAGTGTTCTGAAGTTGCTCAGGAAGCCCACATTTTAAAGTGAGTCTCTGGGGCATTACAACATGACACTTGGCCATGATCCTTCACGCAGTCAAATCCCATGATCATTTTTCTTCTCTGGTCCTGAAAGCATGGCTGAATGTATTTTGGCGTAACTTGCTTCTTGACGGAGAACTCAACTTACTTAAACATTTCATCCAACTTTATGCTGAGCAAGTTTTGCCATAAACCTTCACAGAAGGTCACAGCAGTCAGCTAATGTGATGCTAACGATTGCAAACATTTCTCATTTCAATTTTTAATCCTTCCCCCTGCTGTGCGCTAAAGCAGGCTGTGTATCTGAATTTTCTTTCCCTTTTTTTCTCTCTTTGGGAGTTTGGGAAAGGTCAGTCTCTGCTATTTTTGGCAGCATGGGTTTTCTTTCAAACGTTAACTTTTATGGCATTCTGCCCATGTGTGCTCATGGCCTGATTAAATACCACATGACAAAACAAACAACCTCTTTATTTCAGCTTCATCAAACTGAGGGGGCAAGGAAAGGCAGAAGGACAAGGTAAAAGGTGTGTTTTTGCAAGTTTTGCTGATGCCATCCATCCACTGCCATTGTAACAGCTCTTCAATATTTGGCGGATGTGCAATACCATTTTTGTGCATCAGGTAAATGGTCCCCCTTCCCACTGAGATTCTATTCAGTGTCCATTAGGGGTAAGCAATTCCTTAACAAACAGATGATCCCCTGTAAACCTGCTCAAATGCATAGATACTAGGGAACAGTTCACAACTAGCACTGGCAGAGGGTTTGTCAATTTGAGGCGACCTTGGAAAGGAACCTCTGCTCAGGGGCGATGCATTGAAAATTTAGAGACACGTCTTTTAAATGAATTTAGAACAGAGAACATAGAACTGTACAGCACAGGGACAAGCCCTTCAGCCCAAAATGTTGTACTGAATGTTACGCCAAATGAAACTAATCCCTCCTGCCTGCCCTTGGTCCATATCCCTCCATTCCTTGCATATTCATGTGCTTATCTAAAAGTCCCTTAAATACCCCTATTGTATCTGCTTCCGCCACCCCCCCAGGCAGTACGTTCCAGACTCCTACCACTCTCTGTGTAAAAAAACCTTGCCCCTTCACATCTTCTTTGAACTGTCCCCCTCTCATCTTAAATGCATGCCGCCTAGTATGAGACATTTCAACGCTGGGAAAAAGATTCTGACCATCAACCCCGTCTATGCCTCTCATAATTTTATAGACTTCTTTCAAGTCTCCCCTCAGCCTCTGCCTCTTGGAGAAAACAACCCGAGTTTTTCTAGCCTCTCCTTATAGCTCATACCCTTTAATCCAGGCAACGTCCTGGTAAACCTCTTCTGCACCCTCTCCAAAGCCTCCACATCCTTCCTGTATTGTGATGACCAGAACTGAACACAACACTCTAAATGTGGCCTAACCAATGTCTTATAAAGCTGCAACATGACATCCTGACTCTCGTACTCAATTCCCCAACCAATAAAGATATGCATGCCATATGCCTTTTTTGCCACCCTATCTACTTGCGTGGCTACTTTAAAGGAGCTATGGACCCCAAGAACATTCTGTACATCAATGCTGTTCAGTTTCCTGCCATTAACTATATACTCTTCCTTAACATTTGATCTCTCAAAATGCAACACCTCACATATACCCGGATTAAACTCCATCTGCCATTTCTCTGACCACCTGTGCAATTGGCCTATATCCTGCTGTATCCTTTGACAACTTTCTATGCTATCCACAACTCCAATCATCTTTGTATCATCTGCAAACTTATTAACCCACCCATCTACATTTTCATTATATATATATATATCATATCACAAACAGCAGAGGTCCCTGTACAGATCCCTGTGGAACACCACTAGTCATGGTCCTCCAGCCACCAATACTGTCTTCCATCTTCTATGGGCAAGCCAATTTTGAATCCACATGGCCAAGTCACTGTGGTTCCCATGCATCTTAATCTTCTGGATGAGACTACCATGAGGGTCCTTGTCAAAAGCCTTACTAACATCCATGTAGACAACATTCACTGCTCTATCCTCATCATTCACCTTCATCACCTCCTCAAAAAATTCAATCAAGTCATTAAGACATGACCAACCCTGCACAAAGCCATGCTGACTGTCCCTAATTAGGCCATACTTTCCCAAATCCTATCGCTAAGAATTCTCTCCAATAGCTTCCTAACCACTGATGTAAGACTCACTGATCTGTAGTTTCCTGGATCATCCCCATTTCCCTTCTTGAACAGAGGAACAACATTAGCTACTTGCCAGTCCTCCGGGACCTCTCCAGTGGCTAATGAGGATATAAAGATCTTGGTCAAGGTCCCACAATCTCCTCTCTTGCCTCTGTCAATAACCTGGGGTAGATAATATTGAGCCCAGGGGACTTATCCACCTTAATGCTCTTCAAGAGACCTAACACCACTTCTTTCCTGATCTCAAAATGCTGTAGCATATTAATATGCTCCACACAAATCTCACTATCCTCCAGATCCTTGCCCTGGGTGAATACCAACACAAAGTACTCATTTAGGATCTCACTCACATTCTGTGCCTCCCAGCACCAATTCCTTCCTTCATCTTTGAGTAGCCCTAACTTCTCCCTGGTTATCCTCTTGTTTTTAATGTATCTATAGAACTTAGGAATAACTTTTGTCAGTCACATGAATGTTAAAAAGCATCAGCTTTCCCCTTCAAGACACTCAATCCTGATTTGGATATACGTCGGCATTCCTTGAGTTTCACAAAGTTGATTTCCTGAAACTCCCTTCTTAATACTGCTGTGGGTTTATCTGCACCCTAAGCAGGGCAGTGGTTCAAGAAAGCAGCTCACCCTCACCTTCCTTAAGACGATGAGGGCTGGGCAATAAATGCTGATCCAGCCAGCGATGCCCACATCCTGTGAATGAATAATTATGAAAACATTGGCGGGTTGCCTGGATAAAATGAAGAGGGGAAGTGAGTCCTCCTGGATCTGCTGCAAATTTCAAACTTTGTGGCTTATTTTGACATCGTACAGGTTTAGGCTAGTAAGGGGAGGTGATTCAGTCAGGACAAGTATGTGTTTTTGATGCAGGTAATTCTTTCTGGGCAAAACATTCGGCCCTCAAGCAGTGTATTATGCCAACGGCAGCAAATTCTGAATCAGAAGTAGTAGGATTTAGTAGGACAGTTTAGTAGAATTGGTGCACCTTCTTGTACTAATGGTCCAACCCTTTGGAACCCTGCAACAGCTCACTGGGACATTGGAGCCAAGCACTTGAGGCACAGAGAGGCTTTCAACAATACCCCCAAAGATTTTGCTTTCATTTCTGACACTTATTACTTGCAGTTTCCACTTATTTTTCAATCTTAACTGCATTAAGGGTAAGAAAAGTGAGTGGACTGCTGCTCTAGAGTGAAAAAAATCTTATCTCTTCAACATTAGAGCATAGATGCCTTAAGCAAGGCATCAGGTTTCCTGAGCTGCTTCCTAAACCTGTGCATTCAATCTGTTTGAAGGCCCAAATTTTCATTAAAAGATTAACATCCAAGTGACATGAGAAGAAATATGACTCCAAATTTGTATGAATATGACAAATGCCAATATAAGACAGAAGATAATGTCAGTTATTGTAGGCAAGGTAATTATTCATAAGGCAAATGCTTCCTGCTGCAACAATTCAAACAGTAAATTTCAAAGTCACCTTTACTATCTAACTGTGCACTAATGAAAATATTTATATAAAGGGCAACAGTTGTGTCTCCCAATCACTGGAGGTAGAGCTCACACATATACATTGCACTAAGAATGAATCAATTATTTCAGATAATGATTTCTAAAAAAAGTTCTTAAATCCTATCCACTTAAACCAATGATTACCTCACAGAAAGATATGGGCTGTGAAAGATAAAGAGATGAATAGTAACTGTGTACATAAAACCATCATAGAGGTTCTATTTTAATGATTTCTATGTTCTAACTGGTACAGATCCAACGCAACAACAGGACCTACAGAGTAAATATTTCATCTGCAATGAGGATCCGCTCTCTCTCATTGACTAGAATGTGTCATCGTTTATGTTGCTATCCTTTCACAACTGCTAACTTGGCTCTGATTCACCAAACACAAAGAGATTAAGATGTCCTTCCTCTGGAAGATTGGACTTAAGACTGGGTGAGCACACTATTTGCTTTCATAACCAGGGAATATGCTCAGATTCAGGTTTGGATCATAGCATCACTCATTTGGAATCTGAGTACGCTCAAACAATATCCCATCAAGCTTGTGGCCACAGTTCAGAGCAGCTGGACACAGAAGGGCCGATGGTGGCCCATACTAATGGAGAAAGAATGGAACTTGTGCTGCCTTTCGAAACATAGGCCCAGGTTTTAGCACCACAGCACAATGTTCACCCATACTTTAGAGGGAGTGTCTGAACCAACTTCAGATTCCACCTTTGTTAACATGTTGTTGACAACCCAACGGGGGTCAAATGAGCTATTTGACTGCTGCTCCCCCACGTTCCCAGATCCAGGTCCTTCACTGTCCATAGGAGTCCGGGAAGGCTTCTTAGATTCTGGAGTGGTTGTGGGCAAGTTGGGGACTGGGCTGTAATGCACTTTGAGGTTTTCTATATATTAGCCAATGAAAAACACACCGCAGACAATCAGGCGCTTGTTCAGACTGATGTCTTGAAGTTGATTTGCAACTCGAACTATTTACAATGCTACAATACAACAGACTTATACACTTATTCCTGGATGTTGCTGATATGACTGTTTATTGTAGATACATAGCAGACTGACAGAAGACATTACACTGCCTCATTGATACAAAGATGACGAAGGAGCTGAGCTCCGAAAACTTGTGATTTCAGATAAACCTGTTGGACTATAACCTGGTGTCGTGTGACTTCTGACTTTGTCCATCTCAGTCCAACACCAGCACTTCCACATCGTGATATTGTCTGAACCTATGCCATAATACAACTGTTGTTGCTACAAATCCGAGAACAGGATGGTCGTAGGCTGAGATATTTTTGCGGAATCTGGTGGGACACACCTACTCATTGTGACATTTCCGACACCCTCCCGCCCCACTAAAAGACTTGTTTCATAGAGAAACAGGAAAGGTGCTTGAAAAGACATGTTCTTCCTTATAATTTGTACACTCATTAATTTTGCCATGCCGAATGTGTTGGCATGGCAACAAATAATTTGTTCAGAAAATTTCATCTGTGCAGGATTCTGCGGGAGCTGGAACTTGTTGGAAAGCAGCCACAGAATATTTAAGTAACTTAACAAAGAATTAAATATTCCTGTCTCCAAACAATAGCTTCCTCAATTATCCACCATTTGGAAACTGATGATTATTAAACTCTGTCTGTTTCCTGTCACTCTATTGGAAGTGGCAATGCATTTGGATTGATTCCTATAATGACACTTTTAATAGGGGTCTGATGTTCCATGGATGTTGTCCCAGTCTGTGACTGTTTGACAGAAAACCAGCAGTACTGCGCAAAGAAGCAATTTATACATTCCTCTGATCCCTGAGAAATGATTTAATAGTCAATCAGGGCAGTATTTGTATTTTCTGAAGAAGGGCCTAGACCCGAAACATCAGCCTTTCTGCTCCTCTGATGCTGCCTGGCCTGCTACGTTCACCAGCTCTACACCTTGCTATCTTAGATTCTCCAGCACATGCTGTTCCTACGATCTCTGAGTATTTGTAGTAAGGCAGGATCATTGCCTGAGACATCGTTTTCTCCTTTGCCTCAGCTGAATTTGAGAAGATTTCTACATCGGCTTTCACAATCTTGGTGCTTTGTAGCCAACATATTCCCTTCGGGATTGCTGTTGTTAGGTGGAGGCTAATTTTTGCACAGCAAGCTACCGGTGAAGCAAGTCATTTGGTCACTGGTTTTGTATGTTAATTGAGTGTTAGTCTTGAGCAGGACCCCAGCAGAAAGAGATTATCTTCCGTGTCTATTTTCAAGGATATGTATTTGGCAATTTTCCCTCAAGTCAGCACCTCCCATCAGTGCAGCACTCCCTCAGTTCTGCGCCAAATCATAGAATCCCTACAATGTGTAACCAGGCCATTCGGCCCATTGTGTCAACACTGATCCTCCAAAGAGCATCCCACCTGGACACAGCCCAATACCCTATCCCTGTAACCTTGGATTTCCCATGGTTAATCCACCTAACCCACCCTTAAGATTATGCGCAATTTAGGATGACCAATCCAGCCAACCTGCGCATCTTTGGACTGTGGGAGGGAAACGGAGCACCCGGAGAAAACACACGCAGACATGGGGGAGAATGTACAAACTCTACACACAGACAGTCACTCAAGGGCAGAATCAAGCCGGGGTCCCTGGTGCTAAATGTCAGACAAGATTATGTACTCATCACCTTCTTTCTCAGAAGCAACCCTGTTAGCACAGACTTTGTGGAGCCTCACCTGGATAAAAATATGGACTGTGATGTTTTGCAGGGTTTGACATTTGTAGAAAGATAAAGCAGAAAGGCCCACCAGAACTGAGTTCCGAAAAAGAGACATATTAGATTCAAAGTGTTAAGTGCTTCTCTCTCCACAGATGCTTTTTTCTTCTTTATTCATTCTCAGGATGAGGGCACCACTGGCTAGGCAGCATTTATTGCCCATCCCTAATTGCCCAGAGGGCAGTTAAGAGTCAACCACATTGCTGTGGGTCTGGAGTCACATGTAGGCCAGGCAAGCATGGCAGTTTCCTTCTCCAAAGGACATTAGCAAACCAGATGAGTTTTTCCAACAATCAGTTCACGGTTATCATTAGATCCTTAGTTCCAGATATTTTATTGAATTCAAATTCCACCAGCTGCCATGTTCGGGGTTCAAACCTAGGTCCCCAGAACATCATTGGGTCTCTGGATTAGCAGTCCAGCGATAATACCACTAGGCCATCGCCTCAGCTGCCAGGTCTGCTGAGTGGCTCTAGCATTATCTGTGCTTGTTCCACCAGGGTTGTAATGAGAAGATCAAATCTTGAGATAATCAAGACCTGTCATTGCAGAAGTGATGAGATGAAGTCTAGATGAGTGGTGATAAAGTAAAGAAAGCCTTTCATTTATTTATTACTTTTCATGACCACCAGACATCTCAAAGTGTCTTACAGCTAATGAAGTGATTTTTAAAATGTGAACAGCGATCAATTTGCACATAGCAAGTTCACACAGAGGGCACACATGCTAATGGAAAGATTATTACTTTCAACATCAATAATTCCTTCTCTAAAGGCACTGTGGGTCTACCTGCAGCACATGGACTGCAGCAGTTCAGAAAGGCAGCTCACCATCACCTTCTCAAGGGCAAATAGGGACAGGAAATAAATGCTGGTCAGCCAGTGACACCCACATCCCATAAGTGAATAAAGAAAAACCTCTGTTATGGTGCATATCTATTAGTTAGGAGACCAGGAATAACTCCTCTCCCCTATTCTTCTCCAAAATAACACTGTTGGATTTTTTAACATCCACCTGAACAGGCAGATGGACTTCAGTTTAATATCGCATCCAAAAGCCTACATTTCTGACAGATCAGCGGTCCCTCAGTACCCTACCGGAGTGTCAGAGTTGATTTTTGTGCTGAAGTCCTGGAGTGGGAATTTTACTCAGAACCAAGACTGTGACAAACTAAACTACATTTCAAACTCAAAGATGGAGGGCAGTGGTTGTGGGTGATGGAATAAGATTGACCAGGGAAAACTGGATTGAAAATCAGAAACAATTTCAAAACAACCACCCTTCTACCTCACAGGAAAGTTATTGTGTTCAGGCCAGAGATGTTGACTGAAATTCAAGAGAACGGCAAGTGCCAAAAGATTTGGTTTATCCCGCACTAAGCTTCAAAGGAGAGGATTCACCTTTAAACATAGAATGTGAAGGTATTAAAAATGATTCTGTGTGCATAAGCAATAAAGCCACAGACCAGAAGAGTGATGATTAACTGAACTGCAAAAAAAATCATTGATACTTCATTATCATTTAACATTGGTCGATATCCAAAAGAACCTGACTGGGAAAAGGCAAAATATGAACTTTACATCATTGGAACTATTTCTCAAACTGCACGATCACACTATATACTCCCATTGTACAGGTTCCCTCAATGTTTCTTCACATACATCCTGATGTACCTAGTTACTACAACCATTAAGCCTCCTATGAAAGAAGGCAGTATTGTTACAAGACCTGCATTTATGTAGTGCTGATCAAAACCTCAGCCATCTTGAAGCACTTTATAGCCAATAAGTTGTCACAGTATGAAGTGTGCTCACAGCACGCTCCTTTAAACCCATGAAATGATAAAGTCAAAGCATTTCCTTGAGTATTGTTAACAGGTTTAAATTTTGACCAATGCACCAAGAAGAACTCCACTCCCCTCAGCTATTAGCATGCTGGAATAGCATCTTCACATCTACCTGAGATGGGAGAAATCCGGGACCTCCAACACTGCAGCACTCTTCCTGTATGGTATCATTAACATGATGTATCCATTGGCTCTATAGTTAGATGACAAAATACAACTACTACATTGCTCAATATATTTGTCAATTAGACATCGTAACGCTAATTTTAATCAGGCCGTCGAGGGGTTGAGGATCTCAGTACTCTTCACATAAAACCTCATTTAAACCTTTCAGCTCACAGAGAAATCAAAGTGAATCATCACCAGTCAAAGTAGCAGAAAATATATAAGCAGCACTGATGGGATTAAATGTAAAATATCAAAAATATTAAACTGTTAGGGCCAATAAATTTCATGAGCATAAGCGTAAGACTAACCTAGACCCAATCTGCAGCAAGATGCTCTGAGAAAACCATTGTAACATGATAATTATGTCTGTGAATAATCAATTTTATTTATTTTTTTCTGTGTGAAAGTAATCTATTTAATTAAACATACTAGCAAGCAGAACACCCTTTCTTCTGCAATGTCGTGGCTCTTAGAGCAAATTTTCCCTCAATTCTTCATCAGAATTTGGCCCCTTGATCAAACCAGCAGTACAGACCTCCAACTCAGCTCCCCCTCTAGGTGGCACAATGAGTAGCATCATTATCTCTGGGCCCAATAATTCAGGTTTAATTCCCACTTTGGAATTGAGAACAGAAATAGACTTCAAAGCCTATGCTACCAGGTTTTGCTTTTCCATATCAAGACTGTCTTCACTGACAGGATCCGTATTCCTCTATTCCCTTCCTATTCATGTATTCATCCAAGTGCTTCTTGAATGTTACTATTGTGTCTGCTTTCACCATCCCCTCTGGCAGCACTTTCCAGACATTCACCACCCTTCTGTGTAAAAAACGTGCCTCGCACATCTCTTTTTAACTCCACCACCCCCCCCACCCCGTACTTTGAACCTGTGTCCCCCAGTAATTGACCCCTCCACCCTGGGAAAAATCCTCATACTTTCCACTTCATCCATGCCATTCACAATCTTATGAACTTCTAGCAGGAAAGATGATTTCGTTGGTTTAGGATAGTTTAACCAAACAGGGTGAGTATCAATATGTAAATCCTTGTAATACGCAGCTGGTAAAAGCGGGCGGGTTTCCTGGTCAGTTAGAACCATGTGTTATCTTCGCCGCCCGATGTTAAATGACGCCGTGTGGAAGTTCTTGCCATGAGTAAAAGTCATCATCATTTGGAAGGCTTATCGTACATTCCCTCCACTCAGGAGACAATAGATTGGTTTGCTTCCATGCTCAGTTTAATCACATAGCTCCTATGTGATGTCTGGTTAGCTCAGTTTACTAGATGGCTCGTCGAGAGTGATGCCAACAGTGGGCGTTCAGTTCCTGCTCCACCTGAGGTCATCATGAAGGTATTACTTTCTCAACCTCACACGATGAGTTCTGAGGAAAGGGACATCGGATCTGAAATATTAACTTTGTTTTTTCCTTCACAGATGCTGCCAGACCTGCTGAGCTTTACCAGCAAATTCTGTTTTTGCTCCTGATTTACAGCATCTACACTTCTTTCAGTTCTCACTTAATGTGTGGCGTCTCTCGGGTTAAAACATGACAGTTGTCTCTGTCTAATGAGGAAAGGAGCCCTTTGGGGCTTTAGAGTTACTGAATATCATCAAGTAATTTTAATGATTGTTTAAGAGCAGAAAGTAGATAAATGTGTAAAGGTCTGAAAAGCTGAGGAATCATGTTGAGGTTGTACAGGATGTTGGTGAAGCTTCTTTTGGAGTACTGTGACCAGTTCCGGTCACCTTGTTATAGGAAGGAAGGATATTATTAAACTGGAGAGGGTTCAGAAAAGATTTAGCAGGATGTTGCCAGGAATGAAGGGTTTAAGTTATAAGGATAGGCTGAGTCTTTTTCCACTAGAGCATAGGAGATTGAGGGGTGACCATATAGAGGCTCATAAACTCATGCAGGGCATAGTTAAGGTGAATTGTAAAGGTCTTTTCCCTCTGGTGGGGTAGTTCAAAACTAGGGAACATATTTTTAAGGTGAGAGGAGAAAGACTTAAAAAGGACAGGAGGGGCATCTTTTTTTACATAGCAAGTTGTTCATGTGTGGCATGAACTGCCAGAGGATGCAGATACAGTTACAATGTTTAAAAGACATTTGACTAAGTTCATGGCTAGGAAAGGATTTGCGGGATAGAGGCCAAATGCAGGCAGGTGGGAGTAGTTTAGTTTCGGAACATGGTCATTGTGGACTAGTTGTACTGAAGGGTCTGTTTCTGCACTGTATGACCATGAGTCTATGACTTGATGAGTGCTTTATGGTGGTATCATATAGACTTGGATGGGGGACCAGCTTTGGACCTTGAAGGGGTTCAAAGTAATGTAGTCTCTGTAACAATATCTGTCAGACTAATGCGATGTGTACTGAGTTTCTATCATGCAATATGCTGCATTTTGTTTAATACAGGAGCCTCTTTCTCAGTAGACTACCAAATAGCTCGGTAAGTTGCGACCAGGAAAGAGGGTGTTGGCAGCAAATCTACCAGTTTTATCTTACACGCTAATTAAGCTGTGGTGATGATTCATTTTACAACTGATAATATCTGGAATAGGATTGGGAACGTCGTGTTAGGACCAGATCAAGGTTTCATATTGTATGAAACAACTGATGGGCGTAGGATTAGGCATTCAGATCAGATATCAGTTTCCCAAGTAATTTATTGTGATCTTTGATTGAGCTCATCAATTAATGCTCTGAGGGTCGGTGTGGACTTGTTGGGCCAAATGGCCGGTTTCCACACTGTAGGGACTCTATGAAAATTAATTACTGAGGTACTGTGCTGTGAATGACACAGGTCTCCTTGTTGGTGCTTGAGTATACAAGGGTCCCGAATTTAAGGCCAAAACATTTCATTGATTCTAGCTGTCATTGTTAAATAAGCAAACTCATCATCAGTAATAGGAGTTGACAGGCTCTTTGTAGATTCAGACTCACAGCAAACTATCCTGTAAAAGGCCATCGATAGCCACGAGGATGATGATGATGAGGATACACTGTTTAAACTACAAAAAAAAGACAAATAAAGGAGAGAAAGGGAAACCATAATATGGGCCTTCCAAAGAGTTTTCCAACCCATACAGCCTCAGGACTAATTTTTAGGCAGCTGTTGCCCAGGGCCTTGAAAACCACGTTGCTACGACAACGTGTCTGCTTTTTATATTGCAATCTAAGTGGCTAACCAGCTGTAAAAAATGTATTTGTTCCTTCCTTGGTTTGCATTTCACTAAAGTAATTGCTGACCCTTGTTATCAAGATTCATTCAACAGAACAGGACTGGACAGTTAGTGAGAACATGACTGACTTTCATTCTATCTCCACTAACATGTCTCACTTCCGTTGCCTTTAAAAACCCTTGTCTGGCAAAAAAGCTATTGATCGCAGATTTAAAATGATTGATTGAGTTGACATTTATTGCTTCTTGCGGGGGAGAAGTTTCCAGACGTTTTCCACACAAGGCTGCGGAGAAGTGTTTCCTTGAACTCTTTACCTGAATATTGTGGCTGCAATTTTAAAAGATGTCCCCTTGCCCTGGTGTCTCCCATTCCCTCAACCCCTCAGTTCCCTAAATGCCAGCAGTGAAGAATGTTTCTCTCTGTCCACTCTCCCATTTCCTGTCAAATTCTGTAAAATCTCAACTTAGCCTTCTATATTCCAGGAAATACAGGCCAGTTTCTTTTCAAAACATGCTTTCTTCTCTCTCCATTTCCAATATAATATTTTAAACCTTGAATGTCTGACAACATTCTGATGAATCTGCCCTGCCCTCCTTTCCAGGCTAACACATCCTTTCTGAGATAAAAGCAGAAATTGCCGGAGAAATTGATCAGGCCTGCAGCAGCTGCGGAGAGAAAGTAGAGTTAGAGTTTCTGAAGAAGGGTCGCTGGGCCTGAAATGTTAACTCTGCTTTCTCCCTAGATGCTGCCAGACCTGCTGAGTTTCTCCAGCAATTTCCATTTCTATTTCAGATTTCCAGCATCCGCAGTTCTTCGTTTTTCCTCTAAGATCCTTCTGGGGGACAGTTTGTCATTCTTAAGGAAATAGAGCACAGACCATACTATTTCTGTGATCCATTGCGTAAATAGATAAGGGAAAGTGACTTTGTCCAAGGGCATGTAGTGACATAGTAGGTAATGCCACAGAAGTAGTAGTTTAGAGACCCCAAAAAGCATATTGAGTACAAGGGTTTAAATCTTACCACAGCTATTGGTGGAATTAAAACTCAAAATCTGGAATTGAAAGCTAGTCTCAGTATTGGTGAACACGGCCACTTAAAAAGTCTGGTTCACTATCACCCTTTAGGCTGGGAAATCTGCCATCCCTTACCTGCTCTAGCCTATTTGTGACTCCAAAGCCACTGCAATGCGGTTGTCTCTGAAATGACTGAGCAAGCTAAATTTGTCCTGGGACACTTAGGGATAGGACACCCATGTCTCATGAAAAATAATAGCTTTCGGACCAACCACATATATAAACATTAGTTGCCACTATAATGTTGAAGTGCCTGCACAAAGGGTGGCACGGTAGCTCAGTGGTTAGCACTGGGAGGTGATGGCCTAGTGGCATTATTAATGGGCTGTCAATCCAGAGACCCAGAAAATGTTCTGGGTAGCCGTGTTCAAATCCCGCCACGGCAGATGGTGGAATTTGAAGTCAATAAATATCTGGAATTATCAATCTAATGATGACTGTGAATCCATTGTCATTGCCAAACCCATCTGGTTCACTAATGTCCTTTAGGAAAGGAAACTGCCATCCTTACCTGGTCTGGCCTAGTTGTGACTCCACACCCACAGCAATGTGGTTGACTCTTAACTGCCCTCTGGGCAATTATGGTGGGTAATATATGCTGCCTGGTCAGTGATGCCCTCATCCTGTGAATAAAGAAAGGGGAAAAAAATGGCCTACTGCATCACGGTGCAAGGGACCTGGGTTCAATTCCACCCTCAGGTGACTGTCTATGCAGAGTTTGCACATTCTCCCTGTGTCTGAGTGGGTTTCCACCAAGTGCTCTGGTTTTCTCCCAGAGTCCAAAGAAGGCCAAGCGGATTAGCTTAGGGAAATCTAGGGTTAGGCAGATAGGACATGTCTAGGTAGGATGCTCTTTGGAGAGTCACCTTGAATTCAGTGGGCCGAAAGGCCTGCTTCCATACTGTAGGGATTCTATTCAGACCGATTGGAGGGTGAGTGACACAGTATGTGAAGGTAAACTGGCACAGAGAAAGCATCCTCTTGGGAACAAAAAACAGAAGTTGCTGGAAAAGGTCAGTAGAGCTGACAGCTTCTGTGAAGGAAAAAAAATCAGAGTTAACATTTTGGGTACAGTGACCCTTCCACTGAACCGATGGTGGCTGGGAAAATGTCAGTTTATATGTAGAAACTAGGGAGGGGAAGGTGAGGTAGGGAGTAAATGATAAGATAGAGCTTAACGAGAGAGAAGGACAGTTGGACAGACAAAGAGTTGATAACGATAAGGCCGGGAGGGTGAATAATTGTTAATGGGACTAACAACAGGTGGTGTCTAATGGCAGGCCATGTGGTAACAAGGCTGATGTTTGGGGTAAGGGGCTAGGGCACAGGAGAATTTAGGCATTCTCTTAGACTGGGAGTGTCGGTCAGGGAGCCTGTCTAAGGGATATTGTCAGAATAGCTGCAATCTGTATCTCACCCATGTTATACTCAATCAGAAAGTGAACATTTCCACAGCTCAGTGACAAAATGAAGGTGTCATGTTCAATTAGATGATACAATCAGTTGCAAAGTCAGGGTCTTTAGGAAAGCTTGGAACTACCTGTGTTTTGAATTTTGATTCATTACAGAGGCAGACATAAAATTAATTAAATTTAACTGAGAGTTTATAAACACATATCGTTGATGTGATACATAAATATTTACAGCATTACTAAACATTTAGAGACGCTTAACCATAATAACAATTTCTAGCTGACTTATGCATGAATTGCTTATGTTATATCCACACAACAGTTCATATAATTCGCGCTGACAATCATCTTTGCCATGCTCTCTAAAAGATCTAACGTCTTCTCTTTCTAATCATGCAAAGTTTGTTCTTTTTCTCTCTACTTCCAACGTGAATTTGCCAGATATAAATAAATCTATTGAGCTATATGAGATGCTAAAGGGAATTAATGAAATAGACATGGAGAGGATGTTTCCCTTTGTCAGATAATCGAGAATGCGAGGTCATAGATTTAGACTAAGGGCCTGGTAGATTTAAAACGGAGGTGGGGAAATTAGTTCTCTCAAAATTCATAAAATCTGTGGAACTTACTTCTGGTGGAAGTGGTGGACGTTGGATAAATTTAAGGAGGAAATTTTTAATTACTAGTGGGTTGAAGGGTTATGAACATTGGGCTGGAAAGTGGAGTTGAGGCAGAGGTGAGATTACCCACAGTCGTATTGGATGGTAGAGCAAACTCAAGGGGCTAAATGGCCTACTCCTGCTCCTAGATCCTTTGTTCTTATGCTGTTATGCAGGTAGATGCTAAGTATGAGCAAGCAAAGCAAGCAGTGCTGACATGGTCCAATCCTCAGTTTGGGTACCTGTCCCCTACACATTAGCAGTCTTTCCAATCTAGTTTATGGTGTACCCTGAAATATGGGCCTGTGTTTCCCAAGCAGCCTGCAAGTGGGTTGGTGGGGTGCTATACAATGTCATATCCCAGACAAGGTGTGTATGTAGTTGGCACCCATGGATTGTGACCTGAGATGCTGTTTAGTGTTGAGTTTGCAGCTGAAGTCACCAGGTACCCACTTGGACCTACAGGTTGGGAATTCTCCACATGGAGTTTGTTTGAAGTGTTTGGTAAGTAGGAAGCTGAATGTAATAATGCAAATTGTGCCAATAAACAGGCAATTAACAAGCAATGGAGCTGGAGGAACGCAGCAGGCCAGGCAGCATCAGAGGAGATGTTTCAGGTCTGGACCCTTCTTCAGAAATGGGGGAGTGGGAGGGGAAGGGGGCTCTGAAATAAGTAAAGAGGGGCGCTGGTGATAGAAGGTGGATAGAGGAGCAGATAGGTGCAGAGAAGACAGACAGGTCAAGGAGGCAAGGATGAAGCCAGCAAAGATGAGTGTAAGTAGAAAGTGGGGGTGGGGGGTTAGTCAGTGAGGAGGGAGGGGCGGGTAGGTGGGTGGGAAGACGGACAGGTCAGGGAGGCGGGATGAAGCTAGTGGAGATGAGTGTACGTAGGAAGTGGAGGTGGGGGTTGGTCAGTGAGGGGGAGGGGCGGGTAGGTGGGAGGGAAGACAGACAGGTCAGGGAGGCGGGATGAAGCTAGTGGAGATGAGTGTAGATAGGAAGTGGGGGTGGGGGTTAGTCAATGAGGTGGGAAGAACAGATAGGTGGGAGAGAAGACGGACAGGTCAAGGAGGTGGGGATGGTGGGAGAGCCTGATCTTGGGATGAGGTCGGGGGTGGGGAGATTTTGAAGCTCGTAAAGTCCACATTGAGACCACTGGGTTGTAGGGTTCCAAGGCAGAATATGAGGTGCTGTTCCTCCAGTTTCCGGGTGGCTTCGTTGTGACACTGGAGGAGGCCCAGGATGGACATGTCATCCACTCCCTTACTAATTCACAGGATGTGGCACTGAGGCTAATTATTCATTGCCCATCCCTAATTGCCCAGAGGGCAGCTGAGAGTCATCCACATTGCTGTAGGTCTGGAGTCACATGTAGGCCAGACCAGGGTAAGGATGGCAGTTTCCTTCCCTAAAGGATATTTGTGAACCAGACAGATTTTTCCTGACAATTGACGACAGTTATGTTGTTATTATTAGGCTGTTAATTACAGATTTTTATAAAAATTGGATTGAAGTTCCATCATATATAAGTGATTTGGATGAGAATCGAGGAGACATGGTTAGTAAGTTTGCGGATGACACCAAAATTGATGGTGTAGTAGGCAGTGAAGAAGGTTATCCAAGATTACAAAGAAAGCTTGATCAATTGGCTAATGGAGTTTAATTTGCATAAATCTGAGGTATTGCATTTTGGTAAAACAAATAAGGGCAAGAATTATACAATTCATGGCAGAGCCCTGGGTATTGCTGTAGAACAGACTGTCCTAGGGGTTCAGGTACATAATTCTTTGATAGTTGCGCCACATGTGGACAGGGTGGTTAAGAAGGCATTCAGCATGCATGCCTTCATTGCTCTGACCATTGAGTATAGGAGTTGGGTCGTCGTTTTGAGATTGTACAGGACGTTGGTGAGGCCTCTTCCGAAGTACTGTGTACAGTTCTGGTCATCCTGTTATAGGGAGAATATTAATAAATTAGAGAGGGTGCAGAATAGATTTACCAAGATGTTGCCAGAATGGAGGATTTGAGGTATAAAAATAGGCTGGGGCTCTTTCTTTGGAGCATAGTTGATTGAGAGGTGACCCTTAGAGGTTTATAAAATCATGAGGGGCATAGATAAGGTGGATAGCCAAGGTCTTTTGCCTAGGGTGAGGGAGTTCAAAACTAGGGGACGTATTTTTAAGGTGAGAGGAGAAAGATTTAAAAATGTCATGAGGGCCAATTTTTTTTTCACAGAGAGCATTTTATATGCGGAATGCACTTCCAAAGGAAGTAGTAGATGCAGGGAGATACAATGTTTAAAAGATATTTGCATGAGTACATGAATAGGAATGGTTTGGAGAGATACAGACCAAACATAGGCAGTGGGACTAGTTTAGTTTGAAAACATGGTTGGCATGGATTAGTTGGACCGAAGGGTCTGTTTCCATGGTGTATGACGGTATGACGCTATGAGTGATGGCAGGATTTGAATGCAGATATTAGCGAGTCACTGGATTAATAACCTGGTCATACTAATAGGCCGTCACCTCCCCAACCTAGGATATGATACCATATTAAAATATGAATTGTTTTACCATATTAAAATATGAATATCAAATATGAATTGTTAGCATCATAGTTAAGGATTAGGATGTACTATGAAAGTTCCTGCCCTTTAGATGAGATACCAAGCTGAAACCTCCTCTGTGTGTTGGTATTTCGAAACGCCAGCAGGGAGATTTTCTGCAGTCCTGGCCAACTTTGCTGCTCGACCACTGTTGTGTAAAACAGTGATTGATTATTCAGCTCATTGATGATAAAAGGAACTTGCTGAGTCCAAAATGGCTATCAGGTTTGTCTACATGATGTCTACAGGATTTTCATTTGCAAGGAATTTATTGTACCTGGTGTGCTTCGAGATATTTGTAGAAAGTTGTGACAGACACTATATAAATACTTCTTTTGTATGAAATTGCTCTAATTTAACAGCCCAACTTTGTCGGTTGCTTTGAACTTACTCACGACTGATGACATTCATACAGCCCCGATTAACGACAAGGATTGTGCTTGGCAATACACAGGAGATACCTGCCCAGTTGGATTTTCCAGAGATTTCCAGGTGCAGAAATGACAAGTAGGACATTTTCCAGTCCAGCACCGAGGGAGGCCTCTCCTCACATTGCTGGGTTCCTCCCTACCCCCATCTCTCACCACTCTTCACCATCCATCAAATGTCAAACATTGGCAGCAACAGTCATCTGATTTGACCTAAAAATATAACTTACTGATTGTGTGCCATTCTGAAAAATAAACACTGCTCAGCATCTTAAAATGGGTTTTCAACAAATGTCACTCTTGGCAATCAAAAATGACATATCTTCTTCCTCAATATGTTGCTGTCTCTTTGCCTGTCAGATACATTAATTTGTCACTGTCAACTGGTTCATTCAGGTACCCAATGCATGATTCAGGCAATCAGTTGTGGTTGAAAGTTCGCAATCATTTGGCTGAAATATCCTCCTTGAAATGTGTTGAGCTTGTGGTGTAGAGTTAACCCTTTCACAACATCATCGATAGTAACTTGTTTTTGAATAAAGGAGACATCTACAGACATCATTTTGGAACAGAAACAGGTAAGGGGAGCACAAATGGCCTCACAGTGTTGCTCAGCTTCAAATGTTTCCAACTTTTATGATTGGCGTAGGTCAGCCAGCGTTTATTTCCTTCCTCGATTGTTGCTAACAAAGGATGGAGGACTGTTGAAGTCTTTGTGCTGTGGTTAAATGAAAGGTTGGGGATTGGTCAGTTCAGTCATGGCAGTTAGTTAGTGATGCAAATTGGGCAGGTATCTCCTGAACAAAAACAAAGTTGCTGGAAAAGCTCAGTAGGTCTGGCAGCATCTGTGAAGGAGAAAACAGAGTTAACGTTCTGGGTCCGGTGACCCTTCCTCAGAACTGATGGTGGCTGGGAAAACGTCAGTTTATATGCAGAAAATAGGGAGGTGGGTGAGGTAGGGAGTAAACGATAGGATAGAGCCCAAAGAGAGAGAAAGATAGTTGGACAGACAGAGGAGTTGCTAACGATCAGGCTAGGAGGATGAATAGTTGTTAATGGGGACTGTTAGTGACTAACAACAATGGGGTGTGTGATGGCAGGCTATGTGGTAACAAGGCCTGGTGTGTGGGGTGGGGGGCTGGGACATGGGAGAGTTTAGGCCCTAAAATTATTGAACTCAATATTGAGTTTGGAGACCTGTAGGGTCCCCAAGCTGAAAATGAGGTGTTGTTCCTCCAGCTTGCGTTGGGCTTCACTGGAACACTGTAGCAAGCCAGAGACAGAGATGTTGGCCAGGGAGCAGGGTGGTGCATTGAAGTGGCAGGCAACAGGTAGTTCAGGGTCTTTTTTGCGAGCAGAACATAGATGTTCTGTGAAACGGTCGCCAAGTCTATGCTTCATTTCCCCAATATAGTGGAGACCACATAGTGAGCAGCGAATGCAGTAGACTAGATTCTGGGAAGTACAGATGAAGTGTAGCTTCACCCAGAAGGTATGTTTGGGCCCTTGGATACTGGGGAGGGAGGAGGTAAATGCGCAGGTGTTGCACCTTCGCCAGTTATAGGGGAAGGTGCCATAGGGCTGTGGGGAGGTGTTGGGGTTGAAGGAAGTGTGGACCAGGATATCCAGGAGGGAACGGTCCCTGCGGAAGGCGGACAAGGGAGGGGAGGAGAATATGATTCTGGTGGCGGCATCTTGCTGGACGTGGCGGAAATGGCGTCTGATGATCTTCTGGGTGTGGATGCTGGTAGGATGGTAAGTGAGGATAAGGGGAACCGTATTGCTGTTGCGGGAGGGAGGAGAAAGGGTGAGGGCAGAAGTGCGGGAGATGAGTCGGACCCGATTGAGAGCCCTGTCAACAACAGAGCTGGGGAATCCTCGGTTGAGGAGGAAGGTGGACATTTTGGAGGGTGCCTTGTCAAAGTTGGCCTCATCTGAACATATGCGATGGAGACAGAGGAACTGAGAGAATGGGATGGAGTCTTTACAGAAAATGGGGTGTGAGGATGTATAGTCCAGGTAGCTGTGAGAGTTGGTGAGTTTGTAATGGATATTAGTGGCCAGTCTATCCCCAGAAATGAAAACAGAAATGTCGAGGAAGGGAAGGGAGGAGTCAGAGATAGACCAGGTGAACGTGAGGGCAGGGTGGAAATTGGAGGCGAAATTGATGAAGTTTTCCAATTCTAGATGAGAGAGGGAAGCAGCACTGATGATATCATTGATGTATCGGAGAAAGAGTTGTGGGTGGGGGCCGCAATAGGACTGGAACAAGGAATGTTCCATGCACCCCACGAAGAGACAGGCATAACTCGGGCCCATGCGGGTACCCATGGCAACCCCTCTTACCTGAAGAAAATGAGAGAAGTTGAAAGAGAAGTTGTTGAGAGTGAGGACAAGCTCAGCCAAGCGGAGGAGGGTGGTGATGGGTGGGAATGGTTCAGGCCTTTGCTCCAAGAAGAAGCGGAGAGCCCTAAGACCCTCCTGGCAGGGAATGGATGTGTAAAGGGATTGCACATCCATGGTAAAGAGGAGGTGGCTGGAGCCGGTAAACTGGAAGCTTTGAAACCGGCGTAAGGTGTCAGATGAATCATGGATGTATGTAGATAGGGATTGGACCAGTGGGGAGAAGACTGAGTCAAGGTAGGAAGAGGTGAGTTCTGTGGGGTATGAGCAGGCTGAAACAATGGGTCTACCCGGACAGTGCTATTTGTGGATTTTTGGCAGGAGGTAGAAACGAGCTGTGCGGAATTGGGGGACTATTAGCTTGGAAGCGGAGTGGGGGAGATCACCGGATGAAATGAGATCCGTAACTGTAGTGGATACAATGGCCTGATGTGCCACGGTGGGGTCATGGTGCGGGGAAGGTTGGAGGAGGTATCTGAGAGCTGGCGCTCAGCCTCTGCAAGGTAGAGGTCAGTATGCCAGACAACAACAGCACCACCCTTATCGGCAGGCTCGATGACAAAGTTAGGGTTAGATCTGAGTGTACGGAGTGCAGTCAGTTCGGAGGGAGATAGGTTGGATTTGGTGAGGGGTCAGTGAAATTGAGGCAACTGATGTCACGTCGACAGTTCTCAATGAAAAAATCGAGTGCAGGTAAAAGGCCGGAGGGAGGGATCCAGGTGGAGGGAGAGTGTTGGAGTTGGGCAAAGGGGTCTGTGGGACAGGGAGAGGACTCTTGTCCAAAGAAATGAGCACGGAGGCGAAGACGGCTGAAGAACAATTTGGCGTCATGTCGTGCCCGAAATTCGTTAAGGTAGGGATGCAGAGCTGAGGATAAAGCTAAGGCCTTTGCTGAGTAGAGAGCATTCAGCATTGGAGAGCGGAAGGTTAGAAGGGATGGTGAATACCCGACAGGAGGTGGGGGGTTTGGGGGAGGGGATAGAGTCAGAGGGAAGGGGAGGAGAGGTAGGTTCCAGAGGTCCGTGGGGATTTTTGAGTTGGTGCATCTTGTCGGCCTTGATGCCTGAAAGGAAAGGAAAAGGTTTCCTGTTAGCACAACGAATGAGCCGGAGGATGAAGTGGAACTGCGGAGTGGTGCAGCCCTGAGCCAGTGTGTTGCGATGTTTGTTGGAGAGAAAGGTTGAGAGTGTGCATGTGGCACTGCATGGCACTGAGTGTGGATCTCAGGATGCGGCGAGAGCAGCTGTCCGTGGAACGTTGAACAGGTATCTCCTGAGTATTCCAAGCATAATCCTTGTTATTAATCGGGGCTGTATGTATGTCATCAGTCGTGAGTAAGTTCAAAGTAACCGACAAAGTTGGGCTGTTAAATTAGAACAATTTTATACGGAAGAAGTATTTATATAGTATCTGTCACAACTTGCTACAAATATCTCGAAGCACACCACGTACAATAAATTCCTTGCAAATGAAAATCCTGTAGACATCATGTAGACAAACCTGATAGCCATTTTGGACTCAGCAAGTTCCTTTATGATCAATGAGCTGAATAATCAATCACTCTGTGGTTACCACAAAGGACCCTCCTTCTCAACCTCTCCCCTCGCCTGAGGCGCTGTAGCCCTCAGCTTAAGTCGTCACCAGTCAACCTCTCTCTCTTTGTAATTCAAGAACAGCCCTGTGGTCTGGTATGACTTGGATGTACCAAGGTCAACCAGGTGGATGCCATAGAATATGAGTTCCCCGAGTTGGGCTTTAAATATGGTCCGATCAGGGAGCCCTGGCTGACAGATAAGAACAGGAGTGTCAGCTATCCTGTTCAAGCTGAGAGCTGGCTCTGAGGGAGCTGGATCAGTGTCAAGCACTTGGTGACAGAATACCCAACTCTGTGGATTTATTTCAGTGGCAATGAGAGAAAAGTATGCTCCTGAAGAAATTTACTCGTAACGGTCATCTTTGAGTTGGTATATGCATTTCTGGCATCATGTAGTTATTTGGGAAGCTTGACTCATTCGATCCTGCCGATGAAGACTAGGCCCAGAATGTAGAAAGAATGCATTGTTTTTTCCAGGCAAATGACACTGAGGTAGATGAAAAGGAATAAGTAATTCTCCTGACTGATAGTGGACACGCAACTTTTTCAGTTATTAGGAGCCTAACTTTCCCTGAGGCACCAGATACTGAAACCTTTCAAGAGTTGACAGATTTAGTTAAGGAATATAATGACCCCAAACCTCCTCTAATTCTGAGCTGTGATCGGTTTTACTCTGCAATTTGAGAACAGGGGAATCCGTATCGGGATTTTTGACTAGGTTAAGATGGCTGGCAGAGGCATGTGAGGTTTAACCCTTAATGAAATGCTGAGGGAGCATTTAATATGCAGGATTAATGATGTAACCATGCAAAAGTGCCTACCAGCTGAAGCCTAATTGGACTTCAAACAGGCACAATGATAGGCTTTTTCATTGAAAAATGTGGCAGATTGAAAATATGAGTCCAGAAGATCATCAGACGTCATTTCCGCTATTTCCAGCGAGATGCCACCACCAGACACATATTCCCCTCCCCTCCCTTGTCCGCCTTCCGCAGGGACCGTTCCCTCTGGGACACCCTGATCCACATCTCCTTCACCCCCAACACCGCCCAACAGCCCTACGGCACCTTCCCCTGTAACCGGCAAAGGTGCAACACCTGCCCATTTATCTCCTCCCTCCCCAGTATCCAAGGGCCCAAACATACCTTCCAGGTGAAGCAACACTTCACCTGCACTGCCCAGAATCTAGTCTACTGCATCCGCTGCTCACAATGTGGTTTACTCTACATTGGGGAAACGAAGCATGGACTTGGCGGCTGCTTCGCAGAACATCTACGTTCTGCTCGCAAAAAAAACTCTGAACTACCTGGCACCTGTCACTTCAATGTACTACCCTGCTCCCTGGCCAACATCTCTTGTCTCTGGCTTGCTACAGTGTTCCAGTGAAGCCCAACGCAAGCTGAAGGAACAACACCTCATTTTCAGCTTGGGGACCCTACAGGTCTCCAAACTCAATATTGAGTTCAATAATTTTAGGGCCTAAACTCTCCCATGTCCCAGCCCCCCACCCCACAGACCAGGCCTTGTTACCACATAGCCTGCCATCACACACTCCCTGTTGTTAGTCACTGACAGTCCTCATTAACAACCATTCACCCTCCCAGCCTGATTGTTAGCAACTCCTTTGTCTGTCCAACTATCTTTCTCTCTCTTTCGGCTCTATCCTATCGTTTACTCCCTACCCCATCCACCTCCCTATTTTCTGCATATAAACTGACATTTTCCCAGCCACCATCAATCCTGAGGAAGGTTCACCAGACCCGAAAACGTTAACTCTGTTTTCTCCTTCACAGATGCTGCCAGACCTGCTGAGCTTTTCCAGCAACTTTGTTTTTGTTCATGAGTTACGATACATTCTGTTAGATGTTGACATTCTTGCTAGTCTTACTGAGCTTGGAAAATATCACTTGTGTGAAGGCAATTGCATAGCCACACTCAGGACATATCCTGATCAGAAGGACTCTAGGTCAGTCCACAGTAAAACCCCAAAACAAAGCCAAGGCCTCAGCCAAACGGTTGGAATCTTCTTCCGCATCCAGGCTGGCAAGCCATTGTAGTTGAGGCTGGAATGCAGACTTGAGACAGCACAAGAGTGCCACTAGACCTACACTGAGTTGGAAAACTCATAGGCTGGTATCCAGGAGAGTGCACATGATGGAATGTCCACTTACATTTTGTTTGGAACAGTTAAGTTGCTTAGCAACATCCAAATCAGAACCAATCAAAATAAATCCTTTAGTCATTCACAGGATGAGGGTGTCAATGGCTAGGCAGCATTTCTTGCCCATCCCTAATTGCAATTAAGAGTCAACCATATTTCTGTGGGTCTGGAGTCACATGTAGTTGAAACCAGGTAAGGATGGCAGTTTCCTTCTCTAAAGGACATCAGTGAACCAGATGGGTTTGTCCCCAACAATTGACAATGGATTCACGGTCATCATTTGATTCTTAATTCCAGATATTTATTGAATTCAAATTCCACCATCTGCCGTGGTGGGATTCAAACCCAGGTCCCCAAACATTATCTGGGTCAACAGTCCAGCAATAATTCCACTTGGCCATTGCCATGTGTGGTTAAATGGTCACCCGGTTCTACTAGGGATCAATACCAGTGCGGCTGTATCGGTAATTGCAGAACCAGGTTTTAACAAATTTGCTCTGGACTCCAACCCTTAAGTTTGTGTAAGACCTCGGCTAGCCCGAAAACCCTCACCAGGAAATGTTTACAGATTAAGGGTACAACTTCGGTTCCGGTCTGATATGAGAAACAACTAGTTCAGTTCCCACTGACAGTATTAAAAGGCTCAGGTCCAAGCTTGATGGGGTGAAATTGGTTCAGAGAGATTCACTCTGATTGGCTGACCATTTTTCTACTAAAAAAAAAGGCTGCCTGAGTGAAGTCTTAATTAAGTAAGCAGAAGTTTATCAGGGAGGTCTAGGGACTGTCAAAGGAGACACCACTGCCTTTCATGTTGACCAGGAAGCAATTCCATGATTGTGCTAGGCCTGCCCAGTGCCATTTGCCTTACAGGCAAAAGTAAAGACAGAAATCCGAAGTCTGGGAAGCAAAGGAATCATCAAACCAGTCCAGTTTGCAGAATGGGCAGTGCCAATTGTACCAATTGTGAAGCCTATTAGGTCAGTGTGTCTTTGTGGGGATTTCAAACGGACTGTAAACTGCCTTTCACAGCTGGATAAATACCCAATTCCTCACAAAGAGGATTTACACATGTGGCTGGCAGTGGGCAGCTGTCCTTCACAAAGCTGGATATGAGCCGTGCGTACTTGCAATTGCTGATAGATGAGGATTCCCTGAAGTATGCTACAATTAAAACCCATAAGGTACCAATGTACGAGGCTGCCATTTGGGGTATCGTCAGCCTGTGCCATTTTTCAGTGGACGATGGAGAACATTTTACAAGGTCTACCCCAGGTTGTCATTTATCGAGCTGACAAGCTAATAACGGGGAAAACCAATAAATAGCACTTGGAGAACTTAGACATAGTACTCAAATGTTTCTTCCAGGTGGATGTAAATTTGTAATAATAACCAATCTCAGACCCTTGCTAGACTACTTAAAGAAGGCAAGGCAGTGGGGGTCAAAAATTCAGGCCGAATCCGGAGGTGGACTCTAATTCTAAGTGAGTATAATTGCAAGTTAGAACACCGTGTAGGCCAAGCAGCAAATGTGGATGCATTGAGCTGCCTCCCACCGGCAGATACACCATCGGTCGTACAACCACTGGAAGAGACCCGTAACGGTTTTAAATTTTCCAGACATGCTTCCAGTTACAGCTGACAATACCAGAACTTTGGACGCGGAAAGATCCGGTCCTGGCAAAACTGAACCAGCTGGTGGTGATGGGGAAAACCAAAGGGGTGTCAGAACCAGAACTGAAATCTTTTTGGACCTGCAGAGAACAGAGGATAGCAGCGGATGGCATATTATTTTGGGGAGCAAGAATGATTGTCCCGAGCAAAGGTCACCAAAGTTTTGTGGAGATATTTCAATAATGATTTAAGTTTTACAACCACAATGCATCTGCAATGGCCTAGTGCAGCAGATTGGCTCACCAAATTATGTCTCCTCCAATTACACGGTTATGGATCTGGGCTTACTGACCAAGTGAAGGCAGCAGGTTTCCTTCTTGCTATCATCAATAATAATAGTGTGTTATTTCAGATTTGTTAATTATTTGAATCTAAATTCCCCCAGCTCCTGCGGTGGGATTTGAACTCAAGTATCTGGATCAAAAATTAGTTCATGCTTATGATGTGCAATTTTCCGACCTTCATTAGATTCTGAAGGCGTTCCATTAGACTGGAAATTGGCAGATATACCCTTTCTATTGAAGAAGGGAGAGAGGCAGAAAACAGGAAACAATACGCCAGTTTGTTTAACGTCTCTGATGGGGATGGTTTTAGAACCATCATGCCTTACTAAGTTAATAGAGCTCTTTGAGGAAGTGACCAAGTTGATAGATGAAGGAAGGGCTGTAGATGTCATCTACATGGACTTTAGTAAGGCGTTTGATAAGGTTCCCCATCGTAAACTAATGGAGAAAGTGAAGTCACATGGTGTGCAGGGTGTTCTAGCGAGGTGGATAAAGAACTGGTTGAGCAACAGGAGATAGAGAGTAGTAGTTGAAGGGAGTTTCTCGAAATGGAGAAAGGTGACCAGTGGTATTCCACGGGGATCAGTGCTGGGGCCACTGTTGTTTGTGATATACATAAATGATCTGGAAGAGGGCATAAGTGGTCTGATCAGTAAGTTTGCAGATGACACGAAGATTGGGGGAGTAGCAGAAAGCATAGGGGATTGTCAAAGAATACAGGAGAATATAGATAGACTGGAGAGTTGGGCGGAGAAGTGGCAGATGGAGTTCAATCCGGGCAAGTGTGAGGTGATGCATTTTGGGAGGTCTAATTCTAGAGCGAACAATACTGCAAATGGAAGAGCCTTGGGAAAAGTTGATGAGCAGAGAGATCTGGGAGTTCAGGTCCATTGTACCCTGAAGGTGGCTGCACAGGTGGATAGAGTGGTCAAGAAGGCATATGGTATGCTTGCCTTCATCGGACGGGGTATTGAGTATAAGAGCTGGCAGGTCATGTTAAAATTGTACAAGACTTTGGTTCGGCCGCATTTAGAATACTGTGTACAGTTCTGGTCGCCACATTGCCAAAAGGATGTGGAAGCTTTGGAGAGGGTACAGAGAAGGTTTACGAGGATGTTGCCTGGTATGGAAGGTGCTAGCTATGAAGAGAGGTTGAGTAGGTTTGGATTGTTTTCATTAGAAAAAAGGAGATTGAGGGGGGACCTGATTGAGGTCTTCAAAATCATGAAGGGTATAGACAGGGTTGATAGAGATAAGCTTTTTCCCAGGGTGAGGGATTCAATAACGAGGGGTCACGCGTTCAAGGTAACAGGAGAAAAGTTTAAGGGGGATACACGCGGAAAGTACTTCACACAGAGGGTGGTAGGTGCCTGGAACGCATTGCCAGCAGAGGTAGTAGAGGCAGGCACGGTAGATTCATATAAGGTGCGTCTGGACAGATGCATGAGTAGGTGGGGAGCAGAGGGATACAGATCCTTAGGAATTGGGCGATAGGTTTAGACAGTGGATTTGGATCGGCACAGGCTTGGAGGGCCGAAGGACCTGTTCCTGGGCTGTAAGTTTTCTTTGTTCTTTGTTCTTGTTCTAACCAATCATTGTAGAGGTTAGAACTGTATACTTAGACAGGGTCAAAGGGCTGAAACTTGTGTACATTTAACTAAATGTCAGTTACATCAAGTTTCATGGAGGGGTTCTCTCTGTGAGGCCTAGGAGATTCACTCGCCATACCTTACCAATTCTCCTTATTAACAAACTGCCCAGCTTCTGTAGCACCTTCTCTCAGCCAATTCTAACCCCATCTCACCACTCACTGTACCCAAAACAACTTTCCAGTGCTGGGGTACCCCGGAATACACTGGCACCAGTGCCATCTTTAAAAGCCCATTGTGGCCCCTGATAAGCACGGTCAGTGCACCTAGGTCTGTGCAGTCTCAGCAGTCTGGAGGGATGCCCAGTAATGAAGGAAAGAGATCGATGACTTTTTCCACTCAGCCAGCGTAAGTGCTACCATCTTCTCTCCAATATCTCACACTCATTGTATCTCTGCTCCTATACCCACCTTCAACTAAAGCTATATGCTGTACCCCTCTCATTATCATCCACAACATTTCCCTCAAATTAGTCTCATCCAAACCGCCCTCTGACACAACTAACCCTGCACACCCTCTGCACTGCCTACTCATTCACTTAGAACATATTACCCCCTCAAACCCACACCTAAAATGCCAGTGGTGTGACCCATTTTCATCTCCAATAATTCCAGGAGGAAAACAACACATAACCGAACAAAAAGAGTCAAGTTGGGTGGTGGGCTGCCCAACCTTTGGCTCTTCCCCCCCTTATTTGGAGAGGATCCTGGCTTGAACTCCTCTGAGAAGCTGATGCCCAAGCCCCTGGACTGGTGTTGGAGATTGCACTTGACTTACTCAGCTGGGAGCACCTGAGAAAAGGGTCTCGACTGAACTGAGGCCTGCTGACAAACATTTTAAGCTTTGTGGTTTTCTCTCTACATTGAACAGCAAGGCAATGCTGCAGTACTGTGAGCCTGGTATCTCTAGGTGACAGCCAAGGCAGAAAAAGTCAAGGCACGACAGGGATGCTGTGATTAACCTGATAGGGTCAGAGTGAATGGATGCCAGAACAGTCAGAAAAGAGCCGCAGATGCAGCCTTGTACCAGTCCATGAGCTGGATATGTGTTCCTGAGCACACAGTGTCTTTGCTGCAGTGTTACAATGAGAGTTGACAGTGCAGCCTGATGAACAGCATTAAATTGCAGAAACGTGCTACAAGTTGATCAGAGATGAGCCGTGATGATTCTCAGCAGCTGGCACATGTCGGGTGTCAATGACTGTGGATGTGAAATGTGTGAGGCTCATACCTTTGGAAAATGTCCTGGGGTGTTGGTGTCCAACATGACCGTCCTTTGGAACAAGCAGTGAGCCGAACCCACCAGGCGTCCACACTGACTTTCATGTCGAGAGCTCACCACGTCTGCTTAACTCATGGTAGGATAGAAAGCTGCATGTTAATGATGTGAGATGTGTGTGTAATAAAGTTGTTAACAAGCAATAAACCCCACTTAATAAGGAATATTCCACTGCCTCATGAGAATCTCTCCTCGATGCCCAGAGCTTAGTTAAAAGATGGTGTGAGATGATCCCAACATTCAGATAGGACTCACTAGGCTTCCCATGCAGTACTGTCACATGCATAATCATAATCTATGTCATTCAGGCCCTTTAAGATTTCACCCAAGCTAATCAGAAATGTTAATATGGTTTTATGAAGGGAAATTTTTGTTCAACAAACTTATTACAAATCTTTGAAGGATTAATATGGCAAGAAGGTTATAGCAGGTGAGGACCTAGAAACTATCATTATCACTAAGGAGGCAGTGCTGGGCAAGCTAATGGGGCTAAAGGTAGACAAGTCTCCTGGCCCTGATGAAATGCACCCCAGGGTACTAAAGGAGGTGATGGGAGAAATAACAAATGCACTAGTAATTATTTACCAAAATTCGCAGGACTCTGGGGTGATTCCCGCAGATTGGAAAATAGCAAATGTGACACCACTGTTTAAAAAAGGAAGTAGACAAAAAGCAGGTAACTATAGGCCAGTTAGCTTAACTTCGGTAGTGGGGAAAATGCTTGAATCTATCATTAAGGAAGAAATGGCAAGACATCTGGATATAAATTGTCCCATTGGGAACACCCAGCATGGGTTCATGAAGGGTAGGTCATGTTTAACAAATTTGGTGGAATTCTTTGAGGACATTACTTGCAAGGTGGACAATGGGGAACCTGTGGACGTGGTGTATCTGGATTTCCAGAAGGCATTTGACAAGGTGCCACACCAAAGGCTGCTATATAAGATAAAGTTGCACGGTATTACAGGTAACGTATTGGCATGGATAGAGGATTGGTTGACCAGTAGAAAGCAAAGAGTAGGGGTAAATGGGTGTTTTTCTGGTTGGCAGTCAGTGGCTAGTGGTGTGCCTCAGGGATCAGTGTTGGGACCTCAATTGTTTACAATTTATATAAATGATTGGGAGTTGAGGACTAAGTGTGGTGTGTCAAAATTTGTAGATGACCCTAAGGTGAGTGGTAGAGCAAAGTGTACAGAAGACACTGAAAGTCTACAGAGGGATATAGATAGTCTAAGTGAGTGGGCAAAGGTCTGGCAGATGGAGTACAATGTTGATAAGTGTGAGGTCATCCATTTTGGTAAGAATAACAGCAAAATGGACTATGTTTTAAATAGTAAAATATTGCAGCACGCTGCTGTGCAAAGGGACTTGGGTGTCCTTGTGCATGAACCGCTAAAAGTAGGATTGCAGGTGCAGCAGGTAATTAAAAAGGCAAATGGAATTGCCATTGCTCGAGGGATGGAGTTTAAAAACGGGGAGGCAATGCTGCAGCTGTATAAGGTCCTGGTGAGGCCACACCTGGAGTACTGTGTGCAGTTTTGGTCTCCTTACTTGAGAAGAGATGTACTGACACTAGAGGGGGTGCAGAGGAGATTCACTCGGTTGATTCCAGAGTTGAGAGGGTTGGATTATGAGGAGAGACAGAGTAGACTGGGATTATACTCATTAGAATTCAGAAGAATGAGGGGAGATCTTATAGTAACATATAAGATTATAAAGGGAATAGATAAGGTGGAGGCAGGGAGGTTGTTTCCGCTAGCAGGTGAAACTAGGACTAGAGGGCATCGCCTCAAAATAAAGGGAAGCAGATGTAGGACTGAGGTCAGGAGGAACTTCTTCACCCAAAGGGTTGTGAATCTGTGGAATTCCCTGGCCAATGAAGCAGTTGAAGCTACCTCGCTGAATGTTTTTAAGGCAAGGCTAGATAAATTTTTGAACAGTAAAGGAATTAAGGGTTATGGAGAGCGGGTGGGTAAGTGGAGCTGAGTCTCAAAAAGATCAGCCATAATCTTATTAAATGGCGGGGCAGGTTCGAGAGGCCGGTTGGCCTACTCCTGCTCCTAGTTCTTATGTTCTCATGTTCTAATATGCACTGTGCGAACATACTCCATAGAGGCTGGTGTCCCATCACCAAGTAACCCTTCATTTACACATGGAGAGTCCTTGACACTGATCCAGTGCCCTCAGACCCAGCTCTCAGAGTGAAGAGGATGTCTGACATTCCTGTTTATATCTGTCAGCCAGGACTCCCTGACTGGACCAGGTTCACAGCCCCAGTCAGGGAATTCATACGCTAGGAGATCCACCTTGCAGACCTTGTTACCCTCACTACACTGTTGATAAAGCGGAGACTGTTGATGTCCTCTATCTGGATTTCCTGAAGGAATTCGATAATGTTCCACATTAAAAAGCTACTGCAAAATAAGAGCTCACGAAATAGCATGCAACATACTACAGGGGAGAGAAAACTGGCTAAAAATTCTGTATGCAAGATTAGGTCTTTTACAGATCAGCAAGATGCAACAAATTTAGTCTCCCACGTATCTCTGGTTGGTTTTCAAATATTTATAATATACGTCAATGACTTAGATGAGGAGATCAAAGGAATGATGGTGAAATTTGCTGGTGATGTAACGTTCAGTAGCAAGGTGTGCTGTGAAGATGACACAATAAGGACGCAGACTGAAATGAACTGGTTAAGTGAATGAGCAAAAATCTGGCAGATGGAGTATGAGGTGGGAAATCAGGAACTTGTTCACTTTTTTCAGGAAGAATATAAAGCAGAGTGTTACTGAAACAGAGAATGTAGAATTCTGAGGTGCAGAGGGATTTAGGTGTTCGAGTGTATGAATCTCAATAAGGTTAGTGGGAAGGTAAAACACATAACAGGGTCGGCTAATGGGATATTATCTTTATTACAAGAGGATTTGAATAGAAAAGTAAATATTTTATGCTTCAGCTATAGAGGACATTGGTGAGACTATGTCTTGACTACTCTGTGCGGTTTTGTTTTTCTTCGTTAATAGAGGATGTAACTATATTCAAGGTGGGTCAGAGAAGGCTTGCTAGATTGATGCCTAGAATGAGTGGGTTGTCTTAAGAGCAAAAAAAAGCGTGGACAGGGGCTGGCTTGTTTTCATTGGAATTCCAAATGATGAGGGATGATTTCGTTGATGTTGATATTGCCCTGAATTGACCTGAAAAAGTGGACGTGGAGAGGATATTTACTCTTGTGTGTCAATTGGGAACTGGGAGAAACCATCCTAACGTCAGGGTTTACCTGTTATGAACAAGAGATGAGGATAATATCCTGCCCTCAGAGGGTTGTACAGTTTTGGAACTCTCTGCCTTAGAATGTGGTGGAGGTAGGGTCATTGATTCTCCTTAATGCAGAGGCAGATAGATTTTTATTACACAAGGGAATCAAAGATTATCAGAGGTAAATGGTAATGTGGAGTTCAGAACAAAAGCAGATCAGCGATGGTCTTGTTGAATAGCAGAGCAAAGGTCGAACGGCCTATTTCTGCTCCTAATTTGTACAGATGTGTGTGCATGAGGGTTGTGAGCTACCTCCAGATAATTAACATTGCCCTTATGCTATAGTCCCCACCATTCATCTCCTGATATGCTGGGTGGGGCTGAGGTGCTGTATTGGTTAGCTCAGTTGGCTGGGCAGCTCTTTTGCAATCCAGAGTGAAGCCAACAGTCTACGTTCAATTCCCATAACCAACTGAGGTTACCAATGAAGGTCCTGCCTTCTCAGTGTCACCCCTGACCTGAGGTGTGGTGACCATCAGGTTAAACTCACAACCAGTCATCTCTGTCTAATGACAGAGGGAGAGAGCAGCCTCTGGGATAATGGTGACTATTGCAATTTCGGGAAAACAATTGACACTTCTCTTGTGATGGCCAACATTCCGTCTAAGCTGAGCACACAGCCGCTGATGTTCCGTCAGCACGCCAATTCTAATTCGGGAAATATCCTCCTCAGGGTCCTGTACAGCGTCTAAGAGAATCAGAACGCTGGTGATAGCCGGTCTCTGGATCAATACATTTGTGGATCAATGTTGTAAGATCTTGCACACTTGGAAGCAGCTTCAACACTTGGAGATTTTGGAGTACTTTCCCTCCTTATTTACTCATGGGTGGGACTTGGGCTTCATTGGCACGACCAGTATTTATTCCCTATCTGTAAAATTTCTTTACTGAATGGAGTGCTGGGCCATTTCAGAGACTGTTAAGAGTCAACAACGTTAGTGACTCTACAGGCACATATAGGCCCAAATGGGCAAGGATGTCAAATTCCCTCCCTGGAGGAACTTTGGTGAATGAGGTAAGTTTTTAAGATAATCCACTAATTACATGGTCAGCATTGCCTGTATTTTCTTAACTCCAGATTTTACTTTTAATAGATAATTTAATTCTCCTGCAGGTCCGATGGGATCTGAACATTTGTTCCATAATTGTATTTCCAGAAGGAGAATCTCTCTGTTTCTGTGCCTGCAGATTCTAGATCCTTCTGGCACCATGGACATCCTGAAACTTGGTTCACGCCTGGGACTCCCCCAGAAAGTGAACTACTCAGTAATCCACATTGTCTATATTAGCTTCTAGCCGGGCAACATCTCAATTTCAGTACTCACATTCTCATTTCCAAACCCCTCTCTGTGACTTCATTACTTCTTAGTTCTGGTAGTTCTTCCATCCCCACAACCATTTGAGACCATCCTATTCTGACCTCTTCCAGGTCCTCAATCTCATCACTCATCACTGTCAGCGGCCATAATTTGCACTTAAGCCCTGGAATTTCCTTCCTAGATCTGCCTGCCTTTAAGTTGCTCCTTGTAACCTACTTCCTTGAGCAAGATTATGATAACAGAAAGCTGTTGAGGCCAGTTTGTTAGATATGTTCAAGAGCGAGCTGGACCTGGCTCTTGTGGCTAAAGGGTTATGGACAGAAAGCAGGAGTGAGATACTGAAATGGCATGATCAGCCATGATCATATTGAATGGTGGTGCAGATTCAAAGGGCTGAATGGCCTATTCCTGGACATATTTTCCATGTTTCTATGATCATCTGGCTTGGTGTCAAATATGAATTTAAAATGGGCAGAGAAAATGATAGGTAAACTATCAGTGTTTTCCAACAATGCAATAGTGGAATTGACAGCAGCTCCTGGTATTCCCATGTGGGCAATTAATCAGTGGCTGTGGTTTTCATAGTCTCTCCACCCTTCCATCTGCTGGGTGTGTTGTTGAAGTCCCTACCCATGAGAAACTTAGAAATCACTTAAAAAAAATCCAGAAACAAAAAACTTATTTTGATGTGAGCCTCTGATATTCCACACTATTGTAAAATGCATGAAAATGTCAGCCTTGTTAGATGAGATGTAAATTGGGAATTCAATGGTGTACTAAGGCATAAATAATTATGAACAACTCCTCTGGCTTTGAAAACCTCGTATAGTATTTATGGAAAATCAAAGCTTTCCATTATAATAATAGATGCCTATAGGTTTTGGAAACAAAAACATCGATTATGGTATTTCTTCTTTCATCTTAACCCTATCTGCATGCAAGAAATCTTTATTTCACTCACTGTAAAATGGTTAGAGATAAAGCATAATCAGTGTCATAGAGTCATAGTATCACAGAGATGTACAGCATGGAAACAGACCCTTCGGTCCAACTCGTCCATGCTGACCAAATATCCTATATTAATCTAGTCCCATTTACCAGCATTTGGCCCATATCCCTCTAAACCCTTCCGGATGCTTTTTAAATATTGTATTTGTACTCACCTCCATCACTTCTCTTGGCAGCTTATTCCACACACACACCACCCTCTGCATGAAAAATTCGCCCCTTAGGTCCTTTTTAAATCATTCTCCTTTCACCCTAAACCTATGCCCTCTAGTTTTGGAATCCCATACTCTGGGAGAGACACCTTGACTATTCACCCTCTCCATGCCCCTCATGATTCTATAAACTACAATGTGTTTACCCCTTAGCCTCCGACCCTCCAGGGAAAAACATACCAGCTTATTCAGTCTCTCCCTATAGCTCATAATCTCCGATTCTGGCAATATCCTTGTACACCTTTTTAGTGCTTTTATTTCCTGATTTGTAGTCTATGAGGAAACCTCAATATGATTGGCTGAGGGTGTGCACGCTGGTGTTAATGTTGGAAAAGGGGGAAACTACGCCACAGGGATCACCAGATCGTGGGGTGGGAGGGGGAGTGCAGTTTTACCTGAGCTCAGTGGTAAACACCAGTACTTCACCAGTGACTGCACCAGTCTGAACCTTCACTGCTGTGAATATTTTACTCCATAAAGAAGCCCCATATAAGTGAAACTGGTCCTGCCTTAGTTAAGTTGAGGAGATGGTGGAGTTGTGGTATTGTCACTGCGCCAGCAATCCTAGGGGCCCAGGTCGAAATGTTGCCCAAAGAGAGAAAACCTGGAAATGAATGTATTGGTCATACTGGTATTCTATATTGAAGTATACAAGATGGGTCAGACCATTATGTGGCTTCACCGGTTTATATTTTTAATTCTTTCTGGGTAGGGTGTCAGTTCAAATCCCACCGTTGCTACTGGTAAAATGTTAAATTCAATTAATGAAATCTGGAAAAGAAATAAATGATTAAATAAAGATAACAAGGTGTAGAGCTGGATGAACACAGCAGGCCAAGCAGCATCAGAGGAGCAGGAAAGCTGAC
>JAHRHZ010000065.1:11097757-11120497 GCA_024137785.1 Ginglymostoma cirratum
CCCACCTCCTGAATGACGTCTTTCTGTTGAAACGGAGAAAGGAGACTTTCACTATAGCAACAGAAAATTATTCAACAGGATGGACTTTAAAGGCATTTCATTGCCTTTTATCATTGTAGACGTGGAAAAAATTGGCAACAAAAAATATGTGCGTTGGAATATTCTGTCCATTACTAGTGAGCCAGCAAAAAAATGATGCAATAAGAATAACTTAGAACAGTCCAGAGAGCAAGAGATATAAAAAATATTCTTGGAAAAACACACAAAAAAGCTTGCATATGTATGTGTGTGTGTGTATGTGTATATATATATTGTATATAATGCCTTTCATGACCATAGGACTCTCAAAGCACTTTACTGCCTATGAAGTGATGTTGAGTGTTGTCACAGTTGTAATAAAAAATAGTGATTGCAAATCTTAATACAGCGAGCGCCCAAAACGGCAATGTAACACTGAGCAGATCATGTGTTTTTACAATGCTCACTGTCAGGACACCAAGGAGAACTCTCCCATGTTCTTCTTCTAAGTAGCACCGTGGGGCCTTTTGACTCCATTTGCGAAGGAATTCAAAGCCTCAGTCAAAGGTTTCATCCCAAGATTGCATCTTTGGCAAAGCAGCCCTCCTTCCCTACTGCATTAGAGTGTCACTCTTGATGTTCTTGTCGACATTCTGGAGTGTGCAGGGTTCCCATCTTTCATCAAGCCCCCACCAGTCAGGAAGCTGGGTACAAATTAGGGTCGTACAAGTCTACAGCACAAAAAAAAGGTCCTTCAGCCCATCGAGTCTGCGCTGGTCAAAAACATGCACTGACTATTCTTGCCTGACTTTGGATGATAAAACATATTTAAAGTATATGGTGGAATGGTAAAAGTGAAGAGAGGTTGATTGATCAGCTACCTTTGCTTGTCAATGGGAATCAGGGTGACAGATCTGCCACTGAGGGCTACCACTCTTTCCATTTGGCTCAAGTCAATCCTGCAGGCTGGTGCTATCATATCATAGAATCCTTACAGTGTGGAAACAGGCCCTTCAGCTCAACAAGTCCACACAAACACTCAGAGCATTCCACCCAGACACATGCCCCTATAACCCACCTAATCTACACATTCCTGAACGCTACAGGAAATTTAGCATGGCCAGTCCACCTAGCCTGCACATCTTTGGACTGTGGGAGGAAACCGGAGCACCCAGAGCAAACCCACACAGAATGTGCAAACTCCACACAGATAGTTGCCCGAGGGTGGAATTGAACCTGGCTTCCTAGCACTATGAGGCAGCAGTGCTAACCACTGAGCCACCGTGCCACCCCAAAGAACAACTGGAGTTCCCTAATCGGGAATCGAACCCGGGCTGCGACGGTGAGAATGCCGAATCTAACCACTGGAATACCAGGGAAGGCTACCAGGGAAGTGCTCTGAAAGGTTGGCTGTTCTTGGTTGAAAGGTTGGATTTCTGGTGGTTTCAGCAAGCTAAATTCATTTGTGCAAGACTGCAAACCTCAACCAAGGCCAGTCTAGGCCTGTGTTCCTTGAATCTAGCAAGTTGCTCATTTGTTCATGTCTTGACCAAACACGTTCTCCAGAGCAATTAAAAATAGACAATAAATGCTGGCCTTGCCAAAAATGTTCACATCTCATGAACAACCATTAACAAAATCCTCTAGATAGTACACAATGTGGCAACGGGGAGTGTTTTATTTATAAAACTCAGTATCCAATTCGAATGCCAGGAAACTCAAGGCACCTCAATGATTTACTAAACACTCACGTCTAAAACCATTTGGGCAACGAAACCCAATCTAAAATCCCCCATCCCTGTCTCAAACTTCCAAAGGAAGATTGGGTGTTAAATCATTACTGCCTGGCAATTAGAGTCATAGAGAGAAAGGACAGAGTAGGCAGTGCTGCCATTTCATGTGCCAAAGTGCTTTGTTCAATGTAATAAACTGCTGATGATGATTTTTTTTAATCAGCCCACAGTAGGTAAGAGTATTACCCTCTCTGGATTTGTATTGTAGCTGCCGAGAAGTTATTCTTTGACATTTACCCTTTAGTATTTTAGAGATAATTACTCACAGCTTACTTGCTACAGCCAGAAATCGCAAGCTAAGGTGCCAGGTATCAGAATGATCCGAGGCTAGAATTCCACAACTAGAATTCCCAAAAAAATGTGACCTATGTTTTACAGGAACAGATCACCAAGACCCTGATTCCTGCTGACATGGGCATTGTACTAAACCCCAAACCTCAAATGCAGTGTACCAACAAATATTAACATATATTTGAAGTATACAAGACAAACACGAGTAATATTTTCACACATCTTTTCAATATAAATAAACAGCAAGAAGAGAATCCCTGAGGAAGGGACATTTACATTCAAATGGTGCCTGTTCCAGACAGGAAAATGATTCAAAATGCTTAATGTAGCAATTTGACGTTAGAGTACAGTAACTGTGTTTTCGATGGGAACCTGCACAAGCAACATTGCATGAGTGTGACAAAAATAATTGGGTCATTTCTTTAAAAATATGATAATGTTGGTTGAAGGAAGGCCAAAAAAGTGGTTGTAAATCCTGATATTTGCTAACACTGACTTCTACGCTACTCTCTGTTGTGCAACTGACTTAAAGGACAGAAAAGGTACTTCAGTTTGTTCTGTGTTCCTGCTCCCCCCATGATCTAGTCATTTATCTTGTTTGTGGATGCTTGCTTCAAACAAATTGATTTCCACAATTTCCATCATGACACCAGTGACTATATTTCAAAAGCACCTCACTGGCTGTGAAATGTTTCAGGATGTTCAGAGATCATGATGGATATTCTACAAATGAGAAGTCTCTTTTGAAATCCTTCCTTGGTGTCTTCGATAATCTATCAATTAGACACATTTTTCTGTCATGTCATTGGAAGGGCAACCTTTCTCAGAAAGCAGCCTTTGCTTCGTGTCGCATTGGAGTGAGGGCTGCCATAGGTGAGGGGCTTCGCTGATATGCAGAGGCTATATAAGCCAGTATTAGTTTACATAGATCCGAGGTTAGGGTGAGACTAAATAGAGATGCTCAAATTATGAGGGTTTTAATGGAGTAAATAAGAGAAACTGTTTGAAATGTTTGAGCAAGGAACATGAAGAGGCCATTCAGCCCTTCCAGCCTGCTCCGCCATTGAATAAAATTATGGATGATCTGATTTTCAACTCAATGCCACATTCCTGCACATTCCAATAATCTTTCATTCCCTTGATAATCAAGAATCTATCTACCTCTGCCTATAAAATACTTACAAATTCAGCATCCACTGCCTTTTGAGGACTGAAATTCTCAATCCTCTGAGAGAAAAAAAAGTGTTTCCTGATCTCTGTCTTTAAATGAAAAACTCCTTAGTTTTAAGCTATGACCCCTAGTTCTTGTCTCTACCACAAGACAAAACATCCTCTTGACACCCACATGGTAAAGTCTAATTAGGAATTTATAAGTTTCAATTAAATCACCTTTGACTCTTCTGAATACTAAATAATACAGCCTCTCTAGCCTTATCTCATAAGGCAATGTGTTCATTCCAGATACTAGTCTAATCAAACTTCTCTGAACTGCTTCCAATGCATTAACATTCTTCTGAAAGTATGGTGACGAGTGCTGTACACAATACTCCAGACTCAGCATCACCAATGATCTGTACATAGAAGTGTAACCTTTCTACTTTCTACTAATTCTCCTTGCAATATTCACAACATTCTACGAGCTTTCCTGACTACTTTGCTGTCTGTGCAGTCTAACCTTCTATAGTTCATGCATCAGGATACACAGATCTCTCTTTATCTCACAGTTATGCAACTTCTCACCCTTTAGATCAAATGCTTATTTTACATTCTTTCTTCCAAAATGGTTTTTGCTGGCAGGAGGGTCGCTTAACCAGAGGATAGTTTTAAGGGAGATTACTTTGTGAAGCCACAGGACCCGAAACGTTGACTCTGATTTTTTTCTTCGCAGATGCTGCCAGACCTGCTGAGCTTTTCCAGCAACTTCTGTTTCTGTTCCTGATTTACGGCATCCGCAGCTGTTTCGGCTTTTACTTTGTAAAGTAGGTTCGGACTGTACAGAATACAAAGGTTGAAGGAAATTGTTTCACCAGTAAACTAGTTTACTCCACATCCAAGCACAGAATGCAAACCTAGAACTTTTCAATCTAGGGATGACAATGCTACTAACTCACTCACCTGAAATAAAAGAGATCAAGACTCATTTCCTCTGCAAGTTCCCCTAAGTATAACAGTCCAGCCACAGACAGCCACTAAATATAAGAAGCATTTCTGGCCTGATTCAAAGCTGCTTTCACTTATGAGGGATGTGCAATGACTGTTTTTTGTTCAAGGGAATAACATTCAGCAAAATGTGTATGTGAAATTATACACTTTGATATGAAAACAGAAAGGAAGAGGATTATTTAATTGGTGAAGTGTGGATGTACAAAGGAATCTGGGTGTCCTTGTACACGAGTAAATGAAAGTAGACAAGTAGGTGCCTGCAAGCAATTACGAAGGCAAATGGTATATTTGGCTGAGGAGTTAAGGTTCAGACATAGGGAAGACGTATTGCAATTATACAAAGCTTTAGTGAGATATTACCCGGAATGTTGTGTGCAGTTTTGCTTTCCCTACCTAAGAAAGGACAGAGGGAGTGCAGTGGCTGTTCAGTTGGCAGATACCAGGACTCTCCTATTAGGAGAGAGAGGTTTGACTGGGTCTGTTTTCATTTGAGTTTAGACGGATGAAAGGGAAACTGACTGAAACATGTAAAATTCTAAGATGGCTGGACAGACTGGATGCTGGGGAGTTTATAACCAAGGTACACAGTCTCAGGACTGGGGGACACCATTTAGGATTGAGATGAGGAAAGATTTCCTTACTCAAGAGATACATTATCTGTGGAATTGTAAGCCACAAAAGGCTGTGGACATCAAGTCACTGAATATATTCAAGAAACAGATTATTTTTTGGCATCAGGTGATATGGAGAGAAAGCAGGAAAGTGGCATTGAGATGAAGGATCCACCATGATCATATAGAATGGCAGAGCAAGCTAGAAGGCCAAATGGCTTACACTTACTCCTTTCTTTTATGCTTTTCTATCACATGCAATGCTGGTGGAATCAGTGTTCTTTTTTGTAATATTTCACAGATTTCCAAAGACAGAATATTGAGCAATAAAAAGCTCACTTTTAAGAAATGAGATACCGAAGCCAGGTCATTGTAGCTCAGTTAGTTTAATAAATGCTGAAGAAGATACACATCAAACTCAAAATATTAACTCTGCTTCTCTCTCTGAGGATGCTATCAGACTTGTTGAGTCCCTCCAGCACTTTGTTTCTTTTGTTTTAAGAGCTGTAGCAGGGATAATGTTGGAATCTTCAATTAAAGTTGAGGTGATGATGTATCTGGATGTAGCACTGATTTTCATTGAGCCAGCAATGTTGGACTCCAGAACTGCACCAGCATTCCCTACGGTCAGCATTGCTTCGTCACTCTTGACAAACAGAAAGTCAGTATGTCACATTCTGACCATTGGATCATGAGACTAAAGAGCAGAAGTAGGCCATTCAACACATTTGTGTTGAATAGCTCTGCTATTCAATGAGATCATGGCTGATCTGACAATCCTCAACTCCACTCTCCTGCCTTGTCTCCACAACCCTTCATTTCCTTACTGATTAAACATTGAGGTATTTCAACCTGGAATGTAACCAGCATCTACAGCCCTGAAGTATAGAATTCCACAAATTTACAACAATTGAGTGAAAAAATTCTGCCTCATTTCTGTCTTACCGGTCAACCTCTTGCTCTCCGATTTCTGGACCTAGATATTCGCACAAGGGGAAACAATCTCTCTGTATTTCCCCCGTCTGGTTCCCTAAAATTCTTTTATTTTGTTTTAATAAGGTTGCCTTTCATTTTTACAAACTCCAATGAGTAAAGACCCATCCTGCTCAAGCTCTTCTCTTCTCTACATGGGCCAGCCTAGAGAACCCTCTCTGGACTGACTCCAATGCTAGCTTGTTTTTCCTTAGATAAACAGTCCAAAATTCTTCACAGATTTAGAAGAGTCTTGGGGTCATAATATTCCATAACTAAGTCAGTCAACTTTTGAAAGGTTTCAGTATCTGGAACCTCAGGAAAAATTAGGCTCCGAATAGCCAAAAAAGCTATGGGTCCACCAGGTGTCAGGAGAATTACTTGTTGATTTTCATCTGCTCCAATGTTGTTTGCCCAAAAAAAATCACATTCTTTCCACGTACTGGGCCCAGTCTTCAACAGCAGGATTAAATCAGTCAAGCTTCCCAAATAACTGCATCGTGCCAGAAATGCTTACCCACAACTGAAAGATGACTATTGCAAGCAAATTTCTTCAGAAGCATACTTTTCTCTCGTTGCCACCAAAATAACTCCACTGCAGCCTGTGACACTTTACCAAGTCATCCCTTATTTACACGTGGAGAGACCTTGACACTGATCCAGCTCCTTCAGAGCCACCTCTCAGATTGAACGGAATTCCTGCTTTTATCTTTCAACCAAGACATCCTGATTGGACCAGGCTAACAGCCCCAGTCAGGGAACTCATATTTTATGAGGTCCACCTGGCTGATCTCATTACAATCACTACAGTCACCATTTACCTTCCCCTCATTTTTGCATCATCACAAACTTGACACTAGTACATTCACTTTCCTAAGTGATTAATATAAAATTGTGGCCCCAGCACTGTTCCCTGTTGTATTCCATTAGTTACAATCAATACTGTGAGTTCTCGCCTTATTAAGTCGCCTTACGTATGATGCCTAATCAAATGCTTTTTGGAAATCCAAAAATATTTCATTGACTGGTACCCCTTTATCTATCCTGTTTGTTAACTCTTCTAAGAATTCTAATAAGCTTGTCAGATATGAATTCCCCTTTATGATGCCATGCTAACTGTGCTTGATCATATTATGCATTTTAAATACTCTGCCATTTCATCCTTTGTAATAGCGTGAACAATTTCTAATGATGGATGTTAAGCTAAGTGGCCTATAGAAACCTTTTGTTTTTTTTTCACCCTACTTGAATTGCATCAGCAATTTCTCAATCTTCTGGGATCTTTCCAATATCTAAGGATTCTTGGAAGATTACTGCTGGACATCCATTATTGCTGTAGCTACATTCTTTAATATCCTAGGATGCAACCTTGGAAGATGATGGCCTAGTGATATTATCACTGGACTCTTAATTCAGAGGCCCAGGTAATGTTCTGAGGACCCTGTTTCAAATCCTGCCACTGCAGATGGCGGAATTTGAATTCAGTAAAAATCTACAATTAAGAGTCTAATGTCGACCATGAATTCATTGCCTCTTGTCAGAGGAAAGGTAAACCCATTTGGTTCACTAATGTTCTTTAGAGAAGGAAGCTACCATCCTTACCCGCTCTGGCCTACAAGAGACTCCAGACCCATAGCAATGTTGTTCACTCTTAACTGCCCTCTGGGTAATTAAGGATGGGTGAAAAATGCTGGCCCAGCCAGTGACACTTCCATCCCATGTATGAATGAAAAAACCCATCAGCCTTTATCCCGTTAGTTTCCCTAGTACTTTCCTGCCATAATTATTGTACTTACTTCCTGTCCCCACCTCTACTTTTACGCTGTGATTATTTAATATTTTTGAAATGCAATTAGTATCATCTATGGTGAAGATTTGTGCAAAGTATTTATTCAACTCCTTTGCCATTTCCTGGTTCCCAATTATTATTTCCCCAGCCGCATTGTCTGAGGGACCCATAATCACTTTGGTTTCTCTTTTCCTTTTTATATATTTAAAGAAGCTGTTGCTGTCATTTTTGATGTTACTTGAAGTACTTGAGTCATGAAGTACTTTTTTAAAATATCTTAAACATTGTTTATCAACCACCTCTTTGTTAAACCCTTTCCATCCAACTCTGCATTCATTCCTTCATCATTACCCTTAATTAAGTTAATCACATTTGTTTCCGACTCAATTTTCTCACTCTCCAACTGAGTGCTGCATGTTATAATCACGTCTTCCTAGGGGATCTCTCACAGTGAGATAATTTATTAAATTTGCCTCATTACCCATTACCAGGTCCACATTAGCCTGATCGCTGATTGGATCCACAACATGTTATTCGAGAAAATTGTCCCAGATACACAGTATGAATCCTTTCTAATGGCTACCTCTGTTAATTTCATTTTCCCAATCTACATGAAGAGTAAAATCGCCCATCATTAATGATTTGCCTTTTTTTTAATACATGCTTGTCATCTCCTGAATTATCCCCTGTCTTACAGCTTAGCTATTATTAGGGGATTATTGTCAGGGGGATATTTCTGACAATTGCACAGCATTGACATATAGCTGTAAAAATATAGATTAAATTGCAATTCCGAGAGTTGGTAGGTTTGCATTTTGGTGCGGAAAGAGATATGTTATGCTCAAGTCTCACCAACTTTCCTATTTTAATTTAGAACTGACCAGATTTCTCTTGCAATTTAATATTTTTCTATGCTGTAATGCAGTCCTTTAGAACATAGAACAGTACAGCACAGTACAGGCCCTTGGGCCCATGATGTTGTGCCAAACTTTTACCCTTTCTTTGTTTTTGTCCTTTTTCTTGTGAACCCCTAATTGCCTTTGAAACTTGGTGGGGTACCACCTTCCTGACCCCCCCTGAAGTGCAGAGGCAATGGCCTATTGGTGTTATCGCTGGACTGTTAACCCAGAGACCCAGATAATGTTCCGGGGACCTGGGTTTGAATCCCGCCACGGCAGATGGTGGAATTTGAATTCAATAAATGTCTGGAATTAAGAATCTAATGATGACCATGAATCCGTTGCCAATTGTAGGGGGAAAACCCATCTGGCTCACTAATGCCCTTCGGGGAAGGAAATCTGCCATCCTTACCTGGTCTGGCCTACAGACCCACAGCAATGTGGTTGGCTCTTAACTGCAATCTGGGCAATTAGGGATGGGCAATAAATGCTGCTTAGCCAGCGATGCCCTCATCCTGTGAATGAATAAAGAAAAAAAAAAGCTGTTAGGAAGGAAGTTTCAGGGTGTTCACCCAGCAACAATGAACAAATGGTGATGAAGTTCCAAGTTGGGATGATTGTATGACTTGGAGGTGTTAAGTATCAGTTGCCTTTATCCTTCTCAATAGAGGTTACTGGTTCGGATGTTTGGAAGCATCTCATCATTTCTTACTTTGCCAGTGCATCAGAATCTTGCCATCCGTCTCTAAAGCCAGATTTTAAATTCATGGTATGTACAGTCTGAGCATAGCCTGTCCAGACTTGTTCTCTACTATTTTTGGTTGCATGCCCCAGCTGTCTACTTTTCTAATTGTGTTCCTCAACTTTAAAATGATGAGGCTGTCTCATGGTCCCAGGTCTCTTTCTAAGTCTTCTTCAGTATTTCCAAATAGCATGGCATCAACAGGATGGAATGTATCATCAAGCAGGATTGGAAAATTGAACCCAGCGGGGCTTCTTATTCATATTTTAGGAAACTGAGAAACCCAGGTAATATAGTTAGGAAATCATGAGATTGGTCTGTTTTGTTTTCGATTCTGCACCTTTTGTTTGTGATGCATGTCAAAATTGTATCTCATGACAAGGTATGTTTCCAATGGCAACATGTGTCAGAATGCAGAGCAAACGCAGAGTGGTGACACATCACCGATGCCACCCTTTAATGCCAAGGTAAGAGGAAGGATTAAAAAGAAACAAGATGGTACATAAACCAAAGTTGCCCTCAACATTGTCCAAGTTGAGTGTGCCACTCTTGAGCTACCTACTGACTCTTACTGGAAGAGTAGGTGAGAACACAACTGCTCCCGGAGTGATGGACCATCAGCAATCCATGTACCGTCTCACACCCAACAAAAACTGGGCAGGGTTACCATAGGTCAAGATTCTAAGGTCAGATGTTCAAGAAATAGGAGTCATGAGGAGGTAGATTTCATATTGGCAGTTGATTATATTCCTTTTTGTCTAACTTACCTGACTTCCATTCCATTTTCACTTATTCAGGAGACATCCGACCATTTGTAGTTTGTGAACCTCTTTGATCTCTGCCCATCTTTGCAGACAGCCACTTGAAAATACAAGAAATCAGTCCAAAGCATTGGACAGGCTGTGAGCAAGAAGTAAATTCTGCACTGTCAGCGGGATAGAGAGCAGAATGAGGCTTTATTTCAACGCTAAGTAAGAGTGTCAATCTAGCATTGAATTTATTCACCTCATCTGGCTCATTTCTGGTGCTCAGCTTCCAATCCAGCAGCCTAAATCTACCCATCCCTCAGAAATCCATGTCTCCCCACATTAATGCAAGCTCTAAATGGGCCTCCTTTGCTTGGCCTATGATGAACATTAGGTTCTTTGTGTATACAAATCAGGAGGCTACCTCCCTCTTGAGGCCCCCTAGGTTAAACTTAGGAAAACCAGACCTCTGCCTTTAAAGAGACAATTTGATATTTGTCACCCACCAATCACACCTGCTATAAGTTCAATAGGTGACATGTAAAAGTGGGACAAAGAAGAAAAAGGTATTATACCAAGATACAGCATGTTGGTGAAAAGCAGTAGTGGTTCAAGGATAGATTGAGGTGTCCCACTGGGGTAGCATGCTGTTTTTTTTAATCCCACTAAAAGTCACACCTCATAGCAACCACTGCAGGGAAGGTAACTGATTTCCATTAAGTTTAACCTGAGTTTTTTTTTTAAATACTGCAGAGAACAGGCAACTTCTGCTGGAGAGAACAACAGCACGCTCTTCTGAATCTTCCTCTCTCTATCTGCTTGTAACGTGTTTCCAGTTCCAACCTGCTCAGTAAACAGAAAACCAATCAGCTTCACTCATAAAGAACTCCTCAGCTCCTGATCATGTGCGCATTATCAGAATCAATGGCCCCAACCAAATTCCTTGCTGCAAAAAATTATGCAGCCATTGTGGCAAACCCCTGTTTCCATAAGATAAACAGTTACTTCTCCTTGCAATTCATAGTTTTTTAAGGCACTTAAGTAAAAATACATTTTTTCAAAGTGGAGCAGTGAAATGGAACCAACGCATAAGATCTCTGTCTCCACAAATGGATGGAAAGGAATGGTCAGTTGTAGTCCTGCTGTGGTCAGTTTAACACTGCTGGAGGAATGTTGTTGGGTATGGTCAAACATGTCAAAGTCTGCAGACTGATAGGAAGGAGAAATTGGAATTTTACCCCCTGGTTACAGTTGTATAGTTCAGTCTTTTGTGACTGTTAGGCCACTGTTTCTATTGCTATGGCAGGGGCACAAAGCTGACTGTTTACCTGCAGGGACATTCCCAACATCACAACGTCCGTGGTTTTTATTTGTGTAATCTCTTTTTATCCTACAACCTCTAAAGTTCTTTCTCAATGCGCACAATATCCTCCAAGGAGGAACGTCATTTATAAATTTAAATGTGTCAGCCCCTTATGGCCCAGGCATCTGGCATCTGAACAACACTGAGTGACTCATCCTTTCGTTCTGCCTAATCTATCTGCAAATATGTTTACTACTGTTCAGGGGTCTTTGGGTGAGACTACTAAAGTGTCAATCAGTTCCCTGCATCGCTCTGGCACTCACATTTTCACCCCATGTGTGAGAAGGTGTACAGAGACCCCACAACACTGAGCTCTCCCCCTCAGCACTGCTGGACTGTGGCCTCATTTGTCATAGAATCCTTACAGTGTGGAAACAGGCCCTTCAGCCCAACAAGTCCACACCGACCCTCAGAGCATCCCACCCAGACCCATCCCCCTATAACCCATCTAATCTACACAATGGGCAAATTTCCATGGTCAACCCACCTCGCCTGCACATCTTTGAACTGTGGGAGGAAACTCATGCAGACACAGGGAGAATGTGCAAACTCCACACAGACAGTCACCCGAGAGTGGAATTGAACCTGGGTTCCCTGGTGCTGTGAGGCAGCAGTGTTAGCCACTGAGCCACTGAGCCACCTCTAAGCTGAGAAAGAAACATTTGATGCAATGCAAAGTATGGACTTCCGAGATCCATACATGGGATCAAGTCATCTCCTGACTTGTGCCTTGTAAACGTGGACAGGCTTTGGGGAGTCAGGAGGTGAGTTACTTGCCGCAGTATTCCGAGCCTCTGACCTGCTCTTGTAGCCACTGCGTATATATAAAGAGTCTGGTTTGAGTTTCTGGTCAATGGAAACCCCCAGGATATTGAGAATCTGAACCTATTGCTTCTGCCCAAGCCCTATAGCTCTTCTCTATTTAATGGGAAAAAAACCCAGTATCATTGTGAATTTCCTCTTTAAGGACTAACAAATGAGGAGAGGAGAAATAAAATACCCATTTGCAGTTTGTTTTCATTTCGAAGACAGAATTGTCCCAAACATGAATTAAAGCCGGAAGCAAGTTACCACAATTATTGGGTCTGCGAAATGTAAGCAGTGCTATTGCATTGAATGAACTTTGAAATGATGCAGACGACAAAATGGGTTAGCTCTATCAATGTACAGTAATAAATAAAGAGAGAAAGAAATAAAACCCTGGAGCTTTGCAGTGCATCAAATATTTCTCTCTGTTTAAAAGGATAAATGGCCATTGCACAGAGCCCAGCAGCACTGAAGGGGAGAAGTCAGTGCTGTGGGGTCTCCTGTACACCTCACACACACTGGATGAAAATGGAAGTGATGCAGGGAACTGATTGACACTGCAGCAGTCTCGCCCAAAGACCCATGAACAGCAGTAAACATATTTACAAATAGATTAAACAGAAGAACAAAAGAGGTGAGTCACTCAGCGTTGCTAAGATGCCAGATGCCTGGGCCATTCTTCCTTGGAGGATAGTGTGTCCTCTTCAACACCAAAGTGCTCCTTCGGTTAAAGAGTCGGATGCTGCAAAGTCATTTTGCTGATGAATTACAATTGATTGTGCAATTTGAACATTTTTATAAAGAAACAGCAGTTTCCATGAACTGCAATATTCCTCCTTGCCCGGCGAGATTACATTAATATTTTGTCTCTTCCAATTGTAAATTGACCCACTGGATTAGAAAGGCTATGAAATAATAACATAATGACAGTTAACACAGTGAGCACCATGAATAATGGTGCAATTGTAAGAGAACGCAGAAAAACAGAAAATAAATTTGCTTTTAATTGGATCTGTGTGGAAGAACTATTGTAACGTCACTTCCCTGCTGTGAATGTTTATGTGCATGCCTCGATGTATTGTCATGTATTTTAATATCCACCATAACTATTCCTAATTATCTCAGTTCATGGAAGAAAAATTGTCATTTTAAGGAGGTCAGAAACTTCTTATCACCTGTAGAATTGTAGCCCATTGTTAAAACTTGAATATTAACTCTGAGGAGTTAGTTCAACTCTGAATCTGTCAAGTTATTCATGGAATTATCCTTTTCACAAAATTGCCGTTTGTAAGAAACTCTGTTCTGCACAAACAACTTGACGTTCTAGTAGAGAACGGAGGACAGTTCTGTTATCATATAGGCAGTGTTGAGGGAGTGTTGCATTGTCAGAAATAGAGAAGAAGGGTCCAGACCTGAAACGTCAGCTTTCCTGCTCCTCTGATGCTGCTTGGCCTGCTGTGTTCATCCAGCCCTACACCTTGTTATCTAAGATGTTTGACAGATTGTCTCTCTCTGTAAGTTATTTGTTGGCCTAAGAATTAAAAGATAATTGTCTCTTTGAATAATTGGAATTCAGACAGAAATACTGAGGGAATGCTGCAATGTTCAAGGACAGTCCTGAGGGAATGCTACACTGTCGGAGGGATAGTACTGAGGGAATGTTGCACATTGTTAAGGGTAGAATGGAGGGAGCACTGCACTATCAGAGGGGCAATATTCAGGGAATTATGCTGCACTGAGGAACTGTTGCTCTATCAGAGAGGCAGCTGCAGCAACAGAGGATCAGTATTGTGGGGGCACTTCAGGATCAAAGGGTCAAAGTTGAAGCTGCAGTACTGAGGGCGTACTGAGCGCAGTATTGTGTTACTAGAGAGCGGTACTGAGGGAATACTGCACTGTCAGGAGGACAGCAGTGAGAGGAATGCTGCACTGTTGGCAGGATACTTCTGAGGGAATGACTGCTGGCGGGATAGTTCCGACGGAATGCTACACTGTTGGCAGGATAGTTCTGTGGGAATGCTACATTGTTGGCAGGATAGTTCTGTGGGAATGCTGCACTGTTGGAGGGACACTGTTCAAGAAACACTGCATTGTCTGCAACACCGAGAGAATGCTAAACTGTCAGAAGCGTCGTACAGAGGGAACGCTGCACACTGTTGGATGTCAGCATTGTGGGAGGGACACAACTGGGCCAGTTTTACTGTGAGTATTAACCAATGTGTAGTGTTCTACTGAAAGGAAATAGTAAAGGATCATTGCGAGCGATTGAATTGGGATCTCATCTGCCTCTTCAGGTGCGCGGGAAAAATCCCATGGTGCTAATTCTATGATGAATAGTCGAGTACTCTCTAGTGCCCTGGCCAATATTTAACCTTCAGCAGAAATCACAGACTCCCTGACCATCGCTATTCGGGAGTTTGCAAAATTGCCAGCTGCAATTTCAACCTCGCAGCAGTGACAAGACATCAAAAGTACTTTATCATTAAACAAAGAACTGAGGATGGTGGAGATGTGAAACAAAACCAGAAATTGCTGGAGAAACTCAGCAGGTCGGATGAAGACTCACCAGTCTTGAAAAGTTAACTTTGTTTTCTCTGCACAGATGCTGCCAGACCTGCTGAGTTTCTCTAGCAATTTCCGTTTCTACGTGTGAAAACTAGTATGTGGTAGTGAAAGCTACTATACAAATATAAATTCTTTCTCCCTTGTAACCCAGAGTTCTGATGATTGATGTCATCACTGAGCCACCTTTGTGCTTTGAGTAAAAATCCAATATGTTACACACAGGAACAATTCCTTAAGAAGTGACTCCGGGAAAAAACATGACAAGAGGCCGCAGCTTTAATGTTTACTTGTATCTCTCACATTCAGATATGATTTTTTTTCTATCTGGATTCCCAAAAGCTCAGTAGCAGCTTATTAAGATACAATTCTCTCACAGCAACAGAACCTTCTCCAGCCAAGGGAACATTTCTGAGCTTAGCTGCCTTGACTAATTTGGATTTAATGATTGTTCGAATTATCTGAAAGCAGTTTGGGAATTTCATGCTTGGACCAAAACTTTTCTCCTAATGAGCCTTGCAGCCCCATGGTAGAGTGAGTGAGATGTTCCACTGTAGAATAATGGAGAATGAAACAGCACAGAGGGAGGCCATTCTGCCCATGGCGCCTACACTGGCTTTTTTGGTGGAGGTATCCATTTAGTTGCACTCCCCTACTTTTTGTCTCTTAAGCTGCATCCCATCAAACCTGCCCATGGGCAGAATCTTTTGTACGTGATAGGAGCCTCATGCCAGCTGGAGAGCTGGCAAGATGCCCACTTCACAGGACAGCTCAGTGCATCTCGAACTACTCAGAACCCCAGGATCAAACTGCCCACCCACTGCGAACTGCTTCATCCATCAGAGGCCAGGAGCTTTAATAAAAGGCAGTAACATGTGGCAGGTGATAGCAGCTACTGGCACAACACTAACTCGAGGCAAATCCTAGAGGGTTTGCAATGCGACTGACTCACCTCTGGTTTGGATCTAACTGTTTGCTTCAATGTCAACAAGGCATTTACCAACATCAACAGAACATCACAATTCTCATGTTAGACCATAAGAGCACAAAATATAAGAGCAAAATTAGGCCATTCAGCCTATCAGGTCTGCTCCACCATTCAATCATGGCTGACATGTTTCTCAACCCCATTCCCCTGCCTTCTCCCTGCAGCCCTTGATCCCCTTTCTAATCAAGACCTTTCTTAATGTTTGAGCTATTAAACCAGCACAATCCTGCATGCAAATAAATGCTTGGTGGCAATTTTGTTTTTTGGTCTCCCACACCCCTGGGCCTTGTCAACAGCACGCCTTTGTGATAAGCATATATATCACGTATTTTGTGATACGCACTCAATCCCAAGTGGAAAGATAGTGGGAGCGGTGTTAGAAGGGTGGGGGTCATGGTGGGAGAGACGCACCAACAGCAGAGGGCAGAGGAGAGCTCTCAGAGGGCACTACCCATTCTCAATGATGGCTACCAACTGCCATTCAATGAAGGGCAGTTCACACTCCCTGCAATCTCTAAGCAGGCCCATGCAATTAGCACCCTCCCTCCCTTGCCCACTGCTGGGTGAGTATGATGGGAGAGTTCAAGGATGGCTTGGTGTCTTAGTGGTTAGCACTGATGCCTCACAGTGTCAAGACCCGGGTTTGATTCCACCCTTGGGCAACTGTCTGTGTGGAGTTTGCACATTCTCCCCGTGTCTGCGTGGGTTTCCTCCAGATGCCCCAGCTTCCTCCCACAGTGCAAAGATGTACAGGTTAAATGGACTGGCCTTGATAAAAATTGTCCCATAGTGTCCAGGGATGTTCAGGCTAGGTGGGTAGATGGAGGGTAGGGGTTAAAGGGATAGGTTGGGGAGCAGGATCTGTGTGGGATACTGTTGGAGGGTCAGTGCAGAGTCGATGGGCCAAATGGCCTCTTCCAACAGATTAAGGGATTCAATGATTCTAATGGGCATTAATTGCCCATGTCAGGACCTCAGTCGGAGTCCGGGCTGGAATGCTGCCAACATAGCACAAGTTCTGTAGCATCTTCATAGCTTCAGGCAGAGGCCAGAATGTCCCCCCACCCAGGTGATTAAATACCCTCCTGCCACCAAACACACCACAGGGAGGAGGACACAATACTAGTCCACAGTGCAGACCGATAGGTTCATCAGTCCCCAGCTCTAACTGAATACATAGAAGCTGAAAGTTCCATTACAGGAGTGCATGCCTCTTATCAACCCTAATGCCATGATGAAGCCACTGATCAACTGGGAGATCCATGGCCTTCCTACACTGATCACAGCCTGAATAGACTCTCCATCGTCCCAATGCATGGTTCTTCACAGCTAAACAAATAGCTTTTCTTCCCCACGTCCAATTTTTCCCATTCCACTATTCAAAAAGTAATTAAAGGGTCCCTCTATTGCCCTGGTTATTTTTCTTCTAGTTGTGCACAGCAGTAAGCTGAAAATTAGTTATTAATTCCTGGAACCATTGGGGAAAATCCTGGAGGGTTGTAGCAACTCGACTGACTCACTTTGATTTGGATCGAGCCGTTTGCTTCAATGCAATATCAACAAGGTCTTTATAGACATCAACGGAACATCACAATTCTCATGTTTGAGCTGTTAACCACCACAAATAAATGTTCTGTTTTGGCCTCCCACACGCCTTTGGCTCCGTTAACTGCACTACTTAGTGCCGCATTTTGTGGTAAGCAATCAGGGGACCTCATTACCCCTGGTGGTCCATAAGCCCATAAGGTATAGGAGCAGAATTAGGCCATTCAGCCCATAAGGTCTGTTCCACCATTCTATAATGGATGACATGTTTCTCAACCCCATTCGCTTACTTTCTCCCTGTATCCCTTGACCCCTTTACTAATCAAGAATCTTTCCGTCTCTGTCTTAAATACACTCAATGACTTGGCCTCCCCAGCCATCTATGGGATGTAGTCTCAGGATTGAGAAGAGGAAGACTGTCTTCCATCAGAGAGTCTTGAATGTGTGGCATTCACTACCATAGAAAGCTGTGGAGGATGAGTCACTGAACACATTCAAAAAAAGAGATGGATAGTTTTTTTTAAGATGTTCAAGGTATCAATGCGTAAAACCAGGAAAACGGCATCAAGATGGAGGATCAGCCATGATTGTATTGAGAGGTGTGGCAGGCTCAAAGACATGATCGGCTGCTCCTGCTCCTTGTTTTGAAGATCCTATGTTTTTATGTTGCACAAATATTGTGCACAGGGTAAATGGAGCCATTTTAGCTCCTAGACCTAAGCATGTTTCCCAAAGTGTGCTAGGGTGCTCAGGATGGTCAGCAGGCACATCAAAAATGCCAATCACTGACTCACAATGCCACAGCTGAGGTTACCCAATAGGACAGGCTGGAGCCCTCATTCCCCCCCTCACTCGCCTGACATCTTTATCACAGGTGTGACTTTCTCTTCATTCGGGAACAGGATGGACCAGCATTTATTGTCCATCCCTAGTTGCTCGGAGGGAAGTTAAGAGTCAACCACATTGCTGTGGGTCTGGAGTTACACTTAGGCCAGTCCAGCAGCTTCCTTTCCCATGGGACATTAGCGAACCAGATGGGTTTTATTCCCCCGGAGGAAAGGGCTGCACTGTGGCTAGCACTGCTGCCTCACAGTACTGGAGACCCGGGTTCAATTCCAGCCTAGAGTGTCTGTCTGTATGCACATTCTCCCCATGTCTGCATGGGTTTCCACCGAGTGATTCAATTTCCTCCCATAGTCCAAAGAAGTGCTGGTTAGGGTGGATTGGCCATGCTAAATTCTGCTGTAGTGTCCAGGGATGTGCAGATTAGGTGGATTAGCCATGGGAAATACAGAGATATGGTAGGGGAAGGGGATGGTCTGGATGGGATGCTCTTTGGAGGATTGGTATAGGCTCAATGGGCCAAATGACCTGCTTCCACACTGTAGGGATTCTATGAATCATCAATGGTTTCGTGACCATCATTAAACTCCTAGTTCCAGACTTTTATTCAATTCAACTCCCAGCATTTGCCATGGTGGGATTCGAACCTGGATCTCTAGATTAATAGAACATAGTACAGTACAGGCCCTTTGGCCCACAATGTTGTGCCGATCTATTATCCTAAATAGTCTAATGAGAATACCACTAGGCCATTACCGAGGCATGGAGAGAAATACTTTCTTCAGACGTACAAGCTTAACTACAATGCCAGGTTGTCCACAGTAGTAGTTGCTGATTCATGTTCCACAGGATTAAGGACAATATCCATTCAGGGTGAGGATGATGGGAGTATGAAGCCGAGTACTTTGCAGTTTGGGCACAAACAGTATCAGAACAACATTATATAACTCTAAATAAAGGCTTTAGCAGTCCCTTGGAGATATGAACGTTTTTCAGATTACCTGATGGGTTTGACATTTTAAGTGAAAGCAGTCCACAAACCGTTAGTTACAGTACTACATTCCTGGGAAATGGTCAAACTGTCATGAAAGATTAAGCATTCAGACTCAGGTTGATACGAAAGGCTATGTCCGTGAGAAGATGCAAATTACTGTTTATCAGCGATCCAAAGTGGCAGTGGATCAGACTGAAGCAGAACACCTATTCCTTATTGAAGAAGTGGAATCATTTTCCCTACAAATAACTAATTCTTTACCAGCTTCAGCGGAGAAGTTACAGGAGGTCTTTCAAGCTCAAAAAGTAGAAGTAGAATGCACACAATTAGACAATGATGGTGATACAATTTTTCGAAATATGCCCAACACACCAACCTTTATACAGAAGTCATGAGCAAATGCAAACACTTGACCACATTAGAGGTTCTCCCTACCTTTGAGGACAGGCTAGTAATATCACAACCATGAGAGAATAAATTCAGAGAGAAATTTAAGGAGGGTACTTGGAATTGAGTATGTTTAGAGGCCATGAACAACAGTCTGTACGGCAGCATATATTTTGAATAAAATAGAGGTTATTCCTTTGTCTTGACACACGTGCAGTGAATAGTCAGACACCTACCCTCCCAGTGTCCCAGGTAGTTAGACATTCCTGTGTAGCATTCATACAACTATAGCTGAATCAGTGATCAAAGTACAGAAGAAAATTTTACCTACATACCATTTCCCAGACTATGTTGTTACAGACGACGGCCCACAATTGATAATGAAGATTTTAAGAGGTTCACAAAGGAATCAGTTGTAGCACAATGTCTCCTCTTCATCGATGGGCAAATGGGGAAGGTGTCAGAGACAGAGAGAGGTAAAAACCATGAAAGTTACTAATGTCCAAAATCTCTGATTGGGATTTAGCTTCATTGGATCACCGTTCAAAACCTTTGGCAAATGGATATTCACCAGCAGAATTACTTATGGACAGAAGATTTTTAAAAATTCATTTGAGCGATGTGGGCGTCACTGGCTAGGCCAGTATTTGTTGTCTAGAGGGCAGTTAAAAGTCTATTACATTGTAATAAGCCTGGAGTCACATGTAGGCCAGTTCAAGTAGGAACAGTTACCTTCCCTAAAGAACACTGGTGAACCAAATGGGATTTTCTGACAAGCATCAAATGGTTCCATGACTATCATTAGATTCTGATTGATTCACTAAGCCACTTCAAGGGCAGTTGAGTCTTAACCACGTTGAGACAAAATAGAAAACAACGGCAGATTTCTCTCCCTCAAGATCATAAATCAGATGTAATTTTTTACAACAATCCACTATGATTTCATGGTCATCAATCCTGACATTAGTTTTTCATCCTAGAATTCGATTCATTCAAATTAAATTCTGCCAGCTGCACGGTAACCCCATGTCTCTAGAGTCTTGGCCTCTGGATTGCTAAACCAATGATATTACCATTAATTTACTTCGGGTTTTTACTTTAAAACAAAAATCAATATGAATTTATTATATTTAAAAGTGAACAACCTATGTAATATTCATAGAATCCATAAGTTCCCATTTATTCAGATTACTTTTTTTTGCCATGACAAGTGAAAGCAGGTGACTAAGTAACATAGGAGCAGAAGTAGGCCATTCAGCCCCTCAAGTGTACTCTGCCATTCTAGACCACAGTGAATGACATGTGATGATCCACAAGGATTTTTGCCCTGTGGTGGATGATTTACAAATGAAATATTTAGAAACAGTGTAAAGAGTGGATACAGAAAGTAAAGTATGTGAAAAATATATTGTCAAGGTGACGCAAAGCTGGAGTTCAATGCATGTGACTTTGCAAAGATTGGAGATGTTAAAAGGACAGAAGTGGTGATGGAACAGCTTTCTAATTTTGTATCACACCAGCAAAAATCGCTCAAAGGTCGCGACCACCTCAGAAGTTGAATAAAGCTTGCTGATCATTCCCTCCATTCATTGGGATGGAACTCACTATATGGGGAATGCAAAATAACAAGTCACAGGGAAAATGGTATAGTACACTTGTGCTGAAATAACAGACTGGAAGAGCCCAGCTACGCTCTGAACAATAACATATTGTCATGCGAGATGTGGTGATATTTTAAAAATTTTAGAACACATGTTTAACCCTTTGTATCCTGTAATTTCTTTTTCTCTGTGAACAAGTTGTTTGTTTGAAACCAGACTGACGCATGTCCACATCAATTGCATTGAGGAGGCATTCTCCTGCTCTTATTGATACCGTACGCGCATTGGAAGGATTTGTTAATTAATATTAAACTCATTTTGATTACTTTATGAGCTCACCTTTCTTGACCATCAGTTCCTGGGGTGGGACTTGAACCCAATGCTCTCTATTTAGGGCCAAGACCTCTTGTGTCATTAAACCTTCCCTAAAATGCAAGATAACTTCAATAATAAAAAGGAAATGTTAGGAGAATTATTAATCTGATGACATGCAAATACTTTGTTCTAAAGTGTTCATATTGTGGTCCTGGGACTATCAAAGGTCCATGAGGGAAGATCAGATTAAAACAATATCCTACCCAGTTATGTTTGTGTGGTCTGTGGCCTGTTGATTGTGTGTACAGTATCATGAGACCATGAGAAATAGACACAGTTGGAGGCAGTTCAGCTCCTGGAGCCTACTTTACTATTCAATAGGATCATGGCTGGTTCGACAATCCTCACCTTCACTCTCCTGCCTTTTCCCCACAACCCTTGATTCCCCTTCTGATCTATCTATCTCAGCCTTAAATATACATAAGGTCTGTGCCCCTGCAGCTCTCTATGGCAGAGTTCGAAAGATTCACAACCATCAGAGAGAAGAAATTCCTCCTCATCTCAGTATTAAATTGGTGCCCCTTTATTCTGAGACTATGCCCTCTGGCCCTAGACTCTCCCACGAGGGGGAACACCCTCTCAGCATTTTCCCTGGCAAGCCCCTTATATATGAGATCACACCTCATTCTTCTAAACTCCAATAAGTTGAGTCCCAACCTTTTTAGCCTTTGCTCATAAGTCGATCCCTTCATACCATCCCATACCTTCTCTGAACTATCTCCAGTGAAATAACATCTTTCCTTAAGGGACCAAAACTGCTCACAGGACAGTACGTGCCCAATTGTTTTGCTGCTACAGATCCAATATCTTCGAGGGAACACAGGAGTTAAGTGTAATTATGCATTATATCAATGAGATACAGCAATGTCACATGATCATACTCCCCCTTGCAGCCTTGTGGCAAGATGAATCAGTGCAAGGGGAGGTAACAGCCTCATGTTATTATTGCTGGACTGCTAATCCAAAGACCCAGCGAATGACCTGGCTTTGAATCCCACTATGGAAGATGGTGGAATTTGAACACAATAAAAATCTGGGATTAAAAATCTAATGGTGACTGTGAAACCATTGCAAATTGTCAGGGAAAAGCCCCTCTGGTTCACTAATGTCCTATAGGGAAGGAAATTACCATCTTAACAAGCATGGGGCTGGATGAACACAGCAGGTCAAGCAGCATCATAGGAGCAGGAAAACTTGACGTTTCGGGCCTAAACCCTTCATCAGAAAAAATTTTTTCTGATGAAGGGTTTA